>JASDQU010736293.1:117728-187771 GCA_032191745.1 Picea mariana | reverse complement strand
TCCCTTTGGTACATGATTTAAAAGTTGATATTTAGGCTCCTAGGCGTAGCAACACATTCTTAAAAAGCTTATGAAATATTTTCATGGGGGAATTTTCTACTTTAGTTAATTTTTCTTATTGTATAAGAACAAAATTTTCCTTCTAATAATAGGATTATCATTGTCCTTGTCTCAAGCTTGCTAAAGGAAACTTCATCCTCCAAATTTCCCTTTCTTTATAGAATCTTGAATGGAATGACTAAACCCACAATAAATAGATTTATTGTAAATGAATTAAGGGTGATTTACTATTCAATTCTCGTGTTCCCTGGGAGGGATGATGATTTATGTTTAGTTCAGTAATTAGATCAAGTGCACACCTTGAAATAATGTGGATGTATTGTTTAATTTAGTATTTGATTTATAGCGCATCTTGAAATTAAATAGATTCTATTTTACCACTAAACTGTGTTGATGTATGATTTCCTAAGTGAATATATTAATTACACACATGGAATGATGTTGGTTGATGTTTAATTCAGAATTTGGATTATGAATGCACCTTGAGATAATGTTGATTATTGTTGAATTAAATGGTTCATTAATTGCGCGCCTTGAATTAAAGTAGATGTCTACTTTGGCACCTTCAAAATAAAATAAATTTGAATGTATTGCACCTTATCTTATGTCGTTGTACGATTGATTTAGTAATTAAATTCTCTTGTGCCATGTAATTTATGCGATCAATGATTGGTTATTAGAACACTATTGCGTCATTGATTATAATTGATGTTGTTGATATGGCTAGTTGGTTTTTGTTAAGAACCAAATATCAATATAGCATAGAAAATCCTTAGAAAAAGTACTCAACGCCTTGAAAAAGAGATAATTTCAGACAATAAGCCTCTTCGAGGGGGAAACCTCCTTTTAACCCACTTAAATGTTCAAGTACAAGATGATTCAAAATGAAAATGTCTCCTTGGTATATATAGGAGACTAGAAGGTATAATTACAACTAATGGCCTAAAGCCGACATAAATAGAATAACATTACTAATATAATATGCCCAATTAAGGGGTAATGAGCCAATATTAGGGCTTAACATGCCCCTCCCCTTGAGACAAGTGTTGTCTGCAATGCTTGAGTAAGCCCAGATGCTTCTGTATAAAAGACTTATCTTCCCAAGTGGAATCTTTAGCCGGTAGTTTCCTCCACTTAATGAGATACTCTGAAATGGATCTATTCCTCAGCTGGCGAATTCTTGTGTCAGTGATGGCTTCAGTCTCCAATATTATTTTTCCTTCCTCGTCAAGTTCTGGAAATATAGTTTGAACTGGGATCTTTTTGCCTATAACCTTGTTTAATCATGAAACATGGAAAACTGGGTGTACTCGTGAAGATGCAGGCGGCTCCAACTTGTATGCCATAGTACCAATCTTTTGCAACACCTTATAAGGGCCATAGTACTTTGGTGATAATTTATTATCCTTCTTGGCTTGCTTGAGGTACATCTGTTTGTATGGTTGTAGTCTTAAAAATACCCAATCCCCTACTTCAAAACTTTTTTCACTACGATGTTAATCTGCTTGTTGTTTCATGTGATTCTATGCCATGGTCAGGTTGTCCTTTAAGATTTGGAGAACTTGTTGTTGATTCTCGATGCGATCTTCCACTACTTGAACCTTAGATTTTTATTTTAGAGAAGAAGTGATGGAAGGAGGGTGGTATTCATAAAGTTCCATAAATGGTGTCATTTTTGTTGCAATATGAAAGGAAGTGTTATACCACCATTCTGCCAAGGGTAACCATTTGAACCATTGTGTTTGGTTATCAGATACAAAGAAACGAAGGTATCCTTCCAGAAATTTGTTCACTATATCAGTTTGTCCATCAGATTGAGGATGATAGGATGAGCTATGAGCCAATTGAGTACCCAAACAAGAAAATAATTCTATCCAAAAATGTCCAGTGAAGATGGGATCTCTCTCACTTACAATAATATTTGGGCTTCCATGTAGATTTTGAACTGTCTCCATGAATGCGGTGGCAACTGTACTATCTTTGAAGGGATGAGAGAGTGCACAAAAGTGTGCGTACTTGGTCAGTCTATCAACAATCACCATGATGACACTCCTTCCTTCAGACTTTGGTAACCTTGTGATGAAATCCATGGAAACCTCCTCCCAGCGCTGACTTGGGATGGATAATGGTTCTAAAATACCTGGGGTCTTAATTGTTTCCACCTTATTTTGTTGGCAAACCAAACATTCTGCCACAAACCTTTAAACATCAGTTTTAAGGCCATCCCAAAATAAATCCTTCTTGACTCTATGGTAGGTTTTCAAAAATCCCGACTGCCCTCCTACTGGAGAGTTGTGAAGTTACAATAGTACATTTTGTTTGAGTTTGGAGTTCTTACATAAATATAAGCGATCTTTGTACCATAGTGAATCATTTTTCCATGTAAATGTATCTGATGCACTGGAATCCTGCTGCAACTTTTGAATGAGAGTCCACACTTTTTCGTCATTCTTCCATTCATCCCTTGCTTCTATTATCCAATCAAGTTGGATGATCGATATAGCACAGAGAAAGGCCTCAACATCTTCATCCTTTCTTGAGAGTGCATCTGCCACAACATTTTGCTTCCTCTTTTTATAGACGATTTCAAAATCATAACCTAATATCTTGGTTACCCATTTTTGTTGTTCTTCTAAAGATAGTCTTTGTTCCAAGAAGTATTTAAGACTATCATGATCTGTTTTGACCTTGAAGTGCCTACCTATTAGGTAAGGACACCATTTCTTCAATTCATGTAATATTGCCATCATTTCTTTCTCATAAATGGGTTTGTGTAAGTCCTTTCCTTTGAATGGTCGACTTTCAAAAGCTAGGGGCCTTCCTTCTTGCATTAGGATAGCACCAATTCCATTTCCCGAGGCATCACATTCCACAATAAAGGCTTTTGCAAAGTCTGGGGTGGTTAAGACAGGAGTTTTACACATCACCTCTTTAAGTTGTTCAAAAGATATAGTTGCCTCTGGAGTCCATGAAAATGCATCCTTCTTAGTTAGTGTTGTTAAAGGTGTTGTTGTTCTTCCATAGTTCCAAACAAACTTGCGGTAGTAACCTGTCAAACCTAAAAATCCTCTAAGATTCTTTAATGTTTTGGGAATCAGCCAATCCATCATGGCCTTAATCTTGTTAGGGTCTACCTTGACACCTTCATGAGATAAAAAATGACCCAAATACTCTACCTCCTTTACTCCAAAGAAACATTTGGATGGTTTGGCATATAGTTGTTGCTCCTTTAGTAGTTGTAGCACCTTATCAACATGTCGCACATGATCCTCCAAAGACTTGCTATAGATTACTATATCATCAAAAAATACTAACACAAATTTTCGAAGGAAGGGCTTGAAAATGGAATTCATCAACCCTTGGAATGTGGAAGGTGCATTTGTAAGGCCAAAAGACATGAACAAAAATTCATAATGGCCTTCATGAGTTCGGAATGCTATTTTTGGGATATATTCTTCCTTCATTCTGATCTGATGATACCCTGAACAAAGATCCAATTTTGTGAAATAGATTGCTCCATGTAGTTCATCTAACAATTCATCAATGACGGGAATGGGAAACTTATCTTTAATAGTGATCTTGTTGAGCTCTCTATAATCTGGACACATGCGCCATGAGATATCTTTCTTAAATACCATTACCACTGGTGCGGAGTAAGAACTTTGGCTAGGTCTAATAATGCCAGCCTCTAACATTTCTTCAACCATGTGCTCAATTTCAGTCTTCTGGGCATAAGGGTATTTGTATGGCCTGATGTTAGGAGGAACACTCCCAGGAATTAGGTGAATTTCATGATCATGATTTCGAGTGGGTGGAAGACCTTTGGGAATATCTTCAAATACTTTGGAGTGCATATCAATGATCCTTTGGAGATCTTGAGGAATAGATGGCTTAGATGTTTGAACATCTAGTGAGCATAGTTGTGCAATAATGCCTTGATGCCCCTTTTTCAATAATTTTTTCATGTTGTTAGAGCTTATCACCTTACCGGGTTTACCTGTGATACCTCTTAACTCAATTTCTTTTCCTTCCAATGAAAATTTTATGAAAAGTTCTTGAAAAATAAGAGCCATTGTTCCTAATGATTGTAACCATTGGATTCCTAGTACAACATCTGCACCATACATGGGTATAGCAATCATTGGACTATTCATTACATATTCCCCCATAGTAAGATTGATATTATTGCATTTTTCTGAGTAATCGATAGTTCCTCCATCTGCAATCATTACTTGAAACTCTGGTGCTGGATATACAAAGAAATTGAGATCTTTGGCTAATTTATAGTGAATGAAATTATGAGTACTGCCAGAATCAATTAGGACTATTACCTTTTTCTTTTTGATGTATCCTTCGATCTTGAGGGCTTGAGGAGTGCTAATTCCAACCAATTCATTACATGATATCGTGGGAGTCAACTCTTCAGATGAAATTGCTTCTACATTTTCATCTTGATATGGTTCTTGTTCTTGTTCTTCTTCCTCTTCACAATCGATGTAGAATAATTTCTTCTCACCACACTTATGTCCCTTACTATACTTGCTATCATAATTAAAGCATAAACCTTTTTCTTTTCTATCCTCCAATTGTTGAGGTGTCAACCTTGTAGGTTGAGGTGTTTTAGAAGAAGGAGCATTGTTTTCTCTATAGATGTTAGGATTGGTCCTTCTAGTAGCCATAGCCATATTTTTACTTTCGACATTTCTTGCCACCTTAAATGCATTCTCCAATGATTTGGGTTCCCAAAGGAGAACCTCATGTTGAATGTTATCCTTTAAAGTTTCTATGAATACATCAATCAAGTGCTCATCTAGAATATCGGTTACCTTTATATTCAATTTTTGGAAGTTCTCAATGTGCTCAGTAACTGAACCCTTTTGCTTGAGATTTATCAATTGGCTAAAGAAGGAATTGCTCCTTGTATCCTCATAGTGTGCTATCATTTCTTCCATGAAAATTGTCCAAGTGACAAGTGATTTGCGAGAACAGAGCCATTGATACCATAGAAATTGATTAGGTTCTAAATATAAAGAAGCAATTCATACCTTTTGTGTATGTGGCACATTATGGAGATCAAAGAATTACTCCATCTGAAGTATCCATGTGATTGGGTCCTTGCCATCAAACTTCCTCATATCGATCTTAGGAACGTGGTTGGTATTCGAAACAAACTTGGAGTTTCTCCATTCTTGATTTACCTTCCTTTTGTCCTCATCACGAATTTCATGGGATGCATTTTCACTTTCAGGTGTCTTCTCTATTACGAAAATTTTCAATACTTCTATGATCTCCCCTTTTAAACCCTCCATCATCTCTTGTAGTTCATCTTTTGTTACTATATTCTTTTGTAAATCATTTATGTCCCTACACATTTCTTCACCTTCATCAAGAGTCCAAGTAGGATTCTCTGTAGGCTTATTTGGTGTAGAAGGTCCCTTTTTGGGTGGCATGTTGGCCAAGTATCACTTTTTAACCTTGATTTTGAGGTGGTTCTGCTAGACAATATTTTTTTTGTTGTATCTCCCAAGTTTTGGCCCTTCTGGGTATGAAACTTTATTTTATGTATTTCTTTGATATCTCTTCTCTACAATGCCACAAGTCTGATCAAAATTGGATGTGACAAGTGGAATTTACAGTAACTTCCCCACAACTTGTCGATTTTTGGCCTTTCCATGAGATCTCACTTGTATAGTGTGACACACACAAAATAATCGATATAAAATTCCGAAACTCACTCCAAAAATACTACATACTGTCCATGATCCAATGAAACCAGTCCCACACAATTTGGATACTCGAGGAAGAAGTTATGATTGTTTTACCTGGAACACCTTCTTGAGACTAGTCAATAGGACTAGTCAGATACCCTATCTTACACAGGGTGTATCTACAAATTTAAGATGACCCAGAAGCTGAAATTTTTACCAAATATACCTTACTAATTTCTGTAAACCGCCTCTAGAGTTCAAGGTCTGAAACGTTACAAAAAAAAAAATTATAGTGAAAATTCCACAATGACTCAGTTCATGATGATTCCAGAACCCTATCTTGTAGAGACTGTATCTCTAAAATATAAGTCCTCAGGAGCTAAATTTTGAACCCAACGTACCTTGATCCATCTACTAAATGTCCTCCAATCCAGTCCTTCTGAAACATTGTAGAAAACAATTTATAGAGAAAATTCCAAGGTGTCTCAGAAGTAGCAGCGAAACCCCAAGACCTCGAGCTCTGATACCATATGTTAAGAACCAAATATCAATATAGCATAGAAAATCCTCAGAAAAAGTACTCAACACCTTGAAAAAGAGATAATTTCAGATACAAGCCTCTTTGAGGGGGAAACCTCCTTTTACCCCACTTAAATGTTCAAGTACAAGATGATTCAAAATGAAAATGTCTCCTTGGTATATATAGGAGACTAGGAGGTATAATTACAACTAATGGACTAAAGCTGACATAAATAAAATAACATTGCTAATATAATATGCCTAATTAAGGGGTAATTAGCCAATATTAGGGCTTAACAGTTTTGGACTTGATTTTGTTAGTGGGATGTAGACACCTCCTTATTCCTGAGAACAATCACCGGCATTGAGACCTTAAATGGTCAAAATCAATTAGAAGAATCCTGGGCTTGAGCGTTTCTTATGTTTCTTGGAGGTCCTAACCTTGTAGGGTAGGTTGGGCGGGTAGTATCTCTTTGTTATCTTGTGATGATTTGATATTGTGTCACCATTTATGTTACTTGTTGATTTGCATTGTTATCAAATACGATGATGTGTTAATTACGTGTCGTTACTAATTTTGATTGATGCGTTAATTACACGGTTATGGATTACGATGATGACTCACTGTAATTCTTTTATTATGATGTTATTGATTAGGATTTGTTGTGATTTATGTTTTGATGTTAATTTCCTAATGCTTTAAAAGAAAAAGGAAAAAAAATTACCTTCTGGGCTTCACATTGCTAGTTGTAATAGAGGGATGTTTCAAGGAGGTTGACCATTTTCTACAGATCCGTTATTATTGTTTTCTACTGTAACTTCTAATTGAAAAAAACATTGTGAGTCCCACTCATCAGAACCGTTCCAATGAATCTAGAATAATGATCATGCCACATGTCACATGTTACTAGTTTCCAGAGATTGTTATCTTATTATTCAGTTTTTATGCCACCGTGGACCAACAAAATAAGTTTATATGTTGTTTGAGTAGTTTTATACTATGATGATGAATGCATAGATTAATATGAATAAGATTATGAAGAATCTCCAAAATAATTAAGATCGTTCTACATTCCAACAATTAAATTAGTTTATTAGTTATGTTAGATGGTTAGTTTTATTACTATTGTAACTATGTAATTGAATAACATGTTATGTTTAGATTAAATGGTTGTGCCATATGTTAATAGCCACTTGAAGATCCATTGTTTCTTCAAGTGAGTGGTCATTATTTCCACTAAATGATTTTCTTAATCATTTAAACTAGAAAGTAATTATTTCCTCTTAGATAGAGAAAGAAAGATGGATTAAGGGGAGGAGATTGTAGAAAGAAAGATAGAAAATAGAGTTTTTTCTATAGATCTTATATTTTCCTAATAGAAATATATTTCATGTTTTTTGTGTACAATATTTTTATTACTAAAGTATAATTGCAACTATAAATCTTCTTGATTACCTCTCTCAATAGATAAAGGTCCCTCTTTAAAGGAACTTGATGTTACTTCTCCCTTTTCTTTATATTGTATACTACGCATTTACATTTTGCATCTCATTTCTTAAATGTTTGTCAAGTTAAATTAATTTCTTGAGTTGTGTTTATAATTTAAAGTATGTGTATGTGTTTCAACAAACATTGATTTCATTATTTATTTGTGAGTGACCCATTACTACATCTCTCATGCTACAAAGCATGTGAATGTAAATCATCAACTATGATTTTACTATTAAAGTTTCCTGATTTTTAGTTAAGTAGAATTGGGTTTGTATATAGCTTTTAATAAAATTATTAGAAATGTACAACTATCTCATTAACCCTTTATCCTTGCACATATTTTTTACAAAATCTCACAATATTACACACCATGGGCTGGCAATTAAGTGTACTAGTAGACTAGATGTGCTACTAGGAATTACTAGGGTATATATGTTAATCCTTGGAGAAAGCCCCATGTTATGTATAAAACCATTTATTAATCCCTATATATTGAGTTATTACATTTCTAGTGTTATATTGATATGTTGGCTAGAACCCTTCATTGCACCATTTCATTAAAATTGTACCCTTTTTCTCCTACATATATAACTGTTGGAATATTGGTTGTTGTCATTGATGTCAACCCTGGTCATTGGTTTTGGACTGCAAGATTGATGAAGGTATTTGGACATGAAGAACAATGTACATGTAGAAACAAAACCCATGCATGGATAGTATACATAATTTTTTTTTGCATTGGTAGGTGGCAAGTCAAATGGATCCTCATGGTTGAGGAGAAATGAAGTTTTGAAGATGACAAAGTGAATTGAAGAAGGAAGTACATGTAGGCCCTAAAGATAATTAAAGAAAAGAATTACAAAATAAGAAAGTACCAGGTCGGCCTTAATGTTAAAATGAAGTGACATAAATGGTATAAATAAATATCATTATATATTCATTTGATACACAATTCAAATTTCATAAGAAATTGGAAGTAAAGAAAGATGGATTTCAAGGGAGGATGAAGTCTTTTGATGTGTTCTAAGGTATGTTATTTACAGGTCATCCTACCATTTTCTCTACAACTTTTTTTCTAGAACGATTCAGATAGTGAAACTGATATGGTATTGAGAAGAAATAATAAGGTACCTGTGGTAAAAGTTTCATCTCTTGATTCACTATAATTATGGAGATACACTATGCGAAAGATAGGGTTTTTGACCAGTCTTGAAGCTAGTCATAAACATGTGTTCTAGGTAACAGAGTCATAACGCTTTCATAGAGAATCCAAATGAGGTGGGACCAATTTCATTGGAAATATTACGGTTTGTACTTTCTTTTGTATGAGTTTCAGAATCTAATGTTAAATATTGAGCACGGGGCATTCTATACAAGTTCGCTCTCCTGAATAAACCAGAATTGAATAAAGTCTACCATTCTTTCTATAATTTTTTTTTGGGGAGGATTCAAGCAGTGAAACTTGGAGAAGTTTCACAGAATACATTGAGTAATATTATCTACATGATCATATTATTCCAGGAATTGAAGAATTGCATAAATTGAAGAATTCTCATGAAGCATTATCAGGTTCTATGTGATGGTTGGCTGATGGTCATGATTTAATGTAAAGTTTTATTATCTCTCATATATTCTTGGTTGGAAGGAAGGGGAAAGGATGGAGAGTTAAGCCCTATATTGATATTGGAGGATTATATCTTTCTCTTGGAGGTTTATACTTCCCTTTATATTTGGAATATGTAGCTACTTTTGGAAGTCATTACTTCCCTTGAACAATAACTATTGATTATTTCTCATATTTTCTGCATGGTGTATTGTTGTGTATTGGTGTAAATCTTATACTATTGTTTATTTATCATTGGATATAATTGAATGGTTTAAGTATAAGTTGATTTTTTTTAAAATTGTACTTGATACTAATTCACCACCCTCTCAGTATTAACAATTGGTATCAGAGAGGGTTACCTTTAGTACAATTTAACCACTGGAAGGAAGATCCTAAGAAGAAATGGAAGACAAAATTCCAAATGGGATTCCACCATTTGATGGAAGCAATTTTGAATACTAGAGTAATATAATGGGAAGTTACCTGGAATATCTTGAGGAATATGTTGCGTTCTCTATTGCTTCAGGATACAATGCTTTGAAGAAACCAAAGATTGCAGCTCAGAAGGAAGCAAAAAGGAACAACAAATTGGCAATAGATACCATCCTGGATGGATTGATAGATTCCTTGAAATCCAAGGTGGGATCATGTGCATCATGAAAAGATATTTGAGACAAGCTACAAGACCTTTATGAAAGGGAAGAAGGAGTAGAAGAAGAAGAAGTTGAAGCAAATTACATCTCATATTTCAAAGAAGAATATAGAGGTCAATTATTTTGCTTTAATTGTGAAGGAGTAGGACATGTTAAATTTGAATGTCCTCATCTAGGGATTAAAATAAATTACACTGAAGAATAAAATTCCAATGAATAAGAGGAAAATCATGAAGAAAAAATTATTCAACAAGAAGATGAGAATCTTAAAAAATTGAAGCATGTTGAGATTGAAAATAGCAATCTCAAAGACACGCATAGAAAACTAAGAAGTGAAATGGGTAGTTGTGAAAATACAGTTGTAATATTGAAGAAACAATTAGAATAATTTTAGAAACTAAGAGAAGAAAACATTTCCTTGAAAAATCTACTTGAAGAAGAAAGAAGAATAGGAGAAATAAAGAATGTACAAATGATGAAGAAAGAAGAAGATTGTGAGAAACTTGAACAAGAAGTTGTCTCATTGAGGAAGAGCTTAATAAACTCTCAAGTGCCAAAATACTTAACACATCTTGGATGCATGGGTGAAACTTCATACAAAGAAGATGAAAATACCAAGAAGAAGGTTGAAGAAAGAGCTACATAGACAATTGATGAGAAGTGGACCAGGATACCAGAAAAAAGGAATGATTACAAAAGAGATGAATATCCAAGAAGACCTCCTATCTTCAGGAATCAAAGAAGCTTCAATCACTATGAAGGAAACTACAAAAGAGTAGATCATGAACCCAGATGGACTACATCACAAACAAGGCCACTTAATCCAAGGTATCAAAATTTCTTTCATGGTCATTGTTATACTTGCAAAAATTTTGGACATAAGGCAATTAATTATAGAATCAATGAAAGGAACAAATATGCAAGAAACATGAATGGTGTAAATAGAATATATGGAAATAATTGTGGATTTGTCAACAAAAGTTATAATTCATTTTACCCATTGATGGACAAAAATATTGTATTCTACAAATGTAATTATCTTGGTCACAAAGAACGAGATTGTAGATATATGAATGCAGATGTCCCTATGCCAACCAAAAGATGGAGAAGGAAAGAAATTCCAAACAATGAATATTCTGAATAGCATTAACCATTGAAGAATGTAAAGAAGAAGATGAATGGTACATAGACAGTGGATGCTCTTCACACATGACTGGGGATCAAGACAAATTTATTAGCTTGAAGAGAAATGGTGGCAATGTTGCAGTTGGAGATGACTCATCTGCCAAAATACTTGGAGAAGGTGTAGTAGATCTTGGAAGAAAAAATGTAAAACAAAAGAATGTCCTATTGGTTGAAGACTTGAAACATAATCTACTCAATGTTAGTAAAATGTGTGATCAAGGATACACTCTTGTGTTTGACTCTCAAAAATGTAAAATCAGAGAAAATAACTCAGCAAGATTGGTTGCAACTACAAAGAGAAGACTGAACAAAATATACATCCTAGACATGAATAAGAGAGAGAAGACAGAAGCCACACAAAAGGATTCCAAGGAAGAAAAAGTCCCAAAGACCAAAAATAAGGATGAATTATTATTGAGTGCCACATGTTCAGGGGGAACAACCCCAAATAAGAAGGTCATCTTATGCCATTGAACTCGGGGGGAGAAGATCTACCGTTTTCCATTGATGTCAAAGGGGAGATAAATTGGGATGATGATGACATGGGGAGCATGAGTGTTTCCATCAGTGACAAAGGGGGAGATTGTTGGAAGATTGGTTGTTGTCATTGATGTCAACCCTAGTCATTGGTTTTGGACCACAAGATTGATGAAGGTATTTGGACATGAAGGAAAATGCACATGCATAAAAAAAACCCATGGATGGATAGTATACATCATTTTGTTTTTTTGGTAGGTGGCATGTCACGTGGATCGTCATGGTTGAGGAGAAATGAATTTTTTAAGATGACAAAGTGAATTGAAGAAGGAAGTACATGTAGGCCTTGAAGATAATTAAATAAAAGAATTACAAAATAAGAAAGTGTTAGGTCGGCCCTAATGTTAAAATGAAGTGACATAAATGGTATAAATAAATATCATTATACATTCATTTGATACACAAGTCTAATTTCAGATGAAATCAGAAGTAAAGAAGGCCGGATTTCAAGGGAGGATGAAGTCTTTTGGTGATGTGTTCTAAGGTATGTTATTTACATGTCATCTTACCATTTTCACTATAACGTTTTTTTATAGAACAATTCATATGGTGAACTGTCTATGGTATTTACAAGACATATCAAGGTACATGTGGTAAAATTTTCATCTCTTTATTCACTATAATTATGGATATACACTCTGTGGAAGATAGGGTTTTTGACTAGTCTTGAAGCTAGTCATAAATAGGTGTTCCTGATAAAACAATCATAACTTCTTCATAGAGAATCCAAATTAAGTGGGACTAATTTCACTAGAAATATTATGGACTATCATTTATTTTATACGAGTTTCTTAATAGGATGTTAAATATTGAGCACAGGGCATTCTGTACAAGTTCTCTCTCATGAATAAACCATAATTGAATAAAGTCTACCATTCTTTCTATAACTTATTTTTGGGAGGATTCAAGGAGTGAAACTTGGAGAAGTTTCATAGTATAGATTGAGTAATATTATCTATAGTATCATAGTATTCCAATAATTGAAGAATTTTTAGGAAGGAATATTAGATTCTATGTGATGGTTGGTTGATGGTCATGATTTAATGTAAAGTTTTATTATCTCTCATATATTCTTGGGTGGAAGGAAGGTACGAGGATGGAGAGTTCAACGCTCTCTTGATATTGGAGGATTATATATTCCTCTTGGAGGTTTATCCCTCCCTTTATATTTGGAAGATGTAGCTACCTTTGGAAGTCATTACTTCCCTTGAACAATAACTATTGATTATTTCTCATATATTGTGCATGATGTATTGTGGTGTATTTGTGTAAATATTATACTATTGTTCATTACTCAGTGGATATAATTAAATGGTTTAAGTATAAGTTGAAAAGGTTTTTAATTTGTACTTGATATCAATTCACCCCCCTCTCAGTATTAACAATAACAAGGAAGCTTAACCTTAATATCATCTTATCTCATCTCATATTGTATTTTGAATTGGATATATTGTAAAAGGAGGTTTCTCCCTTGAAACATACTATAATCATTGAACTCTTTTTCATTTTTGAAGGCATTGGATCATTGTGGGATTAAACCACAATCCAATACCTAATTGTGAGAATGAAATACCACACTAGCTAATTGCAAAAGATAGAGAGAGAGAGAGGAGAGAGAAAAGTAGAATCAATATTCACATATAAGTGACAAAGAAACCAACTTGAATCACAAAGTGTTAATCCTTGATAATGAGTATAATATATAGGACTCTCCACATGAGGAGTAATACGCACTTGGTTGGTATTTCCATGTGCATGCTCAAGTAAAAAATTAACTTCTCCCAATAGAAAAAACTAACTAGAGTGAAAAGTTACATTAATAATAAGAAAAGGTAAAAAATATTGGTGCAAACTTAGTGAGAACTCTGCATGAAGTCAACATGCATTCCATAATAGAAAAAATTTCCTAGAATAATATTAGAGTCCAATAATGGAACTAAGGTCCTAACTGAGTGAGAATTTGATAATTATGGAAAGTCACTAAATATGTGAAGTGAGTTAACTCTAAGTACTATCTGGGTAATAGCACACTTCCCTGGGAGGATAATATTCTTACTAAAGTTCTATCTATAGTGAGGGAATAGGAAATATCTTCTAAAATTAAGGAAATACAACTTAACTCCTAAAAAATAGGAATTTGCATAATGGTCGCTAAAAAATAGGAATTGGCCTAATGGTAGCTAAAAAATAGGAATTTTCCTAATGGTGGTTTATGAGCCCATTGTTTTGGAAACCCATGATATTTTCTCATGGTATTACATATAGGAATCCACCGGATAAAAATAGACCTTCTATAAATAGACATACTATAAGTAGCAGTCCTCCTAAATAATAGTAAAAATGGAAAAAATGAGAATGTCACTAAGTATGTAGTTGACCATGTATCCCAACACCCACCCTAAAACACAAACGGGGTGTGCAAAATGATGAGGCTCGATAATATTAATCCATTTTAGGTACTCATGTACAAGTATATATGCATAAACACTGAACAAAAGTGAGGTAAAGAGGGAAAACCCAGTGAGAACAACCACCCCCTCAAAATATGTTTCTAACAAGAAAATAATGAGAACATATTCAACTGCTAATTTGATGTTTCCCTCACTCCTAGAATGTCCCTCAATGAGATAAAATTTTGTTAAGTGAAAGGCTTTGTGAATATGTTTACCACCTGCTATGAAGATGGACATAACTGAATATCAATGACTCCATCCTAAATCTTCCCTCGAATAAAGTGCATAAGAACCTCGCTATGCTTATTCCATTGTCCTTGAACTGGGTCTCTACAGATTTTGAGAGTAATTTGATTATCACACCATATAACTATTAGACGATGAAAATGAACTGCCAACTCTATAAGAAATTGTTGCAACCAAATAGCCTGAGTAGTAACATTCATTGTAACACTATACTCTACCTTTTTTGATGATAAATAAATTGTTGATTGCTTCTTACTTGACCAATAGATAGGTCAAGATCCAAGTTAGAGGACATATCCTAAAGTGGAATTGGAATCCTTGCTATTGCCTACCCAATCTGAGTCTATGTAACCAAGAATATACAAGGAAGATCATGTTGCATAGTGTATACCAAAACTGGTAGCCCATATATAAATACCATATATAAATAATATATTTATAATATAATGTTTACATGTATAAATAATCAATAATTAATAATTAATAATAAAATAATTAATGAAAAGACAATAATGGAAAAGACATGTCCATTAATGAAAGGGAACTCTGCCCAAGTATATATATTGGGGCCCTCAATTTTAATATATCATCTCATACAATATTTACTTACAATAATCGCTCATCAAGCTCGCTAAGTCTTGTTGATATTTTCATTGTTTAATTATTATATGATAACAGTGTCATTTAAATCATAAGGAAATAATTATCATATCTAAGAATATGAAAATTCAACATGGTATCAAAGTTAGTTAAAAGCTTTCAGTTTCAGAGCTAGTATAAGTCTTTTCCACATCTAGTTAAAAGATTTCAGTGCAAGATGTGATATTTATTCTTTAGATCTTTTATTTTTTGCAATTGTATAGTCGTGGTCATGAGCAACTATGCACATAGAGTGACCACATTCCCTTTGGTTGTGATTTTCCTAGTTACAGGGTGTGACCACCTTAAGGATTGCATTACATAGTGAGAACAACTCTTTTGGTCACTGTCTATTTATCTGCAAGCTGTGACTAGCTGCACTATGATAATTAACAGGGCTGCTATATAATCTGCAATAGTTTTTGGTGTTTGAAATAAAGGTCTATACAGATTCTTGGGATGACCAACCCAAGCATTGGTACATGACAACATCAGTTTGTGTGAGCTATGGAATCGAATATTTTCACACTTACATTATAGAGATTTACCAACATTGAAGAGGATGGTAAGAAAACTTCCAGAGTTTCAAGTAGAGCATGATGGCATTTTTAGGGGATTTTCACTTGGCAAGAATTCCAAGTAATGACAACAGGTCCAAGGGGATATTGGCTCTAGTACATTTATATGTATGTGGACCTATGAAAGTTTCATATTTGGGTGGATTCATGTACTATGTCATATTCATTGATGATTTCTCCTAGAATACATGGATATTCTCTATGAATACCAAGCATGAGGTCTTCAACATATTACAAGAGTTGAGGGATGAGGTAGAGAACTTGGTAGGGAATAAGGTCAAGGTATTGAGGTCAAATAATGGAGAAGAGTACACTTCCATGAATTTAAGTGATTTTTTTAATAAGGAATAGACCAAGAGGGATTTGACTTCTCCTTACAACCCACAACAAAACAAGGTTGAAGAGGGGATGAACATGTCCATTATAGAGGCTATGAAATCCATGATTCATGATCATGATTTACCCATGTTCTAATGGGGAGATGCATGTGGTAAAACTATGTATGCCTATAATAGGAGTCTGCCTCGGATCTTGGGGGAAAAGACTCCTAAGGAGGCTTTCATAAGTGTGAAACCAAAGTTCAATCATTTGAGGATATTTGGTTGTCAAGTCTGCATTCACGTGCCCAAGGATAAAAGGAGGAAGTTGGAGCCTTGTGCGAAGAAGGGGATTTCTGTTGGATACATCGAGACATCAAAGGCTTACAGAATATACATTCAAGGACAACTCCACATAGAGGTTAGTCAGAATGTCACCCTTGACAAAGACACAACCTTAAGGAGGTCCAAAGAGTCTCACATGGATATCAATAGTGAGGAGTAGAAGGATCTGAATGATCTGGGTTTAGTTCCCTATGTTCCATTTGATCATCATTTAGACTATCAAGAGAATTCAATAGAGCCAGGTGAACTAGCGGGCCTACCTAGAGTCGTTATACCATAGACTAGGAAGAGGCCAATCTAGCTTCGGTATACAATGAATGAAGTAGAGAGGCATGCAAATCCCCCTGCTACTTTTAGGAAAAGTATACAACCTAATAAATTATTGATTTATATTGCATTGATGATTCATATCATTGATTCTAAACCTTCCAATTGTGAGGAGGAAACATGCCAACAAGTTTGGAGAGATGCCATGATGGAGGAATATTAGTCCATAATGAAGAATTATGTGTGGGATATTGTGTCGAGACCTGAGGGGAAGTCGGTGATGACTTCCAAGTGGATATAGAATATCAAGCATGCAGTAGATGGTAGCATCGAAAAGTAAAAATTGAGGTTCGTGGAAAGAGGGTTCTACCAGAAAGAGGGAGTGGACTATGAGGAGACGTTTTCTCTAGTCACCAAGTGCATTTTCATCAGGACCATTATTTCCATTGCATTAGTCATGGATTAGATATTACAATAGATGGGTATAAATACTAAATTCCTCAATGGTGTGATTGAGGAGGAAGTGTACATAAAACAACCTCAAGGATTTGAGGTACATGGGAGGGAGTCTCGTGTTTGTATTCTAAAGAAGGCCTTGTATGGACTCACGCAGGAACCAAGAGAATGGTACTCTAGGATTGATGGATACTTGATGAGATTTGGATTAACCAAGAGTGAAAAATATCCTAACATTTACTATAAGGTTGTTAATGGTGATCATTTGATGTTGGTGTTATATGTTGATGACGTATTCCTTATGAGAGTAGACTAATTGATCAAATAGTGCATGAGGGAGTTGGCCTCTAAGTTCGAGATGAAGGATTTTGGATTGATGCATTATTTATTGATATTGGAGGTGGTAAAAGCTAGGTGAGATATTCCTTGGACAAGGGAATTACACAATTGATATATTGAGTAGATTCAGTATGATGGACTCAAGTCCATGACTACACCTATGATAAAAAATATGAAGAAGTTGAGTGATTTTTCTTCAGATTCATATCTGGTGGATCCCACTATGTATATGAAACTAATTGGATCCTTGATGTACCTCGTTAACACCAGGCCATATATTTTCTTTGCAGTTAACACCCTAAGTTATTTCATGGTTGAACCGAGGAACTTCCATTGGGTTTGAGAAAAGTATGTATTGAGGTACCTATGTGGTACAATTTGATATTGTATGAGATATGACTTAGGAGGTGAAGTGAGGCTATAGGGATATATTGATTCTGACTAGGAAGGGATTGCACTGGAAAGAAAGAGCACCTTGGGGTGCTACTTCAACTTAGGATCAACTATGATAGCATGGTTTAGAAGGAGGCAAACTTTTGTAGCACTCATTACAATAGAAGCATAGTATATTTTAGTTAGTATCACAAGTCATGAAAAAATATGGCTTTGGAAACTTCTTGCAGGACTATTTCATCAATATATAGAGACCAACTTAGTAGATTGTGATAATCAAAGTTGTGTAAAGATTTCAAAAAATACAATGATTCGTGACAAGTCTGACAACATTGAGGTCCAATATCACTTCATCTGAGACATGGTATAGAACGAAGCAGTAAATCCCTAATACATATCCATAGATGAGAAAATTGTGGACATACTCACCAAGTATGTCTAAGAAAAAGTTGTATACTTCAGAGAAAATATTGGAGTAATGCAGAATGTCTCCCTCGTTGAGAAGGAGTGTTGATGTTTCTCTAGTTATCGACATTGAGAAGACATTCTCCCAGATTGGTCATGCTAATTTGACTAAGGTAAATGAATCATTCACTCATGGAGCTTTGCTAGTGGTGAATGTTCTAGATGTAGTCTTTCTTCTAACAAGTAGTGGATAGAATTGAGGTGCTCTCACATTGTTTGCTCCAATATGGAGTGATCTATATTAATTAGAAATGAATGTGAGGAAATAATCAACAACATAAAAATAATATATAAATATGAATGTGGGGTAATCCATATACCATTCCACCCTTACTAATTTGATCTAAATATTTAAAATTCATATTCCCAAACCTCCCATGGCACAACTTGGCCTCTTCGTTAGCATGTGTTAGAAGAGATAAATAATTAGATTTATGAGTGATGCGAGAGAAGGTGTACCTGGAATGGTGATTAACCTCACCAGTGACAATTTTTGAACAATCTAACAAGTAAAAAATAACCTGAATGAGTGATTTGATAGATGGAGATAAGATTCACTGAAATATTTGGAACACAAAGTACATTATGAAATCATCGATGGTATATATAAACTCTACCCCTACCACACACCTCTGCAAGAGAATCATATCCAATGAATATCACTAGTTCAGAACAAGTCTCCAAGTATGAAAAAAGCCTATTTGATGAGGCCATGTGATGGGTAACTCTTGAATCAAGCACCCAATAATTAGGAGAATCTGAAATAACAAGAAATGCATGACCATTACCTATTTTTGATGATGTATTTTTCCTTGCATTATTTGGAATGCAATCCTTGTGGTGATGTTTCTCAAGAGTTTTCAACATGAGATCTATGGTCTTTTTCATGAAAGAAACATCATGATGGTATTTTTATTCTCCTTCTTACATTTTTATTCCTTGGAAAGTGAACTCTCATATGTAGAATTTTGTTTAGCTTCTCTCTTGTTCTCTTGGTCCTTCTTACCTTTGTTCTTCTGCTTCTTCTTCTTTGAACTTCCTTGATTTGTAAGCGCATGTGGATTATAATTCTTAAGTGACCCTATTTGGATGATATTTGTTTTCTCATGGATAAGTGACTCGATGAAATAATATTGGGATGGAATATTCTATGTAGACCCCATACCTAAACTAGTAGTATGAAAATAAGAAGTGTAGACAAAATACTTTGGTCCTAGTTTTGTTAGAATTGAAATGATTAATTGTTCATCTTTCTTCTCAATTTGACAAGACTTAACATGACAAAGAAAATATTTAAACTTACAAAAGTGGTCTTGTAGGTGTATATTTTAACCTTGTACAATATTTACGGAAAACATATTTTCAGTAAAAGAACAAAAAAGATACAATTGAAAATACAAACATTACACAAATATTTCTCCCCTGGAAACCCAAACTTAGAAAACCAACATATTTTATATTGATTCATATTGTTACATTGTTTACAATAAAATATACATATAGGATCCGATGACATCAAAAACCCTAACATAATGACCTGGATTAGTAAGAAACCCTAATTCCTTAATCGGAAACAAAAACCATGTGTCGAAAAACTGCCCAAAAATGTGACACGTTTGCCCAGGAAAACAAAAATTCTAGGGGCGTTGCCCCTGAACCCCCGCACAAGGGGATTTCTCCCACCTACACCCCCCTCAAACCCCCCTGTGTGCATGGTGCAATGCAGACACTAATTCTCATGCAAAGAATTTAACACATATCGAACATTCTCCCACTTGTTGTTTCGTTTGCATACAGGGGGTTACAGGGTTACATAGTCAACAATCCAGGGAAGCAATGCCCATGGATCCTCTACACCAACAGAACTTCTTAGTGCTCACAGATTTTGTTAATGAATATGCAACATCATTCAAAGTGTTCACCTTCATCATTAATACCTTCTTTTCTTCAACCATGTCTCTCACAATGTGATATTGAATATCAATATGCTTTGTCTTTGAACGATAATCCGAGTTCTTCACTGGAAAAATTGCACTTTGAGTGTCACAATATATCCTACATCTTGTCGCACCAACCCAATACCTGAACACAATATTTGTAACCATACGTCTTCCTTACTTGCATGAGAGGCTTCCATGTATTCAGCTTCAGTAGTTGAAAGTGCCACTAGAACCTGTCTTTTTCTCATCCAACTTATTTCTCCTCCAAATAGGTTTAACACATACCCACTTATAGATATCCTATGATCCAAATATCCATCCCATTCTGCATCCAAAAATCTAGGTATATCCACCACTCTATCCAATCCCGGTCTTCCTTGGTAGCACAATCCATAGCTAGCAGTGCCACGCAAATATCCATAAACCCTTTCTACTGTTGTCCAATGCCCCTTCCATGGTTTTGACATATACCTGCTCAAAAATCCAAGTTCATGTTCAATGTTCGACCTAGTACAAACCATTGCATACATCAAAATGCCAACTGCACTCACATATGGAACATGATACATGTCCTCTTCCTCTTCCTATGTATTGGGACACTGATCCACAAATAACTTTATGTTGAACACACAACCCACACTAAGTTGGGGGGGTGAATTAGTGTGTGGAATTTTCTAACTTTTCTTATTCTTACAAGTTAGCATTTAAAACATGTTTGAACAGATTGAGAGCAATCAAATCATAATCACAATGGACACAACAGTTACCAGATTTTGTATATATTTTATATGAATATGTGTGAATATAATAATAAGGATTTTCCCAACACCAATTATTTTGTTTCATCACGAACTGAAGTAAGGAGAACCAACTCGTCGGAGAGCGCCAACTCTCAATAAAGATCTAGCTTGCCAAAAGACCTAGCTTACTTATAGACCCCAGTCTATCCAACTATATTTCATTCAACTCTAGTAGTAGTGGTCCATTATAGAATTAACTCTATCTCACGAGCATAGGTATACCATAAACGCTCATCATAGCACTTCATCCTCTATATGGAATAAACGTCTTATTCACTTTATATTTCCTATTATATTTGTTCCTTATTCACTTCTTCTTCCCTTTGATATTCGCACGGACCTCAAGTCTGTATCTCGTTTATTTTCCTCCACAAGCCTCTCTTTCTCCGCAAGCCTATCTGTTTGACAAGCCCATATTCTTCCACAAGAACATCTCCTTTCTAAGAACACTTCCAAGTGAACCAATCATGGTTGTATTTATACTTGTTTATTCTTAAAACTTGTTTTATTTGATGGACTGACTTGTGCAACAAGTTATAACTGATTTGTTCATTTACAATATTTTTTTGGACCACCTGAGATCATCATTTCGGGTCTTCAAATTTAAATCTAGCACCGCGTTCACTTTCATAAATTGATCACAGGCATGGATCAGTTTCCTTAATCTCTCTGTTTACATAAATTGACTCTTCCTTCAAA
The DNA here is from genome assembly GCA_032191745.1 of Picea mariana. NCBI lineage: Eukaryota > Viridiplantae > Streptophyta > Pinopsida > Pinales > Pinaceae > Picea > Picea mariana. The sequence goes on along the minus strand of JASDQU010736293.1, from coordinate 166,074 downwards.
CCATGCTCATATGACTGTTGGTGTAGAACCGCTGGCTTATCAATTTAAGCGATGCATTCCATCTTTCCTTTTTAAATCTCTTTACCATATGACCAATAGAGTTACTCAGAATTTAGGTGAGACAAGAACTTGAACGCTTATCAATTCAACAACCATGATTCAACCTCCTAATGAGATGGACAATTGTCGTAACTTTGACACTTTGCCCTGAACTTTTGAGTTTGAAACCTTTCAAAATTTCTGAATTATATTTCCTGAACATATCAGATGGCTTACGTTAATATCACGAAAACAAATCAATCGTTATATTTGATTCTTACAAGGCTTAATCTGTCAGCCAGGACTTAATCAAGAATTGAGATGGATGCCCACCATTTAGTCCATGAATTCATCTATTATACTTACACTATCCTTCCACTGTGTTTTAATCAATGGTTGAGAATACAACCAAACAATAGATCGACAGTCGAGATCTCCTTCGGGTCTTAGGACTTTGGAGATTTCGAGTCTTAACCCCTTCTTTGCATCGTACTCCAATATTTTGGAGCTGAAAAACCAAAGATGTGTGTCCCTCTTGAATTAATAGTCAATATCACCTTTGGGCCTCCGAACTTCAGAGATTTCATATCTCAACCCCTTCTTTCCTCCGGAGTGATCACCTGCTGAGTAAGTCATAAATGGTGGAGACTTCTTGATTTCAGTTAATGCTTCCTCTTACACTATCCTTCCACTGTAGTAGATCAACGAACGATAATTCTCCTGAGGTGATCTCCAAATCGGATGTCTCTTGTCCACTTCAGGACATCGTCATTCAGGACTTTAGGACTTTGGCCAAGTGTTGGTGGTAAGACTCTTGAAGAAAAACTCTCGGAGTGACGTAACTTTCTTATGTCACTTGCTGACGTTTCATGAGCTGAGTAGCTTCCATGTGTCACTCTAATTCATTATTTACACATACCTGAAATGTCAAATAAACTTGACACTTGTCATTATCTGATTGTGCCATGTGTCCTTTCTCACGTGGACTCCTAACGTGGTCTATCGACGTAGATATTTATATGTGACATATTCATCTCCTTGATCTAACGGTTTTCCTAACTCTCAATGTATCTTATATCGATGACAGTGAGTGACTTCAGACATTCATCCTTCGGGACTTTGGGACTTTTGAAATTTCTTGGCTGTGAAACTCTCGAAGAAATTATCCCGTAGTGACGTAACTTTCTTACGTCACTTATAGACATGGCACAAGCCAATTTCCTCTTGATGCTTGTCATAATTGGATTATTCCATGTGTATTTGTTGACATGGTCTACTGACGTGGTCTGCCACATGTCCTTGTAGACATGGTCTGCTAACGTGGTGTTCTGATGTTGTCTACCACGTGTCCTTGTTGACGTGGTCTGCTAACCAACAACCCTGATCCAATGATCATCGTATGTCCTCCAAATCCGATGGTCCTTATTCGTTTTGGATTTCCTGGCTTCGGGTATTTCGAATCTCAAACTGAATTCTTGAAGTGAGATTTATCTGGAGTGTGACCTCCTCAAAACTTTAGATCCGAACTGAATGTTGTTCATTGATCAATATCTTAGATTGACAACTTGATCTTTCTGCAANGATGGTCCTTATTCGTTTTGGATTTCCTGGCTTCGGGTATTTCGAATCTCAAACTGAATTCTTGAAGTGAGATTTATCTGGAGTGTGACCTCCTCAAAACTTTAGATCCGAACTGAATGTTGTTCATTGATCAATATCTTAGATTGACAACTTGATCTTTCTACAATTCATTTGTGCTAAATTATCTTGTCCGTCCACTTAGAATGATACAACGACTGATGAAAATTCACACAAATGAGATCTCAGATCTTATATCACCTACCTATCCTTCTACTCGAAATTATCCGACCATTGAAGATAATTTGGGTTTGATCTTACGACTGACAAGTATTCGGTTAATCGAATTCTCAATCATTTTACCTGGCTTATCCTGTCCTTCCAATCAAAATTGATCCAGCGGTTGTGAAGATTCTCAAAGAAGATCCATGATCAAGGATGATTGTGGAACGATGACTTGCAAGTGATTTAACTCGTCACCCAAACTCCGCAATTGGAAGTTGTGCATTTTTTGTGAGTCAACCACAATCGTCGATGTTTGAAGCTATAAGATTGGATGGTCCTGAATAATTGTTGGATTGGAACTGGCGTGATATTTAATTCTCCTTTTGATATCCACAATTCATCCATGTCATTGATTTGGAAATTGCACATCCAACGGTCATGATTTAATCTGGATTAATCTAATCTCTTGTTGGATCAAACACAGTTGTCGATACCCGATTCTATGAGATCTGACAATCTAGACCAATTGCAGGATTAAAACTAGTGGGTTGTTTAATTCTTCTTTCACTCCCCACAATTCATCCATGTCATTGATCTGGATTGCATATCTGATGGTCACAATCCTCCAATGGTCCTCAAGACCAAGGTCACTCATATGACTGACCTCTGTAATATGAGACCATTAACATGGTCAATTTATTGATTGAACGACTGTTAAGGCTTCTCACTTTTATCAGATTGTTTCTAAGGTTTATCACTCTTCTCTTACGCTTTTGATTATGATCTTTGATCTTTGCATACTGTACTCTCCTCCTCCTGAGCTTACACTTTCGGTATTATGTATATTGTTCACTCCTCCTCCTGAGATTTTATCTTCATTTTCTTTTGTACTGCATTTTCCCTTCTGAGCTTTGATCTTCATATTGTTTGCTTCTTCTGCTAACTGATATAATGTTGACATTAATGGCAATCTCATATATGGTAAATGATAATTCATCGTAACAAAAAACCATCACATCGAATGTTGACATCAATGACAATATGTCCAACAATCTCCCCCTTTGTCATTGAGGGAAACCTAGTAACTTCATATAAAAAACTACCCCTATGATGTTGCTTTCTTCGTATGAAGTTTCCTCTCCCCCTTTGACATCAATGGCAAAGGGTTTTTCCTCCTATGGTAAATATTTGTATGTTACTGACCAGAATATGAAATTTGGTAACTCGTCCTGGAATCATGTTCTTCCTACCATAACTAAATGACTCCCCCTGTCAATATTATCTCTCTTTGCTTCTGACTACTCTCCCCATTTTTTTCTAGAAAAGGTATCTCTTCCTGACAAGGTTTCTTCCCCTATTAATCTACTAACTTATTGTCTCAGTTGATTGGGATTTTTGTGTTTCAAATGAGTAGTCTTCTTGATATCAATTTTTGTAGTGATCGTTTCTTTTCAAAACTTAATCTAATTACTTTCTTATTTACTAACCAAAATACTTCCCCTGAGTTTTTATTGATTGTTCTCCCCCTTTGTTTCTAAAAGGGTAGATTTTTTTGACAAGGTCTCTCCTCTTGTTTTCTATGTAGCATGTCATGTATGTCATTTTGTACATCAGAATGTTGCTTCTACGAATGTTGTTGTCCTATTGGAACACTACACAATTGTAGCTCATATTATTCAAACAGCACTTGGATCTTCCCATTGATTCTCATTGATCTCTAACCAGATGTATCCATCTTTATCCAAGATTCTTCTTTACTGTACATTTCTCTAAATTTGTCTGAGAAAGTTTATACTATGCTTGTCACATGACTGCAATTCTTTTTGCAAAAATTAACTTCACCCCTGTTCACTTATTTAGTGTTTTCTATCTGCATCTCTGAGTGTCCTGGTTTCTTGAACTTTGTTCTATCATCTTCTATTTCTTCAACTTCATTGTTCTTCCATGTTTCACTTAATCCTTTTGTCATGTTGTATGAAACATTTCTCATTGACTATTTTCTTGAGCTCCAATAGTTATAGGCTTTGTGTCCATATCCACCACAACTATAGCATATTGTAGTGTAACAATGTGCAACAATATGTATGATCCGATCTTCTAATTTTTGTAGTGTTGCTTTTATTTATTGAACATGGAGAACCTGAGTCATACCTGCTATAACTTTTTACAAATGAAGGAGTTGTTTCAGACATGTCTTCATCCTTTACAAATGAAGGACCTATGTCAGACCTGTTTTAATCCTTTACAAATGAAGGACCTGTGTCAAACCCGTTTTAATCCTTTACAAATGAAGGACCTGTGTTAGACCTGTTTTCACCTTTTACAAATGAAGGACCCGCATCAGGTTTTTTAGGAGTACTGATATCTTCCTTGTTGTATCCAAGATTGGCTTTGTCATTTGGTGATCTTTTACTATCCAAGATCTCATCTAGGGTCATGGAGTTGTTCAAGAACTTGATTTGGGTGTTTGACTTCTCAACCTTCTTTCTAAGATTCACAACTTCTGCTTCCAACTTATGACATGGTTATTCATTTTTGTTCAGCTAGTTCCTCACTACCTCCTCCCTTCTTTTGTCTTCTTCAAGTTGGATTTTAAGATTGGCATAACTTTCCCTTAGTTATTTTAGATATGCAAGGCTTTTGCTTGGTTCATCATATTCCTTCTTTTCTTATTTTCCTTGACTGATTTCATTTTCCAGTTTCTTGATCTCCTGTTCCTTTGCTTAACTAATTTCATTTTTTAGTCTCTTGATATCCTCTTCCTTTGCTTGATTGATTTCATTTTTCAGTCTCTTGATATCCTCTTCCATTTCTTTTTTTAGATAAAAATCTTTTGTTTTCAATATTTTGATCTGTTCTTCTTTGTTTTCAAACTGAATCTTTTTCTCAGATATGATTTCTTCATTGTCTTTGAGCTTTTATTTTATTTCTAGAATATGCCTTTGATTTCTAAGCTCATCATCTTCCTTCTTCTTTTCTTTTACTGGAGTAATTTCTTTCTTTAGCTTCTCGATCTCCTCTTATTTTTCTTCTAACTGATTATCTTGCTCATATATTATCTTTTCATTGTCCTTGAGCATTTCCTTTATTTCCAAGATATGCTTTTGACTCTTTTCAAAAAATTATTTATTGTAGTCATGAAGATAGCTATAGTCTGAATCATTATGGTCATACAAGTATTCACAGAGACTCCAATCAACCTTTTGTTTTCCCTTTGATAGTTCTTCTTCTACTTTTTCCATGATATAAATGCTAACAAAACATTCTTTTATTGTATTTGAGTCTTCTTCTTTACTTCCATGGGAGGATTCAATATCGACATTATTGCAATTGAAATATTGTGGAGAGTTTTTACCTTTATTGATGGTTGAGTCTTTCTCTTCATCCTCGATAGGAATGTCTTCTGTGTCTTGTATTTTGATTTGATACATCTCTTCTAACTTCAACCATAAGTCTTTTGCAGATGTGCATAGTCCTATGCTTATGTTGACTGTATCTGACAATCCATTGAGAATAATATTCGATGAAACTTCATTGTTCTTCCCTTCTTTTCTTTGGACTGTAATCTTGGATAGGTTCTTTGTTGTAGTTAAGTCCCACATCTTGCTTACTACTGAATTCCAAACTTCAGATCCTTTTGTCTTCAAATATTGTTTCATATTTTCTCTCCATGAGGAATAATCTGTTCCATCAAATAAGGGAGCTTCAATTGTGGAGAGATCCATCTGTCCACCCATTTCTTCAGGGTCTACCTTCCAATGCTTAAACTCTGTCGAGGGAGCCCACTCTGATACCAATTGTTGAACACACCGTCCACACTAAGAGGGGGGGGGGGTGAATTAGTGTGTGGACTTTTACAGATTTTCTTCTTCTTACAAGTTAGCAGATAAAACATATTTGAACAAATTAAGAACAATCAAATCATAATCACAATGGATACAGAAGATACCAGATGTTTGTATATAATTTATATGAATATGTGTGAATATAATAATAAGGATTTTCCCACCACCAACTAAAGTAAGGAGCACCAAATCCTACGAGAGAACCAACTCTCAAGAAGGACCCAACTTGCCACAAGACCCTGCTTGCTAATAGAATGCAGTCTATCTAGCTAGATTTCATTCAAATCTAGTAGCAGTGATCCATTATAGAATCAACTATATCTCATGAAGAGGTATACCATAAAATTTCATCACCGCACTTCATCCTCTGTCTGGAAATCACATCTTATTCACTTATCTTTCCTCCGATATCCACACCTTCTTCACTTCTTCTTCCCTATGATATTCGCATGGACCTTAGGTCCATATCTTCTTCATTTTCCTCCACAGGATTCTCTTTTTCCATGAGCCTATCTATTCCACAAGCCCTTCTTCTTCCACAAGAACATCCGCTTTCCAATCACACTTCCATGTGAACCAATCATGGTTGTATTTATACTTGTTTATGCTCAAAACATGTTTTAGTTATTGGGCCGAATTGTGCAACAAGTTATAACTAACTTGTTGATTTACAACAATGTTTGGCACCACCTGAGATCATCATTTCAGGTCTTCAACTTTAACACAGGAATCCCCTTCACTTTCATAAGTCGGTCACATGCATGGATCGATTTCCTTCGTCTTTGTGTTTACAAAAATTGACGCTTCCTTCAAACCATGTTCATATGACCATTGGTGTAGAACCACATGCTTATGAATTTAAGCGATGCATTCCATTATGCCTTTTAAAATATCTTTACCATATGACCAATATCGTTATTCAAACGTTAGGCGAGATGCATGCTTGAGAACTTATCAATTCAACGACCATGATTCAACCTCCTGATGAGATGGATGATTTCCGTAACTTCGACACTTTTCCCTTCAAAACTTTTGAATCAGATTTCCCGAACAAATTGGACGACTTACGTTAATTTCATGAAAACAAATCAATCGTCAGATTTGATTCTTACAAGGCTTAATGTGACGCCCAATACTTAATAAAGCGTTGCGATGGATGGCCACCATTTAATCTATGGCATCGTCTATTATAATTATCCTATCCTTACACTATGTTCTGATCAACGGTTGAGAATGCAACCAAACAACAGATTAACGGTCGAGATATCCTTTGGGTCTCAAGACTTCGGAGATTTCGAGTCTCAACCCATTCTTTCCTCTGTATGTCAATATTTTGGATCTGACAAACCACTGATGTGTGTCCCTCTCGGATTAATGGTCGAGCTCTCCTTCAGGTCTCCAAACTTTAGAGATTTCAAATCTCAACCCCTTATTTCCTCCGGAGTGATCACCTATTCAGTAATTTATAAATGGTGGAGACCACTTATTGTTGGTTAACGCTTCCTCTTAGACTATACGTCCACTATAGTAGATCGACGGATGCAAATTCTCTTGAAGCGATATTCAAATCGGACGTCTTCTGTCCACTTTGGGACTTAGACATTCGAGACTTTGGGAAAGTGCTGGTGGTAAAACTGTCGAAGAAAAACTCCCAGAGTGACATAAATTTCTAACGTCACTTGTTGACGTGTCACGAGCCGAGTAGCTTCCATGTGTCACTCTGATTCATGATTTTCACGTACCTAAAATGTCGAATCAACTTGACACCTGTCATTATCTTTTTGCACCACATGTCCTTGCTGACATGGAATGTTGATGTGGTCTGTCGACGTAGATGTCTTGATGTGACATATTCATCTCCTTGATGTAATGGTTGTCCTAACTCCCTATGTATATTATATCGACGAATGAGAGCGACTTCGGACCTTCATCCTTCAAGACTTCGGGACTTTTGACATTTCTTGGTGTTGAAACTCCTGAAGAAATTCTCCTGAAGTGATGTAACTTGATTACATCGCTTGTATACATGGCATGAGCCAATTTCCTCTTGACACTTGTCATCATATGATTATGCCATGTGTATTTGCTGATGTGGTCTGCTGACATGGTATGCCACATGTATTTTTTTGTCGTGGCATGCTGACGTGGTCTGCCACATGTCCTTGTAGACGTGGTCTATTGATGTGTTCTTCTGTCGTGGTATTACATGTGTCCTTCTTAATGTGGTCTGCTAACCAACAACCCTGATCCAATGTTCATCGTATGTCCTCCAATTCTGATGGTACTTATTCATTTCGGATTTCCGAGCTTTGGGTATTTTRAATATCAAACTAAATTCTTGAAGTGATATTTCTATGAAGTGTAACCTCCTCGCAACTTTAGATCTGAACTAAATGGTGTTCATTGATCATGATTTTAGATCGAAGGCTCGATCTTTATGCGATGTAGTTGTGCTAGGTTATCCTTTCCTTCCACTTAGAATGATCCAACGAYRAACGAAAATTCACATAAATGAGATCTCAAATCTTATATCGCTTATCCTATCCTTCCACTYGAAATGATCTGATGGTTGAAGAGAATTTGGGTTTGATCTGACTGTTGACGGGTATTTGGTTAATCAAATTCTCAATCATTTTTCCTACCTTATCTTTTCCTTCCAATAAAAATTGATCTAGTGGTTGGGAAGATTCTTGAATTAGATCCACGATCAAGGATGATTGTGGAACCACGACTTGCGAGTGATTTAACTCATCACCCAAACTCCGCATCTGGAAGTTGTGCGTTGTTAGTGAGTCAACCACAATCGTCGATCTTCAAGGCTATAAGATCAGACGGTCTTGAATAATTGTGGGATTGGAACTAGTGTGATAGTTAACTCTCCTTTCAATCTCTACAATTCATCTGTGTCGTTGATCTAGCGATTGTGCATCTGAAGGTCACAATTTAATCTGTCTTAATATGATCATTTTTTCAACTACAGTCATTGATATCCGATTCTATGAGATCTGATGATCTAGACCAATTGCCGGATTAGAACTAGTGGGTTGTTTAATTATTCTTTATCTCCCCTCAATTCATCCCTTCCATTGATCTGACTTGCAGATCTGACGGTCATTATCCTCCAATGGTCCTCAAGCCCATAGTCACTCATATGACTGACGTCCGTAATATGAGACGGTCAACATGATCAATTTCTTGATCAGATGGATGTTGAGATTTCTCATTCTGATCGAACAGTTATTGAGGCTTCTCACTCTAATCTTACACTTTTGATTCTCATATTTGACCTTTTCATATTTTTCACTCCACCTCCTGAGCTTACACTTTCAATCTTCTCTATATTGTTCACTCCTCCTCTCGAGATTTTATCTTCATTTTCTTTTGTACTTCGTTTTCCCTTCTAAGCTTTGATCTTCATATTGTTTTCTTCTTCTACTAACGGATATACTATTGACATCAATGACAATATCATCTATGGTAAATGATAATTCATCATAATAACAAATCATCACATCGACTCTTGACATCAATGACAATATGTCAAACACTTTACACCAAAAGGAATAGGAATCATGATTGGCTTACATTCCTACATATTAAACCTATGTAATATTGTCTTGACATATCTTCTCTAGTTTAACAAAAGTTTCCTCTTTTTTCGATCTCTTTTAATTTCCATGCCAAAAATGAAATTTGAAGCACTGAGATCATGTCAAATTTAGAGGACAATTGAGTTTTCACATCCCAGATAATGTCCTTGTTATTTCCTATCAACAACATGTCATCCACATACAAGACCAAATAAATCAAATGATCACCAATTAATTTAAAATACACGCAATGATCCTCTTTGCTTCTTCTGAAGCCAAGTCTCAACATATAAGTATCACATTTTTTATACCACATCCTTGGTGATTGTTTTAAACCATACAGGGACCTTTTCAACTTGCATACCAGCTCCTTCTTTCCCTTCACTACATAACCATCTGGTTTCTTCATATAGATTTCTTCTTCCAGATACCCATGTAGTAATGTTTTCTTCACATCCATATGTTCTACTTCAAAATAAAATGCAACAACAAAAAATAACATAAATATTATAGAGGTTAACTTGGCAACATGAGAAAAAATCTAACCAAAATAAATTCCCTAAACCTCAGAATAACCCTTTGCTACTAATTGAGATTTGTATTTCCCCACTTTTTCTTCTGCATTCAACTTCTTTTTAAATACCCATTTTCTGCCACTGGGCATTCTTCTAGTTGAGAACTCCACTAGATCCTAAGTCTCATTCTGATCCAAATATGCCATTTCTTCGTCCATGGCCCTTTTCCATAGATTTCGATCTTATGAGTCCACTGCCTCCCTAATAGTTCTAGGATCATCATCAGTAATAGACAAAGAAAAATTTGAACGGAAATCACATGGAGTATACCTTTCTGGTAGCCTTCTTTCTCAAACCGATCTCCTCAATACTGGAGTATGAAGATCTTCTTCTTCTAATTCTTGTTCTTCTATAGAGTTTGACTAATCATCCTTTAAATCAAACTCTATTTTATCTGGTTCTTCCTTACATGGTAGGAATTCATTTTTAAAAACATCCTTCATATCTCTAAATACCACATCTCGGGTATACACTACCTTCTTAGTTTTTGGGTTCCAAATCTTATAACCTTTGAGACCATATTTATATCCAATAAATATACACTTTTCATCCTTCTTATCTAGCTTACTCCTTTTCCTTTGGAACATGAACATATGCATCACAACCAAATACCTTGAGTTGTGTGAGAGAAGGTTTTTTACCAGTCCATATCTCTTGTGGATTCTTGTCATCCAGTGTTGATGAGGATGATCTGTTAACCAAGTAACATGTAGTACTCACTGCCTCTACCCAGAATTATTGTCCTAACCCAACACCACTAAGCATGAACCTTTCTTTTTCCATCACTGTCTTGTTCATACTTTATGAAACTCCATTTTTTTGAGGTGTATATGGAGTAGTATTCTTCCTTGCTATACCGCACTTCTTACAGAATTATTCAAATTCATTCCTGCATAACTCTCCGCCATTTTTTGTCCTCAACACCTTAATTTTTTTCTCTGTTTGATTCTCAAAAAGAGCCTTAAACTCTTTAAAATTGTCAAATACTTCAGATTTCTTCCTCGAGAAATATATCCAAGTATTCATCAAGATGTCATCTATAAATGATACATAGTACATATATTTTCCCAATGATGGGATCGACACAGGTCCAAAAACATCATTGTGAACTAGTTGTAAAATTCCTTCCTCCCTTGTTGCACCAGAGGAGAATCTTACCTGATTCTGCTTCACATATACACAATGTTCATAGAAATCAAAATCTAGAGAGTATTTAGACATACCTTCAACCATAAGTTTACCGTGTAGTAGTCGAAGACCCTTCTCTCTGATATGCCCCAGTCTTTGATGCCACAACATAACATTTTCTCCAGAGACTGTAGGATTTCTTTCTTCTTCAACTCCAATATAAAAAACAATGGAACTATTATACCCATCAATAATAGTGCTTCCTTTCATCTTATACAGAGTTCCAAACCAAAATCCCTTCATAAACACCATTGATCCTCGAACCATCCTATAGGTTTCCTTTTCAAATACTGTTTTTAACCCTGCATCATCCATTTTTCTTACAAAAATCAAATTTCTGGCCAAACCTGGGATGTGCAGAACACTAGGAAATTTTCTAATCCTTCCATCTTCGATCCTCAACTTTAATTTTCCCCGACCTATGACTTTGGTTGTCGAGTCATCACCTAAGAAAACATTACCTCCATCATACCTTTCATATTCACAGCACCACTCCCTATGGAAAATCATATGAAAGGATGAACCTTAGTCAATCAACCATTCCTTATGATATGCATGTGTTCTTGAATAATCCAAGTACACATCCCCTCCTTATTCCTTGGAGGTCTTTTCTTCTATAGAAAGAGATTCTTCAGATCCCTTCTTTTTCTCAACATTGGATCTACACTACTTCTTGTAGTGCCCTTATTTTCCACATCTCCAACATACCTTTACAAAATTTTTGGGAGATTTATATCTACCATTATACTTAGATCTCCCACTTGAGAACTTATATCTATTTCTTTATCGGGAACATCCTCTTGCAAATAATGCGTATGTGATCTGTCCTTCCATATTCTTTTGTCTCATCTCCTCTGACAAGAAGGATGAGACCACTTCATCAAACTTCAAGGAAGTTCTATTACTACCTATGGCCACAACCAGACTATCATACGAGTCTGGTAAAGAACACATTAAACTGATACATTTATCTTCATCTGAAATTTTAATCTCAAAAGATACTAAATGACTTACCACAATACTGAAGGAATTCAAATTCTCTCCCACCGATTCTCCATCTCTCATCCTTAGGTTATACAATTTCTTTCTCGGAAATAATTTATTTACTAGGGACTTAGACTCATACAACTTCCCCAACTTATCCCATAAATCCTTGGCCTTCCGATCCAACTTTTTCCAGTCATCTATTGAAGTTTATATAGGTGTAGTATCTGGATCTACCACGATCCACTGATCTCTTTCCACCAACAGATCTTCCATCATGAGTTTCCACAACTCAAAAAATTTCCCATTAAACTTCTTGATCTCCATTTTCGAATTGTTTGCCATTTCTTTTCACCTGAAAAATCAATACCATAGATCTCCCACTGAAACAAGGATTATCACATTCCCGATCCAAACCCTTGCCCACAAAGGCATCCCCCTGAAGCCAACAAATCTATGATACCAAATGTAGATTTTAACCTTGTACAATATTTACTACAAACAGATTTTTCAGTATAAGAATAGAAAAGATACAATGACAAATACAATCATTACACATAGATTTTTCCCCTCGAAATCCAAACTGACAAAACCAACATATTCTATATTCATTCATAGTGTTACATTATTTACAATACAATATACATATAGGAGCCTGTGGCATTGAAAACACTAGCCCAATGACTTGGACTAGTCAACAACCCTAATTCCTTAATAAAAAATAGAGAGGCATTGGAAAAAAACCATGTGTCGAAAAACCACCCAAAAAAGTGACACTTCTACTCATGAAAATAATATAACACATACCCAACAATAGGGTTTTGAAATATCTTGGATTCAATGCATGTAGATAATTCTCCTATTGGTGATATTTTTGAAATACTGAGAGGGGGGAGTGAATCAATATTACCCTTTTTTTAACAATTAGTAATTACTTTGTTATTTTATTAATCATTACAATAGATCATCAATGGGCTTGGATTCAAAATCAATTTATAAATATAATTAACAAGAATTACAAGGCTTTATAAAGAGTAGTCTAAGATTTTGAGGACACCAATCCTATTTAGAGTTCGAACTCTTGGAGACACAAATCCCCTTCTTTGGGTCACCAATCCTAGGGAGCACCAACTCCCTTGTTTTATGGCACCAACCCTACGAAGCACCAAATCCCTCGTTTTTCAAGGCACCAACCCTAGGAATTACTAACTCCCTTGTGTTTAGAGCACTAACCCTAGGAAGCACCAAATCCCTTGTTTTTAGACTTTACTTAGTAAAGGATATGAATCATTCCTTGCTCCTCCCTTCCACCCCCACTTCATTAGTATCATCAATTCTTCTTCTTAGACTCTGCTTATGCTTTTGATATTCTAATTTGGACTACATAGACACTTTCTTCTCACTGTTCTTTCTTTTTTATATAGTCTTACAACTTGTCTCAATTTGAACCATTACATCTTTTGACAATGTACCATTGTACCCTTTCATTTAAATGATAATATTAAACTTCAAATAATATTATTTTTCCTTCTTTTTTTATTCTTTATTCATAATGCTCATGTTTTAACTCTTATTTAATTAAGACTTTGTATCAGTTCATTAGTCTAAAGATATAGAATTTTTGTGAATTTGAGTTTTAATCAATAGGCGCTCCCATCAAAAAACAATTCATGTGATCGCAAGATCGAAACCATGAGCTTATCCATTCCAAGCATTGTTATGTTAGACATTTCTTTTTCCACCCCTATTCTTCTATATGTGATCATATTCAAACATCTGAGGTATCATTTACTTCTATCCCCTTTAGATTCTTTACCTTATCACGTGACTGGTGCTGGAACCGGGTTCTTTGGTATTTTTTCCTTCAGGACTTCCATCTTTTTCTGTAATTCAATCCTCCCTAAGTACATGACGCTGAAGTGTGTATATTGTATTCACTAGTAGATCGGATGGTCAATATTTAATATTCCATTGGATGGATGATCCTATATTATCCATAGGATTAAAAAAAATTGTTTTTCAGTACTTAATCTATAGTTGTGTGGATAGTTCTCATTCACTTTGGGACTTCGGCCTTTGCAGTATTCGAACTCTTCCAAAGAAAATTCCACCGAAGGGTGTATCAACACTTCCTTCTTGATAATATTCACATGTCTAGGATCTAGGACCATATTATTAGGTACAAAGGTTCTCCCACTCTCTTGGTATTCGACTATTTGTGACTCTGGGAATCTAGGCTACTCGAACTATGAGGTATTTTAATCCATCCAAAGTTTTTACCTACAGAATAATTCAGAAAGATGTGGTGACCGCTTACTGTCATTTTTTAGTACACCTTATAGTATCCTTCCACTGTACTCGATCAAACGATAGAATGATATTTTTTTGGATCTTAGATCAACAATTAAAATCAATTCGTGACTTTAGCCTTTGACGCTTCAGGCAATTTTTCTGGAAGGAAAATATGGTTATCCCAGAGGCTGAAGTCTCGAACTGACATGTCATACTGACATCACCTATGATGACGTCGATACGTAGTGTGTGTGCCATGTGTCACACTAATTTATGACTTTCACAGACCTTATGTTCCATATGTATTTGACACCTGTCATTATCTGATTGGGCCATGTGTCCTTGCTGACTAGGATTTTGACTTTTCATTACTTCGTAGCTTCGGGAGTTTTGGCACTTTTATACCATCCTCTTATCATTTTCTAAGTTTCAAATAGATATATCACCATACATATTTCCTTTTCTTGACCATATAACCAACGTTATTTGGTGACTTCAGTATTTCTTTGATTATTACTCGTTTCCAGTAATCGCCAAAGTGGTCAATCTTCGGAGTACCGAATCTTTCTATATCCTTCTTGATCCAGTGACTGAGAATTGAATTGAACTTTCTCCCCAATATTTGATGGTCAACGTTTACTTCATAATTTCATAGGTTTCAAGACTTTGTGTCTTATGGTGTCCTCTTATCCTTTCCTTCCACTTGATTATATCTGACTATAAGGATAGATCCCAAAATAATCTAGTGGTTGTTGTAACTTGATCCTTTACAAAGGATTATTTTGTATAGGCTCTAGATTCTATGAGAACTTCTGCCTTATTTCTCTAGAGATTTGATCTCATCGCCTGAACTCTTCTGACATTAGTGATGATATCATACCATTGTGTCCAACATTCTCCCCCTTTGGCATTGATGGAAACCTTTTCTTTGAAATATTTATGTTTTTTATCAATTTTCTCCCACTTTGATAGCAATGACAAAAGGGATCTCTCTTCCCTCCCCCTGTGGAGAACCTCCCCCTATCCATGTGCCCCTTGTATTCTGATGTGAATTTTATGGTTTTAATGAGGTATGTGAATTACTCCCAATTTTTGTCGAAAATTTTCAAAGGTACGCCTGAGCAAAAGTTTTGTGAATATGTCTACAATTTTTTGTTTGGTATCAACATACACAATTATACCCACTCTTTGAGTAACCTGATCTCTTAAGAAATGGCATTTAATTTGGATGTGCTTGGTTTTAGAATACATTACTTTATTTTTAGAGATACTTATGGAACTAGTTTTATCACAATTAATAGTAATGACATCATCATATCATATTTGTAATATTCTAAAGTTTGCTTCATCCAAAGAACTTGTGTGCAACAATATGCAACAACAATGTATTATATATCTACTATGGATAGTGATGTGGATGGTTTTTGTTTACTTATCCATGCCAGCAAACATTTTCCTAGAAATGATGCTCCTCCACTAGTGTTTTTCCTGTCATCTATAATACCATCCCAATATGCATTAATGTATGCATTTAATGTAAAGTCTTTTTCTTTTGGATACCATAATTAAAATTCTAAGGTCCGTTTAACATATCTGAATATTCTTTTTTCTTATTTTAGATGAGTTTCCCTAGGTGTAGATTGAAATCTTCCCACTAGTCCTACAACCTTTATGATGTCAGGTCTAGTTTTTGTTAAATAGAGAAAACTTCTGATCATTGGTTTGTACATAGTTTGATCTAATTTTGGTGAGTCATCATCTAGGCTTAGTTTACATCCAATGACCATGGGAGTAATTATTGGTTTATTTTCTACCATTTGCAATTTATTCAACATTTATTTGATATATTTGGTTTGGGAAATAAATATTCCTTTTTCTGATTAAGTGACCTGTAAACCTAAGAAAAAGGAAATTTATCCTATCATAGACATTTCAAACTCTTCTTGCATTTCAGGTGCAATTTTTCTTCTCATTATAGTAAGATTACTCCCAAATATGATATCATCGACATATACTACCACAAAAATCATATTTTGATCTTCAATTTGATATATTAGTTGTTGTCAATATCCCCTCTCTTATATCCTTGTTTTTTTAGGTACTGATCTAACCTTGAAAACCGTGCTCTTGGGGCTTTCTTAATACCATATAAAGATTTATTTATCTTGCACACCTAGTCTTGATTTTATGTTAGCATGAATCCTTCTTGTTGTTCAACATATACTTCTTATTCTAGAGTTCCATTCGGAAATGTTGACTTGGCACTCATCTGATAAATATTGAAATTTTTGAAGAATGCAAATGACAAGAACATCCTGATGACTTCTAGTCTTTCTACTGGACCAAAAGTTTCTTCAAAATCAATACCTTCTACTTGATCATATCCTTTGCAAACTAATCTAGCTTTGTTCTTTATAATATCCCCATTTTCATTTAGTTTGTTCTTGAAGATCCACTTAGTTCCTACCACATTCTTGTCCTTAGGTCTTGGAACTAATTACCAAGTTTGGTTCCTCTCTATCTGGTCAAGTTCTTCATTCATTTCCTTTGTCAATTTTTAACTTTTTTTGGCTTCTTTAAATGATTTAGGTTCTATCATAAACAATATTTCTTGTTTTGAGTCAAATGTGAGTTTCCTTCTTGTTTCTAATCCATTTTTATCTCCAACGATCTGACTCTCACGATGATTATTTTGAACTCTGTTTGATGGATCTTTTGGCAAGGGAATTTATTCATTGTATTATTCATCAATATATGGTTCACTTTCCTGTGTTTCATTATCATTGTCTTCTTGTTGATATTATACATCATCATCTTCTTGCTAAGACTCTTTATCAAATTTTGATTTGTCTTAGGATATGTTCATCTTTAGTTTTAGATCATCTATCTTTACATTGGCACTTTCCACTATATTTAATAGTCTAATATTATAACATATGTATGCTTTATTATTAGGTGAATAACCTAAAAAATTTCCTTCACTATATCTTTGATCAAAATTTCCTAAATTATATTTATCGTTCTTAATGTAACATTTACTTCCAAAAATTCTAAAGTGTTTAACATATATTATTATTCCAAACGATAGTTCATAAGGAGTTTTGTCATGGTTGGTCTCAACTGAGCTCTATTAAGTATGCATACTGCTATGTAGATTGCATCTCTCTGGAATTTGTCTAGAAGCCTGGATTCATTTAACATGGTTCTTGCATCTTATTGAACTATTTTTTTTTTCCTTTCCACCACTCGATTCTGTTGAGGAATCCCGGGAGATGAAAACTGTCTTTTGATACCATGATTTTAACATAATTGAATGAAATATTTAGAGGTGAATTCTACTCCATTGTATGATCTCAAACATTTAATTTTGAGATATGCTTCATTCTCTACAAGGGATTTGTATGTTTTAAACTTCTCAAAGGCTTCTAATTTTTCTTTTAGAAAGTATACCCATGTCATTATTGTGTAATCATCAATGATCAATATAAAATAATGTTCACCCTAAATACTTTTAGTTCTGGTAGCTCCACATAGATCTGTGTGAATAAGTTCTAATGGTTTTGTTGTGTAATGCTCTTTTGTTTTGAAACTAACTCTTTTTTTCCTCCTTCTTGCTGGATTTGATTAAGTTGTCAAAACTTAAATGTCCCAACCTTCTATGACATAGAAAACTTTCATCTTCTTGACTTAAACAACATTTTTCTCCTTCATCTACATCAAGGATGTACACATTGGTAAATGTTTTTGGTGCAACTTCTTCTAGCTTTCCAGTATCCTTTTTTCTGATATCACATTTTTTAGAATCAAAGGTAAGTATGTGACCCTGATCACATGTCTAATGTACACTTAGCATATTAGGCTTGAGATTTTGTACCTGAAGTACATTTTTACTTTGGTCTTGTTATTCCCTAAACTGACAGTTTCTTTTCCCAGTATTTTGGCTAACCTATTATCTCCAAAGGTTACTTTTCCTTTTCATGTCTTTTTTAACTTGAGAAATTTGATTTGATCTCCAGGCATGTGTTTGGAACATCCATTGTCTATATACCATTGACATACTTGGCTTCTCACATTAAGGGCTACATTTCACTATGTTTTCTTTATTTTTATTTTCTTCCATACTTTTTTATTGTTGGGAATATTTATCCCTTTGTCATATTTTGAAAATCTACATTCACTAGATTCGTGACCATAGTCGTTGAATTTGTAACATTCAACATTGTAGTATTGTAAGGGAGAGAAGGATTTATAATTTCTTCTTTCTGCATTATCCTTATTATTTTCATATATTTGAACATTTCTTGGATTGTACTTTCTATAAGCTTTACCGTGTATTCCTTTATGTCCAAAATGTTTGTAGGAATAGAAATAACAAAGGAAGATATATTGGGTTTTGTTAAAGGGATTCCTTCTAATGAGTCTATTATTCTCATCATCTTTTTCTTTAGTAGGAAGTGAATATTTGTGTTTATTTGGAATAATTTTCAATGGTATTGTTCTTGTATTGTTTTCTTTTCTTCTTATGGAGTTCTTAAGAACATCTGCATAATTGATTTTTTTCATTTTCTTGTTCTGTAGAGGGATCATATCCCAGTCCTATCTTATAAATTGATGAGATTCTATGACTGCTAAGAATGTTGTTCAAGATTTTTTAGTTGTTTTCAAACTTAAACTGAATATCATCTTTTCCTAGTTTCCATTTTAGTTGAACTATTTCATCGTCCAATATCGTACATATTTGTTGTTTTTCATTGAGTTCTTTATTCAAAATTTATTATTTTATTTTGGTTTCTTGGAGTTGAGTTTTTAACTTAATAATCAAATGTTCTCACTCACTAATGGTTTTTGAAACCTCTTTTTCTCTTGATTTAGTATCTTCTTCAATCTCTGGAAGTTGTTCTTTTCGTAACTTGTTTTTAATTTTAGGGTTTCTTAGTTATTCAATTGCAAGGATAAATTATTCCTCGATGTTCTCTTCTTCTTCCTCTTTCGAATGATTATCATATTGATTTTTCATTCCCATAAATAGAATCTCTTGCTCATGTTCTTCACTTTCTTTACATGAGCTACTATCTTCTTGGGTAAAGAATGTTTTCTTCTTCTTGTAGAACTTTATTTTATCTTTGGTTTTAATTTTCTTCTGATCTTTGAAGGTTCTTTCACCATCACCTTCCTCCTAGTTAGGATGGGGAAATTTATTGGAAAAGTGTCCAATTTTTCCATAGTTGAAACATATTAGAGGAATATTTCTGTTGTATTTCCCAGTGCCTTTCTTGAGTTTCTTCATGAAGTTGGAAATTTATTCATCAAATATATCTGTTAACTCATCATTGGTATTTTTCTCTTGTTTCATATATGTTTTATATGCCTTAAAGGTTGTTTCTCCTTTTGATGAATTTTCATTCCCTGTTATCATCTCATATGCTGTAAGAATTTGTTGGCTTACTTCTCTCTTGCTACCTTTCTTGGGCTGACCCAGGTTAAAGTCTATAATGGATTCCAACAAAACCCCTTTAAAACTATCAACCCCTCCAGTAAGCTAGAAGGCAACACAATACACAGAGTGCATTGTGCAGTCTCACTCGAGATAGTTCTATTGGTGGCTACAATGCTTAGGTGCTTGCATCCATGGAATGAGTGGGGATCCATGATTAAACTCTGTGATCTTCATTTTTTACTTTAACATTCAACTTATATTGAATACCATGTCATTTTTATTCATGCATGTAAAATATTAGATCTAGCTAGTCATTCACACATTTTTCTAACATCTAATCATTGACAATAAATGAAATACACAATATTCAATCACATAACACATGGTCTACCATGGTTCACCCCTCATGGGATACATCCAAAAAGATTTTGTTTCTCTTATCTTTTATTATGGTTTTTCCAAAACTAAAACACCACACACATTACAATTCTCCATCAACTAGGTCGATATCTACAATGAGGAAAACTTGATCACACCAAGATCCTCAGCCTGCGATCTAACCCTCAATATCTACCTTATTTCCTCTCCTCATCTCAACAACTTATAAAAAAAATCAAATTTATAGTCGATCTGTCTTCAAAGGACATAGTAACAATGACCAACCAACCATGAACCTTGACCTAGACATCTTAGGTACCTACTTATACATGTTTTTGTCTTACTAGACAATACATATTCTTACAAAAACCCTAATTCTATCATGGCTAGGTATTCTTGCATGTGTGCCTCTCTTTCTTTCCTCTTCTGCATGCTCATCTTTTTTGCACGTGCTTCTTCATTCACATCTACCTTACACATGCTACTCTTCATGCTTGGGCATCTACCTTACATGTGTTGTGTTTCCTCAAGACTGGGCCTCAGACCAATAGGCCACCAACACTGACATCATCACTCATCCCGAGTCACTTCCTGACTCCAATGTCTGTCACTACTTGTGTCAGTGCTTCGTACATATATGCTATATGTTGTCACTTTTCCTAAGCCTGGATTCTCCTTGTTGACATGGATTCGACCACCTGTGTGGTGACGGGTGGTTGTAAGATCTTTCCCCCCTTCAAGCCTATCCTTTTGAGGCGCACTTTCATTGCATATATTTCCACGACCAAATGTTATGTCTTTTTTTGTAGGGGATCCAACTGAGCCTATCATGCGATCTTCTATGTCTGCATGAATTTTTCTTTTGCCTGAAGGTTCTTCATTTCTGTGAAAGTCTTGATCTTTTCTAGAAGTAACGTTGTCCTCTGTCACTGCTTGACATATTCCATTGTTGCATGAAATTTCTCTTCCTCTCTTTGCAGATATTATAGGCTCCCATCCTCTAATAGTTGTGTTGATAGCTAGCCGCTCTTTTCCAACAATTCTACCACTCTGTGTATGTTTTGAAAAATGTTTTTTGCAGTTACTATTGTGTCTTTCTCTCTTTGTGATCAAAGTGTTGGAGGAGTCATAGGTAATGCATGCTCCTCCAGTTTCTTGATCTAATATTTATATTGCACTAGGGTCTGTGTTAATTTCTTCATCTTCTCTTTCGAAGATGCTTCTTTTGATTTTGCGTGTCAGGGATGGCTTGAAATAATCCACTTATCTATTTCTCCATCTCCTCCACTTGTTGTTGTGCTATCTTTCTCTCCTTCCCTTCCTAGCTAAGTGCCTCCTTTAGTGAGGTTTTTTCTTCCTACGCTAATTGTAAGTTCATCATGTCTAACCTTGCTCTGGATTAAATCTCTTGAGTGACACTCACTTGTAATTTATACAACGCTTTAGTTGGAATCATGGGAATTTCCAAGTCCAACCTCTAAATATCTCTCAATGGCCTTTATGTTCTCTCCTCATCCATGAACAACATGTCAGGAGTAATCCTAAAGTTTACACTCCCCTGCGACATGATTTGCACTATCTCGCCCATCGGTATCCCTTTTTTCATTGGCACTGTTGTCTTCTGTTGTTGCTACTCTGTTTTGACCTTTAGTTGTTTCAACGTAGTTTTCACCTCTTGGATTTGCTCCAAAATTGAATCTATGCGGTTCTTAGCGTTATCCCACATGTTTGATAGTAGATCCTCTATTGTCATGGCTATAAACTCCATGTCTTCTTATGTAAATGATGTTTCCATGGGATTTATGTGGGCCTTGGCCTTCTTTCTAGAACAACCTGGTTTCTCCCATGTTCTCTTCTTTTAGACATTTGGTGGTTCAGATGCTTCTGGAATCTGTGTATCCTTGCCGGTATCCTACCCGTCTCCTTCTTCCCTTGAGACTTCTATTGTATCCATCTGTTTTTCCTCCAGGCGCACTTGTTCTATTGTTTCTCTTGTTGTTCTCTCTGTGTTCGATGATCCCTGTGTAGAGCCACGTTGGGATGGCTTCCTCGTTTTGTTTTTGTTTTTTATCGAAGGGTTTTCCCCTTCCTATCCCTGTACCATATTTTTCTTGGTGATTTCTTTGTTTGTTCCCACTTGGTGTGCAAGTATTGTTCTATCTTTCATCCTTGTTCATTCTCATGGCATCGTATTTGGGATCGCTGGCACTCTCCACTCCTAGGGCCACTCTTGGAACTCCATCTAGATGTCATTCATTATTATAAAATAATTCAACTGCAACCACTCCTTAGTTGGATCCCTCTTTTCTTGTATCCACATATTATGGTGAGGTGCCTGAAATCTCGCTATATTCCCAATCTCTTGGACAAATTCTATGGGAATCATCCATGTCTCTGTGAATCTATTTTGTATCTTTGTCAAGTATATCATGAACATGTCACCGTTAAGTTTCTTATTTTTGGGATCAAGTGTACTGCGAAGGGATGTGTATCTCATCGCGTCACATTTTCACATCCTTGGAATGAACAGGCTATATGTGGGTTCCTTCCACCCCATAAGTGCAATGAGGATGAGTAACCATGAATAATGGAACTCATATCCCCAGTCTTGCGCGTCCTCGTAGTCTTCAAGGAACGATTTTAGTAGATAAGGTCCCCAGCTCATCAGGATCCCCTTTGTGCACTATGTCGCGACTGCTACTACTCATGTAGACACTTATTACTTTTGGCACTTGCACATTAATTTGCAACTGAGAAATTGTGTTTAAAATCATGTCACAAGATCATTGATGTCACTGATCATGATATTTATGTGATCCATTTCTGTGCCATACTTTTATTTGATCTCATATGAGTTTGTGTTTGCCTTAGTTTCATCTTCTAGGTATTGTTCTGACTTCTCCCCATCTGTGGGTATCCCTATAATCACTGAGATGAGATCAACATTGATAGGAATTGGCTTATCCATCCAGAAGATGCCTCAATGCACCCTCACTAACATTTTTTTGACACATTAATTTATGTGTTTCCCACACCCAAAGTGTGGCATGTATAATAATTACATGATGTCAATGTTGTACAGTCCTAGGATCTAGTATGCAGGCTCCAACAATGACGCGCCTGATGGGCCTTTTCCCCTTCTCTCTAGGTAGCTTTGTGTAGCCAAATTTGAGAAATTAATGACGTAAGAGACATCATGGTCAGAGTATTTCAAGCTATTGAATCCTTCTATCATGTTATCATCATCCTTCACTCCCTTCGGAATTTTTGTCATCACTATAGCCAATTCCTCATGTACGCATTGTATGCCCTATGAACTACTCTCTTCTCGCACCTTCTTCTTCCCTTGTGGGAACAATACCCCACCTTTTGGTATGGTGTCTTGATTTGTTTCATGCTATGGTTTCATTTCTAGGCCCTGTTTTGATGAACCTGTGGCCAATTTTTCCTTTTGTGGCCCTTTTCCCCTGGACATGTCATATTTCATTTGTTCGGCATCCTCTTTTGACTTCTCAGGATCTTGTGTGGGTTCCTACTCCTCTTCCACGTGTAATGTGGTTTGCTCATACTCGGGTGTGTGGATTCCTCCCACATACACCACTATGGGAATCTAATTTGTGGCACCCGAGTGCTACTCCATGTGTTCCATATGCTTCTTAGCGCTCCAACCCTCGGTGGTGACATGACAAGGAAATCCAAACAATAATGCTTCAAATCGATATATGGTAGTGCAAATTCTCACTATATCACTCTTCCACTTGGCTCTCCATTCTTCTCCTTATCAAATAACATAATGGATCGCTTCCCCCCCCTTTTCTGACTTTATAGCGGGATGGAGAAGTGATAGTTGTGCCGCACTGAAATTTGTCACTTTTTTCACTTTTTTTCTGTGTTTCCTACGTGCTATACCTTTCTACCCATTAACTTCTCTTCTTCGCACAGTTTTTTCAAACTGTGGTTTTCTCACAGCGCACTATTCTATTCTACTAGTTCTATTCTATTAAGACCCTCCATGTGCATTGATCTATTTTTATTTTTATCTCCTTTTTATTTTTTGTGGATTTTATTCTTTTTCTTTTTTTTATTTGTTTTTTCTCATTTTCTCTCCCTTACTTCTATTATAGTACAATATATACATATCTTCTTACTGCGTGGAAAATTTGAAGGTGCTAGGAGGTCAACTATCTTGATATAGTTTCAGTCGACTGCCATTGATCATTCCTCTAATTTCTTTACCTCCTAAATATTTCAACAGTACATCTCCCCCTTTGGTGAAAATATTCACTTCATATGGTCCCAACCAATGAATTCTGAATTTTCCTGGATGATGAAGAAATTTACTTTCATACACCGATACTATGTCTCCTTCATTGAAAATCTTCCCTTTAATATGTCTATGATGCCAAGATTTGTCCCTTGATTTCTGTACTTCTTGGTGAAATCCTGCTACAATCCTACCTTCTTCCATCTATATTAGCTAACTTATCCTTTCTTATATTGTGCCTCGATCTATCATGTTGGTGATTGCTGCTATGCGCAGACTAGGTACCAAAAATTATAATGGCACCACTGCCTCTTGTCCATACACCAACATGAATGGTGTATGTCTTGTAAATTTTTTTTATGTAGTCTTGTATGCCCATAATACTACTGGTATCTTCAAATCCCAATTGTCCCTATTGAAATTGCATAATTTTGTCAATGCATTCTCTAGGATCTTATTAAAGGCTTCCACCATTCCATTTACTTGAGGGTGATATGGTGTACTCTTTTGATGATCTACTTCAAACTCCTTAGTCATAGCCTTGACAATACTATTGATGAAGTGAGTGCCTTGGTCACTGATCAAAATCCTTGGGCATCCAAATCTATTGATCACTTGCTCAAACATGAAGTTTGTTTCTATATTTGTGCTACAATCTTTCACTGGTGTTGCTTATTCCCATCTTGTTAAGTACTATGTCGCAGTAATGATATACCTTTCTCCTAAACTCTTTATTGGTGGGTAAATTGGTCCCACAAAGCCTATTTCCCATTTGTAGAATACTTGGAAGGTTACTTTTGGTCTTAGAGGCATCTCATCTTGACTATTAGTTTTTCCAACCCTCTAAAATATGTGACATCTCTGGAAGTAGTCCTTTTAATATCTGTTAACGGTCGTCCACCACAGTCTTGCACGCAATACCTTCCGCGAGGTATATTTTCTTGCATAATGTTCTGCATCTATTCCCTCATGAGCCTATGATAAAGTCCTCATCCTTTCATGTTATAGTACACATATTCTCAAGATGTTTTATGTTCCCATGTTGTATGAGTGTCTTGTAATAAATTGATAGTATGCAGCTTTGAATACAATATTTTTCTTCTGCACAGCATTGAATTCTTACGGTGAAGTCCATGTACTCAAGTATTTGACGATGTCAGAAAAATATTCATCAGCTACTTGGACTGAAAATAACTGTGTCACAGAAGTTGTCCTCTAAATTTGTAGTTTCCTCTCCATTGGTGTTCCTCAATAGGTGATTGGGTCCATCATTCAACTTCGCTAATTTGACTATCACTTCAAATTCAAATTCCTGAAACAACAGTATCCATCTACAAATTATCCCCCCCCCCCCAACACTAGCTTATTGACTAGGTACTTGAGGGGAGAATGATCTGTGAACATTTTGAAGTGTTTCCTAAGTAGGTAGTGTCTGAATGTTTGCAGTGCATATACCATTGATAGGCCTTCGCTTTTTGTAGTATTGTAGTTCTTCTCTGACTCTGATTGTTTTATTCTTTCAAATGCTATAGTATGCTCTAACTCTCCAACTCCTAGTTGCACCATAATAGCTCCAAGTGTTATGGTTGATGCATCTACATTCACATGAAATGTCTTTTCCCGGTCTAGGAATACTGGTATAGGTTTTGTGACCATTTTTTATTTTCGAGTGTCCAAACCTTGTTGATAGTCCTCATTCCACTAGAATTTACAATTCTTATTCAATTGTTTATCCATCGACACAGTGATCTGTGCATACCCTTTTATGAATTTCTTGTAGTATTACATATGTCCTAGTGTTACTCTCAACTAGCATACTAATTTGGGTGGTGGTAAGTTAACAATGAATGCAACCTTTGCAGGATCCATCAATATCCCTTGTTTATAGACTGTATGTCCCAATAGTATTCCAAAAGGTGTCCCAAAGATTCACTTCTTAATATTTAATTCTATCTGACACTGTCTGCATATTTCCAACATCAGCTTTAACACCTCTCCATGATCTTTCAATGTACTGTAGACTGTCTAATCATCCAGATATACTTCTAAAAATTGATGGATGAATTCTTTGAACGCATCTATGACTACCCTTGAGAATATAGTTGGTGCATTATTCATCCTAAAAGGTATGACTGTGTACTGGTAGGATCCCCATTCTGTGAAAAAGTGGTCTTAGACTTTTCTTTTGGAGCTATCTTGATCTAATGGTAGCCTAAGAATCCATCTTTGAATGAGTATGCTTCCTAGCCTACCACATTCTCTAATGCCTGATAAGTGAAAGGGGTGGGAAAAGGGTCATGTAGGCAAGCATCATTCAATTTCTTGATATCTATATAGATCCTTATCTCTCCTTGTTTCTTTTCTTTTACTACCATAGGGATTATCCTTTTTAATTCTTATACTAGTTCGATGATTCCATATTCCAACATTCTGTCAATTTATGATTTTACTTTCTGCTTATATATTGGGTTCAATTTATAAGGTCTGTGTTTGACAAATCTATCATAAGGTTTGAGAGGTATCTTCATCTCTCCTATCTCTCTTTCTATGCCTTTCATATTTTTAAAGGTTGTTGGGAACAAGTCATTATAATCATGCAACAACTCCGTTATTCTTTCTACTATTTGTTCATCGTAGTAGTCTCCAATACTGACCATTTTGGGATTATCATTTGTCCCAATATTTACTTTCTTCACCTTGATTGGCACAACAAATACTTCTAATTCTAGTAATGGCTATTCCACCTCTCTTTCTCCTTCAATTTCTCTAATTTGAATGTTGCGTGGTTCATATTCATCTGGTGCTTCTTCCTTCACATGATAGCATGAAAATAGTTCTTTCACTACCTGTCTATTTTGTTGTTGACACTCTGTTATAAGTTCAACCTTTGGTTCCTTAATAATTATCACCCCTCTATTTTGTTTGAGTGTTAAATCAATGTTGCGGTCCTCATGTTCGAATGAGAAAGTGACTATAAAATTATGTTGTAATGTTGTCCATTCCGCACTACCTCTGTGTAGTTCCTGGTCTACATACTAGTTTGTTGGAATTCCTTCCAATTTCTGAATGAAGTGATCAGTCCATTCTTCTAGTGGTGTCATTTTCCATAGTGTTCTGCACTTCTCCAAGTGCTCTACTATTTTCCCCTATCCATCATATTTCTGAAATTCATTTCTTCCCTGTTCTGCGCCAAACCTAATGAGCAGTAACTGCTTTGCGCACCCCACCATATTCCATATGTTTCCTTGAGTGTTATGTCCAAATCTAAGAGCCACTGATTTTATAACACTTCCTCTTTGTATCTTGTTAGGAATTCTTCTAAGTCATTCACCCCATGAAAACTAGGAGGTTCTCTTATCTCTGTGCCTACCCATATTATTGTGCGGTCTATTATTGCACACCTTCTTGTGGATACTTCATGTAATCTCTACTGCCAATTCTCCAACCCTATATCTGAGTTTGAATCACATGATGTGATACTTCCCCATATGAGTACTCCATCTGCATTTGGATTCACATAATCTTCTTCTCGCGCAGTGGTTCTGTATAATTGGTTTACTTTCTCCAGGTCTAAGCAAGTGGGTTCTACAAACCTTTATCCTTCTGATGGGTCAAGTGGTGCAATGACTATGTACTCTCCTGAATCAAATGTAATATTCCTTGTCTTCAAATTGATTATGTCCTGGTTTTTAGGTGCCCATTCCAGGAAAATAAATGTTGGATAAGGTGTTGTGCCATCCACTATTTCTATCACCTCAAAATCGGCTTTAGTACGCACTCCATCCACATATACTATCACATGCTTTAGCCTTCCAGTTGGCAGAACCCTTTGTTGATTTGCTAGTTTCAGATGAACAAGTGAATATCCTAATGTGGTCTCTCCCATACATTTCCATGTCTTCTTGGGTAACACATTTACTTTGGATCCAAAATCCAGTACAATATCCCCCATGTTGGAATTCATTCTAAACTCTCTACTTTTCCTCCTCCTTGTATGAAAGTGATTGACTATTTTCTACTCTATATTTCCCTCTACGTCTGTGTTACATATTTATAACATATTTTTTAATAATTTAACAAATGATGGATCATTTATTAGTTTAACACAGGATTGCAGAAAAACCTTTATGGTACTTACTTGTCCTAGGGGTTGTGCTTCATTAGTGTGATCCAATGACAAAGAAATATCGTACATTGGTACGTCCTGAGTATGCTACACAGTTGATATAGATTCAATTTCTGGTTTCAATAATTCTTGTCTAGATTGCTCGAATAGCTCCTTTTTGTTTTTTGCATCAAACTGATTCAATGGTTTGACATTCTTCTTCATTAATTGGTGTTGTGTTGGATCTTGTCTTATTGCGTCATCTCCTATTTTAGCTCCTCCATGTGTAACTATGTTGATATTTCTTCCATCATCCCTTGCTTCAGTAGAAATCTATTGAACATTCAAATTTTTTTGATTCCTCTTTTCCTGGATCTTCCCCAATAGTGTCGGACAGTTCTTTATGTCATGATTTGATGCACGAAAAATACATACATGTCACAGGTGGAAGTGGACATTCTCTTGCATAGTGTCTTGGTGTTGACATTTATGGCATACCACCTATCCTCTACCTCTTCCAAATCCTCCTCTACCTCATCCTCCACCTATGTATCCAGATCGATCTCCTCATGGGGTGTTGTACTAAGGCACTTGATTATACTATGCAGGATTATACTGTGGTTGTGCGATATTGTACTGTGGTTGCGCAATGTTATATTGTTGTGAAGAAGTGTTATATGGGGTTGGTACTTGGTTAAAATATGGTTCATATTTCCCTTCCATCATTTATACATGCACCCTATAGGTGTATGATGTTCTTTCCTTCATTAACTCCATTGTCCTGCAATCTTTGTCATCATCACTTACTGACTTGAAAAAGTTTCAATATGAACTCTTAGGCATTGTCTGGTATTTTTGAATCATTGGAAAATGATATGGATCATGCCCCTATGTCTTATACATATCACACCATAGTCCTCTTGTCGACAAAGGGTTTGGAATTCCTATTTCCATGTACTGCGTGAATGTTGGGAACTCATTCTTATGATGTCCTTCTATCCTACATGTGGTACATCACACAACTTCTCTTTGTCCTTACTCTTATTCCAGTTCAGTTGAAATGATAATTTCTTCAGATCCTCCTTCATCTCCTCTATTGTTGGATCTATATTCTGATATTGGTTCTCATCTAGTTGTAAGGATGCCTGTAGAGACTTTGCCTAAGTTTGAAACTTTTGTTTTCTCAAAGGGTATTTTAGGTGTGGTAGTAGGTAATTCACAAATAGGTGTCTATGTTGCATATATGTCATGACATACTTAAGATTTCCCTTCAATCGTTTGAATATATGGTCAAACTCCCAGACCAATTCCTCTGGTTCGTATATGATCTCTATCATCTTATTCATGTATTGATCCTTTGAGCTAGGATTCTATAATTCATTTATCAGCAGATTATTGATATCCACAATCCTTTTGGTTGTTCCTCATGGAATGTTCGTAGCTAAGCTCATGTACCAATCCAATGTGCGGTCTCTTAGTTTCATATCTAATTGTTTCAGTTTTGTATCCTCATTTGTGATATTCTTTTCATAGATGAACAAGTGCTTATTAAGGTCCTTCAATGCCTCTCCCTTGAATTATGGTAACATGATGGTGAGATCATGTCCTTCCATCCTGAATGAAGAACTACTACCTCCATGCAGTGTATATCCTTGACTAATGCTTCTTGAACTAACTCCCCTAGTTGTTGCTCCCTGTGTAGATATACTTTTTGTTGTGTTTCTTCCATTGAAATTTGATTGTCTAAAGGATAAGGTTCTTTTTGGTGTATTGGTGGCACATGGGTTTATAGGTTCCACATTGACACTGATATGTATAGGATCTTTTCCTTTGGTTCCTTCGATTGGACCTCATTTCTTCCTTTCATATGTCGCGTGCAATATTTCCTTAGTCTTCTCCATAGCCCAGAGATCCTCTACATCTTCTTCATCACTTTCTAAGCCTTCCCTCGCGGCTATGGCTCTCTTCTTATTGTCCATCTTGTATTGTTAAGGTGCTCCACTGCGCTTTCTTCCATCTATTGCCATGATATTCTTGATCTTTTATTCCTCCATCATGATTGGTTCCAAGCCCTCCTCCTTCTTTCCTTTATCCATCTCTTCCTCCATTTATCCGTCTTTTTTCATTTCTTCCCCCATTCCCCGATGCACTCAGGAAAGTTAGTTGTCTGATGCCATTGTCATTACACCTTTGTTATACAGTAAAATATTGATGGAAGTATACAACGATATGATATACCTACCCTTGTCTCCCTTCAGGAACTCTTTCTCTTCTTAACTGTAAGACTTCGTAGTATCTACTGCAAATTCTGTGATAAATCCTTCAACAATGTTGTCTAACCAGAAATATACTGCGCGTGTAAATTTATTTTCAACTTGTTGTAACTTCACTATCTCCAAAAAATTTGAATCTAGCTGTCTGATCCGATTTTTAGGATGGTTTTCTTTCAACCTCAATATCCACTCCTGCAACACATGCGAGAAATCACAGAAAAATAGTTCATGCAAGCCACTAAATATGTACTTGTCCAAATATTTGAGCGGTGTTAGCTTTGGGTCTCTGTTATATTTCTGTGAAAATTCCAACTCCTTTGTTTTCAACCACCTCTTGATCTCCGCCTTCATTGGTTTCCATGGTATAAACTTCCCCTTTTATAATCTCATTCTTTTTAATGTTTCCTCACCAAATATGACATTCTTGTCATGACTCGTCAACAGATATCATTCACTCAATCCCATTTTGTTCCAGTTGGAAACTGGACCATTTGTTGGCTTACTTCTCTCTTTCTAACGTTCTTGGGCTGACCCAGGTTGAATTATATCATGGTTTCCAGCAAAACCCCTTTAACACTATCGATCCCTCTGGTAAAACATAAGGAAATGAAGTACATAGAGTGCACTACACAGTATCACCTGAGATAGTTCTATTGGTGGCTACAACATTCACTTGTAGCCAATAAATGAGTGGGGATATGGGATTAAAATATGTGATCTTCATTTTTTACTTTAACATTCAACTTATATTTAATACCCTGTCATTCTTATTCATGCATGTAAAAAAACAGATATAACTAGTTATTCATGTATTTGTCTAACATCTAATCATTGACAGTAAAGGAAATACACAATATTCAATCAGATATTGCATGGTCTACCATGGTTCAACCCTCCTGGGATATGTCCACAAATATTTGTCTTCTTTACTCTTTTATTATGGTGTTTCCAAAACTACAATGCCACACACATTAAAATTCTCCATCAACTAGGTCGACATCTACAATGACGCAGACTAGATCACACCAGGCTTCTCAACCTGCGATTTAACCCTCAATATCTACCTTATTTCCTCTCCTCGGCTCAACAACTTGCAAAAAATAACAAATTTACAGCTGTATTATCTTCGAACGACATAGTAACAATCACCAACCAACCGCGAACCCTGACCTAGACCTCCTAGGTACCTACTTATAGATGTTATTAGCTTACAATCCATTACATATTCTTACCAAAACACTAACCCTATCATGGCTAGGTATTATTGCATGTGTTCCTCGCATGATTTCCTCTTTTGCATGTGTGTTTGTCTTGCACATGATAATTTTCGTCCATGTGCATCTTCCTTACACATGTTTCTTTTCCTGCATGTCTGTCTACCTTACACATGTTGCTTTTCCTCAATACTGGGTATGCGCCCAGTAGAATTCCATGGAGCTAATATACTCTGAGTTTGTCAAGTTCTGGTCTATCTTAAATATTGGAAATATTGGCATCATATCCCATAAGTAATTACCTTAATATGTTTTGTACAATATTTTTATCCGTAAGTTCTTATCCTTCTGCTCTGATTGAGTTAAATACCTCATCTACTCTATGAAAGTATTAAACAATGTTCTCTTCTTCTTTCAACTTCAAATTTTCAAACTGAGCTCTGTAGGTTTTTAGTTTGGATTCCTTGACTTTACTATCTCCTTCGTATAAAACCTCTAGTTTATCCCAGATTTCCTTAGTTGAATTACAATGCATTACCTTCACAAATATAGGATTTGTTAATCCTCCTAGAATGGAATTGACTTCTCTTGCGTTTTCATTGCAAATATTATTTCCTGCAATATCTTTGGGTGGAGTATTTGGTGTAGTGTAACCATCTACAACATATTGCCAAACATCAAAACCAAGATCCAATAGGTATCTTTTCATTCTTATTTTCCAAAGAGCATAACCACCTTCATTAAACAATGTTGTTTTTTTGTAATACATTCCCTCTTGATGATCCATTTCTTTTAGGATCTACCTTCCGGTTATTAGACTTTGCTAAAGGTACTTTCTCCGATACCAATTTTTGAAATAATGAGAAGGGGCGATGAATCATTATTACCCTTTTTAAAAATATTAGTAATTACTTTGTTATTTTATTAATCATCACAATAGATCATCAATGGACTTGTATTTAAAATAAATTATACAAATATAGTTAACAAGAAGTACAATGATTTATAAATATTTGTCTAAGAATGTGAAGGACACCAATCACCTTTAGAGTTACAACTCTTGAAGACACAAATCCATTTCTTTATGGAACCAACCTTAGGAAGCATCAACTCCCTTGTTTTAGGGAACTAAACCTAGGAAGCTCCAAATCCCTTTTGTTTAGGCCACCAACCCTAGGAAGCACCAACTCCCTTGTATTTAGGAAACCAACCCTAGGAAGCACCAACTCCCTTATTTTATAGACTTTACTTAGTAAAGGATGTGAATCCTTCCTTTCTCCTCCCTTCCACCCTCACTGTATTAGTATCATTAGTTCTTCTTCTTGGAATATTCTTATGCTTTTTATTTTCTGATGTAGACTACATAGACACTTTGTTCTCACCCTTATTTCTTTTTTATATAGTCTTCCACCTAGTGTGAATTTTAACCATTGGGTCTTTTGACAATGAACCATTGTACCCTTTCATTTAAATGATAATATTAAACTTTAAATAATATCATGTTTCCTTTTTTTTTTAATTATTTATTCATAATGCTCATGTTTTAACTCTTATTTAATAATGATTGTGTATCGGTTCATTAGTATACGGATCTCGAATTGTTGTGAATTAAAGTCTTAATCAATAAGTGCTCCCTTCAAACCAAAATTTGTGTGACTGCAAGATCGATACCATGAGCTTATCCATTCCAAAAATTGTTATGTTAACACTTTCTTCTTCCACCCCTATTCTTCTACATGGGACCGTATTTAAACGTCTGAGGGCTTATTTAATTCTATTCCATTTATATTATTTACCTTATAATGTTACCAATGCTGAAACCAGGTTCTTTGATACTTCATCCTTCGGGACTTCCATTTTTTGGAGTCATTCAATCCTCCCAGATTACATTTCACCAAAGTGCGTATGTTGTATTCACTAGTAGATCAAATGGTCAATATTTAATATTTCCTTCGATGGACGATCCTAGATTATCAATAGGATTCAAACAAATCGGTAGTCATGAATTAATCTGCAGGTGAGTGGATGATATTATTTACTTTAGGACATCGGTGTTTTGGGACTCCTGCCTTTGCAGTCTTCCAACTCTTTTGGAAAATATTCCACCAAAGGGTGTATCAGCACTCCCTGATTGATAACCTTCACATGTAGAGGAGCTAGAATTGTAGACTTAGGTAAAAAGGTGCTCCTTCTCTTTGGGTATTCAGCTATTTGTGACTCTGATACTTCGGGCTACTTGCACTCTGAGGTAGTTCAACCCCTCTGGAGTGTTTACCTACTGAATAAGTCATAAATTTTTGGTGACCACTTACTATCAGTTGCTAGTAAACCATATGATATCCTTCCAATTTAGTACATCGAATGATCAAAAGATATTTCAGTGGATCTTAGATAAATGGCTAACATCAATTCATGATTTTGGCCTTTGACACTTCGGGTATTTTTCCTGGTAGGAAAATATGGTTATCATAGACGTTGTAGTCCTGTATTGATGTGGCATGTTGACGTCACCTATGATGATGTGGATCCATAGTGGATGTACCATGTGTCATCCTGATTTGTGACTTTCATAGACCTTATGTGCCATATGTATTTGACACTTGTCATCATCCTATTAGGTCATGTGTCCTTACTAACTAGGATTTTGAATTTTCGTAGCTTCGGGAGTTTTGGCACTTTTATACCATTCTTCGATCATTTTCAAAGTGTCAAATATATCTATCACCGTAAATATTTCCTTGTATTTATCACATGGCTTACGTTATTTCGTGACTTCAGGATTTCTTTGATTCTTACCTGTTTCTAGTAATCATCGAAGTGGCAAAGCTCCAGAGTACTGAAGCTTTCTATCTCATGCTTCATCCAATAGCTAAGAACTGACCCAGAATTTCTCCACGAGATATAACGGTCAACGTTTACTTCATGATTTCATAGGTTTCAATACTTCATATCTTATGGGGCTCGCTTATCATATCCTTCCACTTGATTCTATCTGATGATCAAGATATATCCCAAACTAATCTAACAGTTGTTGTAACTTGATCCCTTACAAGGGATTCTTCTGTGTAGGATTGAGATTATGCACAACTTGTTAACGTATTTCTCTAAGCCTTGATCTCATCACCTACACTTTATTTACATAAAGGAATATATCATACCACTGTGTCCAAAAAACCTCTTATATTGTCTTTATTTCCTAAAAAATCCTCCAACTTTGTTGAAACATCATTAGGAGTTTTGCAAGTATCAACATGAAAGAGGATATCTAGAGATATGTTGAAGCACAATATCATGTAGGCTTCATCCATTATGTTTAATTGTTTCAATTTTTATATGGATGAATTAGGCTCAATCTCAGTTCCAATGGCGATCCTATAGAAACCCTTGGTTCCAAGTAGAATCTCTATCTTGGGCTTCCACTCAAAGCAATTGAAGGGTGTCAACATCACTGAAGAATATGGTTGATCCATTTTTCTTTATGGCATGTCCAATATGATCTATAAACCTGCAATAAAAGTGAATACTCCCTCACAATAATGGATCTCACACCATGTAGTATTAAACCACAATCCAATACCTAGTTGTGAGAAAGAAATACCAAACTAGCTAATTTAAAAAGTGAGAGAGGAGAGAGAAAAATAGAATCAATATTCACACATAAGAGACTAAGAAACCAACTCTAATCACAATGTGTTAATACTTGATAATTATTAAAACATATATGACTCTCCACATGAGGAGTAATACAAACTAGGTTGGGATTTCCATGTGCATGCTCAAGTAAACAATTAACTTCTCCCAATGGAAACAAGTAACTAAAGTTTAAAACTTTCTAATAATAAGAAAATGTCAAAAAATGTAGGTGCAAACTTAGTGAAAATTCTACATGAAGTCAACATGCATTCCATAATAGAAAAAATCTCCTAGAAAAAGACTAGAGTCCAATAATAGAACTAAAGTCCTAGCAGAGTGAGAATTTGCTAATTATGGAAAGTCATTAAATGAGTGAAGTGAGTTAACTCGAATCATTGGATGGGTAATGCACACTTCTAGAGAAGGATAATATTGTTACTAAAGTGTGCTGTATAGCCATGAAATAGGAAATATATCCTAGATTTAAGGATATATGAATTATCTCCTAAAAAGAGGATTTTTCCTAATGGTGGCTAAAAAATAGGACTTGGCCTAGTGGTAGATAAAAAATAGGAATTTTCCCAATGGTGTTTATGAGCCCATGGTATTTTCCCATGGTATTACATATAGGAATCCACTGGCTAAAAATAGAAATGATATAAATAGACATGATGTAAATAGAAATCCTCCTAAATAGTAGGAAAAAAGGAAAAAAGGAGTATATCACTAAGTATGTAGTTGAGCATGTACCCTGACAATCATAAGATTTGGTAGGGGAGATATCTGAAGATATCACTCCAGTTGCACCTCCACAATGAATTGAGGTCATTGTGAATGCCTAGTCGCAACTAGATGCAAATATGGATACCCTACAATAGGAGTTGGTTGCAATTAAATTCAAGGAAACAGAGTATCCCAAAGAAATGATGAAAAATCTTATGCATGCATATGTGGAGGGAAATCAGGTGCATTCCTCACTTCATACCCATTTTGTTGAGTATCGTTGTCTCTTCGACATGGTCAACAATTGGGTTGGTTTGTTGGATTGATGCATCCAACCAATCATGAAATTTCAWGCAAAACTCAACAAAATTCATGTGAAACCCAAAGCTATGTCTGACCCTGTTGAACAAACCAGTAAGTTTGTCAAAATTCAGGACGAAGATGAATGGTTGGATGCACTAGATGAATCTACTAGGGATGGAAAGAAAGTGCTTCATAKCTTCCAGCCCAGAGTGCAAGAAGAATATATTCAAATGAAGAAACTTGAATCCATTGTTGACACATATTGGAGTAATATCTTGGCCAAAAATCCCAAGGAGACCGATGMAACTGTTTCTTAGTTATTTCTTGCAGGAGCATCAATTTTGGAAAGGAAAATGTAGGACAACATTGAGTACTATGACCATTTTCATGAGCATGCTCTCTCAATTGTAACAGAGTTGGGCCCTTCATTTGTGGAAGGTCAGAGAAAAAAGCTAGCAAGTTGACACGGGACGAGTGAAAGGATGTACTCGGGGCCTGTTGGGCCCTCCTTTTTTTAAGAGAAGCTATTTTGAGGAAAAGATAATTTTTTGTGTGAATCTGCAATAGTCCAACGAAAGATTAGAAGCAATAAAGAATAGATAAGATAAGAACAAAGCTAACTGCAATAGTACCAATAGTGAAAATACAACATGTGTCAGTTGGATGACCATGTAGAAAGAGCTATAAGTATTGAGTGCATGCAAGGAAAACACAGGAAAAGTAAGGGAAGAAAATCAAGAAATAAATTCATGAATAGCCATTTGTGGAAACAAGGAAGAATCTATGAAATCTAGGTCAACCAACTAAGTTTTCTCAAGCTTCACATTGAGTTCACCATGAACTATAACATGTGGATAAATAAATTTCCCCGCAATACTAGTTTTGGGAAGGGCTCGTCCACCAACAGTGAAGACCATAGTAACAAACCGATCTTGGTAGAAAGAGAGAACTAGTAGATAAAGGAACAAGATCACTAAGCTATCAAGAGTCTCTAGTACTGAAGATACTAAGAAATTGATTAAAACATGATACCAGTGAAAATTTGTCCAAAGGAGAGATTATAGGAAACTTTTGGGGATGGTGACAATATTATCAACCAGTAAGAGATACAACATGGAAACAATTAAGAATTACTATCATATCTGATAAGTAGAAACAAAACATCTATGAGGCAATTTGGGAAGTTAACAAAATAAGTAGAATCATGAAGCATGGATATCAAGGTGAACAAGAAATTAATGGCCTCACCAACGATCACCCATAAAAGTACTAACAACTATGACGATGTAAATTCCTCTGACTAATACTAACATGACAACAAGAGAAAAGGTATCAAAATCATTAGATGAACCCGGTGATTTCAAGAATGGGTTTCAGGATTGGAGCATACTAGATACAAAGGGATTTGATTTAGACCTCCCCAATGACAAATTTTATATCTGGGATAGATAAATTGATAGGTACTACTAGATGCTAGGACAAGTGATAGTCGAACATGTCACCAATTTATTAACGAAAATGGAAAACAACAACTAATGAAAAATCCTACATATTGTATACACTCCTTCATACAAGATTTCTATGCAAATCCATTTACTGAGAACAAATGTAGGGCTTCAGACACATTACATTCACCCATATGGGATGAAGAATACCATCTAGTTTCGCAAGGCTAATAGCACTGGATTCACGTATTTTTGGAACGATACAACCTTTCCATCCAATGCATCTATAGATTCCCCATACTTGTTTGATACTTGGTGTCATATAAAATAACTTGGTCACCTTGTGGAAATGACTTATGCTTAATATGTATGTTATTCCAATATTTATGTTAGGCCTTCTTCATTATCTGATGAAAATCTACTAAAATTCAAGCTTCTTCAAGTTGCATTAATTGTGCATTTCGTGTTGTTAGGGATTCATCATATGTCATCTTAGTAGATTGTGCAATGAATAGAATGAGACTTATAAACTTAGTTGGAACTACCACTTCTTTTCCATATAACAACTAAAATGGGGTGTATCTTTGTAATCTCTTTGTAGTGGTTTAGTAATCCCATAACACAACTAGATCTCTCTCATCCCAATCATCCTGATTGGCACAAAATAATTTGGTTAAACCCCTTTCTAATATCTCTATCATCACTTGAGGATTGTATGGAATACTCATATGGTGTTGAATCAAAACCTATCTTGTTAGGGTCATGATAGTTTCACTGATAAAATGATCTCCTTCATCACTGGTCAAGCTTCAAGGACTACAAAAAATGGTAATTCTATTATAAAAAATGAGTCATTTTGTTGTGTCTATAGAGAAATACCAAACAACTTCTTCTTCATCCCAATGAGTCAAGTAATTGGTTGCAGTAATAATGTATCTTTCTTTTGAATGACTCATAGGGGGTTTTATCAGACCGATGAAATCAACAACCCACTTTTCAAAGGCTTGTAGTGACTGAACAAGGTGTAAGGGTAACTCATTATGGCATGAGGTCTTACCAACTTAGTGACATATGTCATAGGCATTGGTATAATGTTTGGCATCCTTGAACATCGTTTCCCATGATAAGCCTTCTTTCAATATTTTTTTGTAAGTTTCCTTTTCACTGACGTGGGATACCACAAATTGATTGTGACAGTCCCACAAGATATTTGATCTCTCATGGTCAAGAACATTGTGTCTCTGGATGTTATCCAATGTTAATTTGTAAAATTGGCCTGCAATCAATTGATAGTTGTTGGTCACTATAATTGCTTATTTAAGCTAAATAATCAAGTGCTACATAAATTGTCAACCCAGGGAAGTCTGTTTATTTCAAAGGTAACCACGCACTATATATGCTCAATCTCAAAAGCAACCTAGAGTTGTAGTAAAAACTATATTAATCACACTTGCCTTGAACAAACTGAAGTTCTAACTTGAATTACAGGAAAGCAACCTACCTATTGCAGAGCTCAAAGTTTAAAGAAACGATTAATTGAAGAATCCTGGATTACATTAAAATAAAAGATACTGCAACAGGAAAGACCAACTATTATGTAACCAGAGAACATGACCCTATTCCCAAAGCAGGAATCTTTAGCACCTGTTTCCATTCATCACACTTCATGAATTGATTTCTTAACTGAAATAATTGACATACACACTGAAGGTTATCTATCTCTTAACAACAAACAGGACCCTATTTCCTAAGCAGGAAACTTCAGCCCCTGTTTCTGATTAGAACACTTTCATGAACTCATTAATGCACTAAAGGATAACTATATCTAACAGAGAACAGGACCCTATTTCCTAAGCAGGAAACTTCAGCACCTGTTTCTGATTAGCACACTTTCATGAACTCATTAATGCACTGAAGGCTAACTATCTCTAACAGAGAACATGACCCTATTTCCTAAGCAGGAAACTTCAGCACCTGTTTCTGATTAGCACACTTTCATGAACTAATCACATGAAAACAATGTAACATTCAGTAAAGAAGAGTTTCAGCAAGACAGAGTTTAGTAAAGTAGTGTTTCAGCAAAACAGAATTCAATAAAGTAGTGTTTCAGCAAAACAGAATTTAATCAAGGCATAAACAGAAATCACACTAACACACTACAAATGTAACGGGTGAATCTTGTGAAGAAGGTGGGCCTTCCCTTCTCACAAGATTCCCCTGGAATGAAAGGAACTAAAGAGAAATGCTCAGAACAATCTTTTATTCATCTGTCAACTATGTTACATTACAATCTGAAGTAAAATACGTCCCTCTCTGTAAATCCTTTTCTAGCTAAAACAGAAGGTCCCATCGAATGGTGATTTCCTCTTATTTAAAGAGGAGGATCCCTTCGATACAATTCAATAAACTAATTACAGGTGTACATCTGAGTCCTATTTTTAGTCAGATCAACTTTCTAAACTGGAATAGGATATCCTAGTCTCCTGCAACAGAATGCTATTACAAGTGTTGAGTGAGGTGTTGTTGTTGCGGCTGGAGTAACAACTTCTTTATTTGTCTCTTGTTACTCTTGTTGTATGTTGTTTCAGCATCGTGAATCGCGGGTTGTTTCAGCCATGGGATTTGTGTTTTGACTGTTTCAGCACCTCTCAGGCAGCAGTGATGGTTGATGCTAGCTCGAGGTGCAACTATTGTAGTCGATCTGTGTGATTTGTTGTTTTAGCATCATTGACCATGGACTGTGTAACTGCTTCTGTGTTTCAGCATCATTGATCATGGACTGTGTAATGGCTTTTGTGTTTAAACATCGTTGATCGTGGACTGTGTAGCAGTTTCTTCTATGTTTCAGCATCGTTGATCACGGACTGTGTAACAGCTTCTTCTGTATGAGTTGTTGTTTCAGCCACAGGATTTGTGTGCTTTAACTGTTTCAGCAATAGGCCTCAATGCTAATCTACATTTAGAACTGTTTCAGCACTTATACATTTCTGATCAATGGTTAAGTACGAGAGTAATGTAAAATTATATGCAAAACAGATTAAACATATAGTAAAGAGAAGAGACGTTGTATACCTTTGGAAAGATAGCGTAAAGTGATAATATGAGTTTAAATGTGAGTGAAACAAGAGTGTAATGGTTGCAAATAGTGTAGGCAAAAAGGTACATTGTGTGGTCCTAACATCCCCCCCAACTTAAAATGTTGCATGTCTTCAAGCAACTTCACTCCGAATCAGAATCTGAATATCGACTCTGAGCGTGCAAGTTACTCAAGCAGTAGTTGTGGGAGGTGCTATCGGTTGGAGCTCTGAACCCTTGAACGAATTGTAATCTTTGCCAAGCTATTGTTTCTGTCTTCTTAGGAAACTTATAATGGATTTGATATCTCTCTATTGGTAACCAGAGGATAGGAAAATAAAACCGGTACCCTATCCAGCTTTCAGCACATTGCTGAACACACTTGATGTAGTTAGGTACCCTGAAGACTACTATCTCGAGATTAGTAGGGCTAAAAGGATTGTGTTCCTATATTTTCTCAGTAGATTTCTTCCAAAACAAGTTGTTTGCCTATAGGGCAACAATCTCTGTGGATCTGATGAAGTGTTGAAAATCCTGAAGCACTGTTAATTGTAGTTGCTGAACGTGTTCAGTCATCCCTGGCTTCTTTAAAAACTGATAATATTTTTTAACAAAGGTGGCTGCATTTTGTGGTTCTGGCCTTATCCAGAGAAGGCGGTTATCCTCATTGTGCTTGGCAGCCAGGAAGTCATCCTGCCATATAATCTGATTGTGGAGAAAGGAGGTGAATGCCCGAATCTGGATGTCACCGACAAGAGGATTAAGGTTAAGATGCATGTTCTCAGGGATGGCCTCATTATGAAAATATGCCTCACAAAGGAGGTGTTGATCCATAGTAGAGGCTTCTGTAAAGGTTTTGAAAAACTCTGCTGGATGTAGCACTACACGGGGTCTGCCTTTTGTGATTGATTTGATTTGAAACCATGTAAGTTGTTCCATGAGGAACAAGGAGTAATTGCAGGATGGTTTCCTTGCAGCCAATAGATTTTGTGCCAAGTCAAATATTAGGAGCACTCTGCCTTTTAGCTCTTTGTTTTGTTTCTTAAGGGCACGAGCTTCCTGGCGTGTTTGTTCCAAAGCTTCCCAATTTGAGTAGGTATGATTTATCCAGATTTGTTTGTGTTCCTGCAGGATTTTGGCCTGTGTAGCAACAAACTCTTTTTTCCATTTTTCTATTATTGCCTGCTCATCCCATGGCTGAGTTTGTGTTTCAGCGTTGCAAGTAATAGGCTGAAGTAGGGTCTAAGTTTGTGTTTCAGTGTTGCAAGTGGTAGGCTGAGGTAGGGTCTGAGTGGCTTGTTCCACAAAGGTGTGGATATTGATCTGGTTGGGAGGGGAAAATTCTTTAATAGGCAATGTTTGTACAGCTTTATTAACAAAAGCAAGGGTTTCAGATTTGACATTTATTGCAGCCCAGAGTTCAGTCTCAATTTTGGAAGGTCCTGCTGGTTCTTATGTTTCAGCTGTAGCTGGTTCTTGTGTGACAGCTATAGCTGGTTCTTATGTAATAACAGGTTCTTGTTTTTTGACTGCAAAAGTTGAAGGAGCAGGGGAAGCTCCTGGCATTGGGATTTGAATTACTTTGTAGCCTGCTTGATAGTAGATGTCCCCACATTGACAGCACATATATTCTCTACACGGATTCTCTGTTGTAGTTCCTTCTGACATGGTCATTGTGCGAGCTAGGGTGTACAAATTAAGTTCCTTCTCATAGGCTTCCTTTGCTGCAGCTAGCTCTTGCTTATAGGCTTCCAGTTGATATTTTAATAACTCATTTTCTTCTAAGACAGAGGCCATTGTTGGTTGGTTGAGGGGTGACTGGTTCTTGTGTAGCAGTCACAGCCACACTAGCTGGTTCTTGTGGAGCAGCTACAGGATCGGCAGCTGCTTCTTTAGCTTCTTAATGTAAGGAAAGTAATGTTGCATCACCCTGGACCTCTAATTCCTACATCTCAGTATCAATATCAGCAGCTAGTTATTGTGTTTCAGTTGTAGCTGGTTCTTGTGTGACAGCTATGGCTGGTTCTTGTGTTTCAGCCACTGAATGAGTAGTTGGTTCTTGTGTTTCAGCTAATGAATGAGTAGCTGGTTCTTGTGTTTCAGCTACGAATTGGGTAGCTAGTGCTTGTGGTTAAGCTACTTGATGAGTAGCTGGTTCTTGTGTTTTAGCTACTTGATTTGAAATGGATGATGTCACAACACCCTGGGCGTCTGGTTCTTGTGTTTCAGTGCCCGTGGGTGGAATAGGAAAAGATTCCAGGATTTGGGAGGTTGGCGGTGTACAGGGTATAAGTTGGATGGGTTGTGGATTTAGGGTGGTGGTAGTAGTGGTTGCCCTTGTTGAGGGCCTTGTTCGTTTTCTTTGTAAAAAGGGTGGAAAGAAAGGAATTTGCTTTTGTTTTCATGGGTTTTTTTCCTCAATGATGGGGTAGGGAGAATTGTCTGGCTCAGAATCATCGCTAAGAATATGAAGGGCAACAGTGGATGATTCTGGTAAAGTGTGAGGCGGGCTTGGTATGGTAGGGGGGTTAATTGGACTGATTGGTTCTGTAGGGGGACTGTTAGGTATTTCTGGAGAGTCTGGAGGGTTTTGTGGTTGTTGTTCCTGAAGATTTTCAGGAATTTCAGCAGCCTCTTGGGGATCTATAGGTGGGTTGTTTAGTGGAAGGTTTTGTTGGGTAAAACCCTTTTGGATAAGCAGTTGAACGAGATGGTGATGGGTGAGTGAAAGGGAGGGATCTTTAGCCTTTTTATAGTAGTGTGACATATTTTTGAGACAACCGAGCAGATAATAAGGAATTTTCACGAATCTATTATGTCGTAAATGAGACAACAGGAAAAAATCGTGCTGGTAGACTACCTGGTATCGGCCTTCGCAGGTAAGGTAGTGTTTGGAAAATTTTGCAACTTCCGGCCATGGGGGTGGCAACGAGCTAAGTTGGACACCCCGGCCTTTAAATTCAATTTGTTTCTCTGGCAAGAGGAAAACCCGTTGGGCATTCAGGATGATATGTTTGCGGTTGAACAAGCGAATGCCATTGGTAGGGAGACCTGAAACCTGCGCTATATCCTCTTTTGTAACTAATATTCGAACCCCTTGAACAATGGAATGATCTCCCTGGAGATTTTGAGCAAATTGCAAAACCTGTTGTTGATCAAACCCCTAGAGTCTCTGAAAATAACTGAGCCATCCTGCCTGCAGAAAAATTTGATAGGCTACTAGATAGTGTTCTAATAGGGTTATCGTGGCGGGTTCGTACCGTATAATAGAGCCCCCCATAGCTAACAACTCAGTAAAATACACCATCAAAGAGTCGAGTAACAACTTCTGTGCAGAG
This sequence comes from Picea mariana, assembly GCA_032191745.1. NCBI lineage: Eukaryota > Viridiplantae > Streptophyta > Pinopsida > Pinales > Pinaceae > Picea > Picea mariana. The sequence goes on along the minus strand of JASDQU010736293.1, from coordinate 121,570 downwards.
TAAGTTTTTCGAGTGAAGGCATGCGAATGGTGGTGAGACGAACGAAAGGATGGTAAAATAGGAATGGCAGTGGTGTTTTTGTGTGAAATGATGGTATAAAAGTTTGATATGTCCTCCCCCCCTTCAAGTGTGGCTAATAATGATTTCACTCGAGTGGTCATAATGATTTGGAATCTTCTCATTAACTATAGCTTAACTGTATTACATAAAATTTACATACCTCGCCTTTACCTTCTGATTCGTGCTGTAAACAAAATATAATGACTGTCCATGATAGTTATACAGTGGTCGTGGTGGAGAATTTTGATTTGTTAGATGAATTGTATCAAGGATTTGTTTCCTGGAAAGACAAAATGTAATATGAGAGCGCAAAAATATTATTGACAAAAAATGCCGAAAAGTTGGTGTTTCAGCCGTAGGAAGAATAGAGAAATGTTTGTCGAAGAGTGATGTTGTAGAATATTGCTGAGGAAGTGGTGTTTCAACAATAGAAAGAAGGGCGAAACAATTGTTGGATGGTGTTGTTTCATCAATGAAGAAATGTGAAGAACTGCTGAACAGTTGTGTTTCAGCAATGGGAGAAAATGATGAGGAAGGTTGCTGACAGTGGTGTTTCAGCAATGGGAAGAAGGGCGAAACAATTGCTGGACGATGTTGTTTCTTCAATGAAGAGATGTGAAGAACTGCTGAACAGTGGTGTTTCAACAATGGGAGAAAATGGCAAGAAAGGTTACGGACAATGGTGTTTCAGCAATGGGGAAAATGGCGAGGAAGGTTGCTAACAGTGGTGTTTCAACAATGAAGAAAGAGCAAAGAGTTGCTGACAGTGGTGTTTCAGCAATGGGAAAGTCAAAAAGTTGTTGGCAGTGGTGTTTCAGCAATAGGAAAGATTGCCTCTTCTTGAAGTAGGATCGTCCTTCCTTAGTGGGCCTGTGCTTTGATCAGGAATCTGCAAAAATTGATTGTAACATGGTGTTTCTTGACAACGATTATTATTAAACGAAATCTAATCTAATACTAAAGAAATTAACTTAAAAAAAGAAATTAATTGCAATGAGGGGTAGGAGCCCCCTCTAAAAAGAGGTAATGAGAGTCTTCCACACATGTGGCCTTAAAATCTTCTTTGGAGATAGGACACTGGTATAGACGGAGCCGATGACCATTCACAAGTAACGATGTTTTAGAGTCATCGATTGTGAGGAGCCTTACTATTCCATTGAGGAAAACAGTGTCTACTTCGTAGGGTCCAAGCCATCTTGTACGCAGTTTCCCTTGAAATTCTTTGAACCGAGAGTCATACAATAGGGCCCAATTACCTTTTTGGAAATACTTATTCTTGATAGTTTTGTCATGCCATTTTGATCTTTGTTGTTGAATCATAGTTGTCTGATGAATGGCATCTAGTCTTTTCTCATCCAATTCATTAAGCTACTACAACCTAGCTGTCTGTGCATCGGTTAAATCAAGGTTGACAGCTGAAGCAGTCCTTAAGGTTTTGATTTCAAATTCCACAGGAAAGACAACACTATTTCCATAAACTAATTCATAGGGAGAGAATCCTGTAGTATTTCTCCAAGTAGCTCTGTAGGCCCATAATGCTTCAGGGAGTCTGTAAGACCAATCCTTTCTGTTTTCCTTCACTGTTTTTGTGAGAATGGCTTCTATTACTTTGTTTGTGCTTTCCACCTATCCATTGGCTTGGGGGAGGTATGCTATAGTCATTCTATGTTGAATATGATATTTTTGAAGGGTGGCTTTAAAACCATGAGAAGTGAAAGGAGGTCGTCCATCTGTAACTAATTCTCTTGGCACTCCAAACCTGATGAAGATGTCTTCAAATAAGAAATCTATAACTGCTTCTTCAGTCACTCTATGGAGTGCTTTATCCTCCACCCATTTGGTCATATAGTCTATACAGACCACTATGTAAAATTTTTGATTGGATGGGGGGTTAATGGGTCCTACAAAGTCTAAGGCCCATCTTTCAAATTGTTCAAGTACTATCTGGGGGTTTGATGGCATTTCATCTCTATGATTAGTTTGGCCCACTCTTTGGCAGCTATCATAGACCTGGACATATTTCTTTGCATCTTTGAAAAGTGAGGGCCAATAGTACCCCATCCTGAGAATTTTATGTGTTGTTCTCTTATCAACAAAATTCCCTCCAGAAGCACCATCAAGACAAGATTTTAGTAAATCATAAACCTCGTCTTCTCTAATGCACCTTTGGATTTATTGATCAGGTCCTGTATGGAAAAGACACCCACTTATCCAATTATACCGAGCACTTTGTTGAATGATTCTTCTTTTCTCTCGGTGGGATAGGTGTGGTGGTAACCTCCCTGCAACCATGTAGTTAGCAATGTCTGCATACCAGGGTGAGTGAGCAGAAACTGCAAATAGATATTCATCAGGAAACGAATCATCTACTGGAGTATCATCATCAGGTGTCAATCGAGAAAGGAAATCAACAACTACATTTTCTTTTCCTGGTCTATCTACAATTGTAATATCGAATTCTTTCAATAATAGTAACCATCTGGTGACTCTAGCATTTGTGATAGGTTTGTTCATTAGATATTTGATAGCTGAGTGATCAGTATGGACAAGAGTAGAGTAGCCAATAATGTAATGTCTAAATTTATTAATAGCATAGATAACTGCTAAGAATTCATTTCGGTAACTGTATAATTGAGTTGAGCAGGAGTCATATTCTTGCTGATGAAATAAATAACATAAGGGAGATGATTTTCTTCTTGTCCCAAGACAAACCCTATTGCAGTATCTAAAGCATCAGAGGATATATGAAAGGGAAGTGTCCAATCAGGTCCTCTAAGAATAGGAGTTGTAGATAACTGATGTTTAAGTGTATTAAATGCTTCCTAGCAAGAATTAGTCCATTTGAATTCAACATTTTTCATCAGTAGCACAAATAGGGGAGAAGCTATTTTGGAAAAATTCTTGATAAATCTTCTGCAGTATCCAGCGTGTCCTAGAAAGCTTCTTACCTCTATTTGGGCTTTGGGAGTAGGAAGATCCTTAATGAATTGTATCTTGGATGGGTCTACCTGAATTCCTTGAGATGAGATAAAATGTCCAAGAACTATTCCTTCACTCATCATCATGTGAAATTTTTCTATACTTAAGGAGAGTTGGGCTTGTATACATCGTTTAAGCACTTTCTCAAGGTTTTGTAGTGCTTCCTAAAAAGAAACACCATAAGGAGTAAAGTCATCCATAAAAATTTCCATAGAGTCATTAAGCATATCAGAAAAGATTTCTATAACTGCTCTTTGAAAAGTTGTTGGTGCATTACATAGCCCAAATGGGAGAACTCTATAAGCAAAGGTTCCCCAAGGGCTAGTAAAAGTGGTTTTATCTTGATCTTGGGGTGCAATTTTGATCTGGTTATACCCACTGAAACCATCTAAAAATGAGAAAAATTTCTTCCCTGGCAAACTGTCTAACACCTGATCAATGAATGGTAATGGAAAGTGATCTTTTTGAGTAGCTTTATTTAGGGCTCTATAATCCACACATACTCTCCATTTCCCATTTTTCTTAGGAACTATTACCAACGGGGAAACCCATTCACTGTTTGATATAGGATAAATAAACCCTACATCAAGCAATTTTTGACGTTCTTCTTTAAGGATTTCTCTCAAATTAGGGTTCATTCGTCGTTGAGATTGGCAGATCGGTCGACAATATTCCTTAATATATATTCTATGAGTACATAATTCGAGAGAGATTCCTTTCATATCTGTATAGTCCCATGCGAATGCTTCTTTATTTTCCAGAAGTAACTTCATTAATTGTTGTGTTTCAACATCTGTCAGGTT
>JASDQU010736293.1:94925-113274 GCA_032191745.1 Picea mariana | reverse complement strand
CAAAATGTTGGTCACTATAATTGCTTATTTAATCTAAACAATCAAGTGCTACATAAATTGTCAACCCAGGGAAGTCTGTTTATTTCAAAGGTAACCACGCACTATATATGCTCAATCTCAAAAGCAACCTAGAGTTGTAGTAAAAACTATATTAATCACACTTGCCTTGAACAAAATGAAGTTCCAACTTGAATTACAGGAAAGAAACCTACCTATTGTAGAGCCCAAAGTTTAAAGAAATGATTAATTGAAGAATCCTGGATTACATTAAAATAAAAGATACTGCAACAGGAAAGACCAACTATTCTGTAACTAGAGAACATGACCCTATTCCCAAAGCAGGAATCTTCAGCACCTGTTTCCATTCATCACACTTCATGAACTCATTGCTTAACTGAAATAATTGGCATACACACTGAAGGCTGTCTATCTCTTAACAGAGAACAGGACCCTATTTCCTAAGTAGGAAACGTCAGCACCTATTTATGATTAGCACACTTTCATGAACTCATTAATGCACTAAAGGCTAACTATCTCTAACAGAGAACATGGCCCTATTTCCTAAGCAGGAAACTTCAGCACCTGTTTCTGATTAGCACACTTTCATGAACTCATTAATGCACTGAAGGCTAACTATCTCTAACAGAGAACACGACCCTATTTCCTAAGTAGGAAAATTCAACACCTGCTTCTGATTATCACACTTTAATGAACTAATCACATGAAAACAATGTAACATTCAGTAAAGTAGAGTTTCAACAAGACAGAGTTCAGTAAAGTAGTGTTTCAGCAAAACAGAATTCAATAAAGTAGTGTTTCAGCAAAACATAATTTAATCAAGGCATAAACAGAAATCACACTAACATACTAAAAATCTAACAGGTGAATCTTGTGAAGAAGGTGGGCCCTCCCTTCTCACAAGATTCCCCTGGAACGAAAGGAACTAAAGATAAATGCTCAAAACAATCTTTTATTCATCTGTCAACTGTGTTACATTACAATCTGAAGTAAAATACATCCCTCTCTATAAATCCTTTTCTAGCTAAAACATAAGGTCCCCTCGAATGGTGATTTCCTCTTATTTAAAGAGGAGGATCCCTTCAATACAATTCAATCAACTAATTACAGGTGTACATCTGGGTCCTATTTTTAGTCAGATCGACTTTCTAAACTGGAATAGGATATCCTAGTCTCCCACAACATAATGCTATTACAAGTGCTAAGTGAGGTGTTGTTGTTGAGGCTGGAGTAACAAATTCTTTATTTGTCTCTTGTTACTTCTATTGTATGTTGTTTCAGCATCGCAAATCATGGGTTGTTTCATCCACGGGATTTGTGTTTTGACTGTTTCAACACCTCTCAGGCAGCAGCGATGGTTGATGCTAGCTCAAGGTGCGGCTGTTGTAGTCAATCTGTGTGAGTTGTTGTTTTAGCATCATTGACAACAGACTGTGTAACTGCTTATGTGTTTTAGCAACATTGATCACGGACTGTGTAACAACTTCTGTGTTTCAGCATCATTGATCGCGGACTGTGTAGCAGCCTCTTTTATGTTTCAGCATCGTTGATCATGGACTGTGTAACAGCTTCTTCTGTATGAGTTGTTGTTTCAGCCACAGGGTTTGCGTGCTTTAACTGTTTCAGCAATAGGCCTCAATGCTAATCTGTAGTTGGAACTGTTTCAGCACTTATACATTTCTGATCAATGGTTAAATATGAGAGTAATGTAAAATTATATGCAAAACAGATTAAACATATAGTAAAGAGAAGAGACGTTGTATACCTTTGGAAAGATAGGGTAAAGTGATAATATGAGTTTAAATGTGAGTGAAACAAGAGTGTAATGGCGGCAATAAGTGTAGGAAAAAAGGTACATTGTGTGGTCCTAACAATAGTCTGCTACTCAAACCACTAGGTGTCACTTTTGAGTTGTGGAATAACCTTCAGGGAAGACACCCATGCTTAGAAATAAGTAAATTCCATACAAGTAATGAGGAATAACTTCAATTATTAAAAGAGATGCAATTCAGAGTTGATCATCTACAAATCTGACACTCTCTCCTGATTCTATTCTAGAAAAATGGTCTCGACCCACATTTAAGTTGCCTGGATTAACAATGAACATAGAAGAAAATTTATGAAATAACAATAACCATTTGTAAATTATTCCTTCTAATACAGGCTTATTAACAAGATATTTCAAGATAGAGTGATCAATAAAGAATTTAAAGTGACTCCCTAGAAAATAATGTCTAAACATTTGTAAATCATAAGAAATTGTCAAACCATACCTTTCGATTGTAGTGTAGTTTCATTTCTCATGAGAGATATTTCGGATAGAAAGGTAAATAGGATATTCTAGGCTTCCTTCACCAAGTTTCACAAGTATTTCTCCCAATGCATTACTATAAGCATCAATATGTAAGTGAAATTCCACTTTCCAATGCGGATAGACGAGGATAGGAGAAATACTTAGCTTTTCTTTGAGGGCATCAAGGGCTTGATTACATTATGGAGTCCAACTAAAATTATTGTATTTATTTAACAACTTTTCCAATGGGGCAGCTATGACTGTGTAGCTTCTAATAAACTTGCGATAGTAACCCATGTAACCTAACATTGACTGCAACTATTTGAAAGTTGTAGGGGGAGGCATATTTAGTATCACAAAAATGTTTGCACGATCCACTGACACTCCTTCCCTACAAACTATGTGTCCTAGCAGAGTCCCAATTGGTACACAAAAAATACACTTTTTCAAGTTTAGGGAAAGTTGTAGTTGTCTACAATGATTGAAAATCAACTGTAATAGGCCTATGTGTTCCTCTAAAAGGTTGTACATAGTCCAAAAATCCACATAGACTTCAAGAAACGTGTAAATGAAGTCGAGGAATGTTGTAATCACTATTCGAGAGAACACCGTTTGGGAATTCTTTATCCCAAAAGGCATAACATTATAGGGAAATTATCCCTACTTGGTAGTGAATGTAGTATTTTTCTTGTCTTCTACTACAATTCTAACATGGTGATATCTAGAAAACCCATCTATAAAAGACAAAGATTCATTTATAGCTACTTGATCCAGGAAATCATCACTAAAGGGAGTGGGAAAAGGGTCATGTACACAGAGAATGTTCAAGATCTTGTAATCAGGGATGATTTTAAGGATGGAAATTTATTTTTAAATGTAGAAACCTTGGGGAATATTACTAATCCTTCATATGCCAACTATAAATGTTTAGTGATATTTTTGTAAAAATATTCAAATTTCTATCAATTTTATATAGTTTGTATAAAAGTTTGGTTATTTTTAAGGTAAAATAACTTTATCCTATAGAATTTGGGTGAATCGTTTTTAGAATCGAGAATCTTTTTTTGGGAAAAACCATGGAAAATTAGACCTAGAGAAAAATTTAGCCCCTAAAATCATCCTTTCTTATAATCCACACATACTCACATATCCTCAATACCTTTCTTGCTATGTATGATGATCAGACTGATCCATTCAGCCTCATCCATAGTGAAAATCATCTGAGTTGCTAACATCCTATCAATCTCCTTTTTAACCTTCTCTTTGACTTTGGGGTTCAATCAGTATGGCCCGTGTTTGACCATTTTTGAGTCCGGAGTTAGCTCTATCTTCATCTCCCCTAAGTCTCTCGTAATTCATTTTAGTTATGAAAATATGGTAGGGAATAGGTCCTCATATTCTGTCAAAAAATATTGTATTTCTTTCATGGTCTATTCATCCCAATAATCTCCTATGGATGCCATCTTGGGATGCTCCTCACTCCCTATGTTTATTTTATTAAAAAAACTTCAATGGTTTATAATATGAACTATTAGATTCATCTGAAATAGTATATTTAACAACTCTAGTGCCATCAAATTCTTTAAACGTCAAAGGCCTAAGGTCCTCTAGGTCGTTGCGATTTTATGGGTCTATATTAACCTAACTACAATCCATGGGTATTTATATCGGGGATGGGTAAAGGCTATGATGAAGTAGATATTCATTTTAAGGATAAAATATAGGTGGATGTGTCAGCTTAAAATAATCACTAAAAATAAGTTTCTTAATTTTTTGAAGCACTAAGGTGAGTTCAGGAGACTTACCCAAAAATGAGAAATTGTGACAGAATTGGCATTTCACTGTTTGCCAACATGCAGTTTGTCTTATATCCTCTTCATGCACATACCAATCACTTGGAATTGTTCCCAATGAAATTCATAAAATGGTATGCACATATCACTACGCCGATGGAGAAATTGTTGAAGAAGGATAGTAAATTATAGGAAATGAGGACTGTCGGCAAGGCTTGGACACTCTAAAATAAAAAATGGTCAAAACACCTATACTAGTATTCCCAGACTGGGAAAATACATTTCATGTGCATGTATATGCATCATCCATAGCACTTGGAGCTATTTTGGCACAACCAGGAGCAGGAGAGATAGACCATCCTATAGAATTTGCAAGAAGAAAACTATTAGAGTTAGAGTAGAACAACAATACTATAGAGAGAGAAGGACTATCAATGGTATATGCATTGCAAAAATTCATACACTACCTACTTGGGAAACACTTTAAAATGTTCACAGATCATTCTTCCCTCAAGTACCTAGTCAATAAGCCAGTGTTGCGGGGGAGAATCTATAGATGGCTACTATTGTTTCAAGAATTTGACTTTGAATTCATAGTCAAGCCATGGAAGTTGAATGCAGGATCCGATCACCTATCGAGGATCACCAATGGAGAGGAAACTACAAATTTAAAGGACAACTTTCCCAATAGACAGTTATTTTTAGTCCAAGTAGATGACGAATATTTTTATGACATCATTGAATACTTGAGTACAGGTACCGTTATGCAAGAATTTAACACTTCCCAAAAGACAAATATGGTAGTCAAACCTACAGACTATCAATTTATTGAAAGATACTTACACAAGATGGGTGCAGAAAAAATCTTGAGAAGATGTGTACTAGAACATGAAAGGCCTAGAATTTTAGCATAGGCTCATGAGGGAATAGCTAGAGGACATTATGCAAGAAAATATATTGTACAGAAGGTATTGTGTGTAGGACTATGGTGGTTGACCATTCACAAAGATGCAAATGAATACTTCCAGAGATGTGATATATGTCAGAGGGTTGGAAAGCCTAATAGATGGGATGTGATGCCCCTAAGACCACAAGTAAACTTGCAAGTATTCGAAAAATGGAAAATAGACTTTGTGGGACCAATTAAACCACAAACAAAGAGGTCAGGAGAAGGTATATCATTACTGTGACATAAGACTTAATGAGATGGGAAGAAGTAACACCAGTGAAATATTGTAGTGCAGATACAACAACATACTTCCTATTTGATAAAGTGATCACTAAATTTGGATTCCAAAGGATTTTCATGAGTGACCAAGGAACTCACTTCATCAATAGTATTGTCAAGGCTATGATTGAGGAGTTGAATTCTATCATCAAAAGAGTACACCATATCACCCTCAATAAAATGGAACAATGGAAGCCTTTAATAAGATCCTAGATAATGCATTGACAAAAATCTGCAATGTCAAGATGGACAATTGGTATTTGAATAAACCAACAGTATTATGGGCATACAACACTACATGCAAAAAGTTTATAAAAAAGACACCATTCAGGTTGGTGTATGGACAAGAAGAAGTGGTGCCATTAGAATATTTGGTACCTAGTCTATGTACAACAACAATCACCACCATGACATAATGAGGTGCAGTACAAGAAAGGCTAATTCAACTGATGGAGATGGAAGAAGATAGGATTCTAGCAGGCTTTCACCAATAAGTACAAAAATCAAGGGACAAAGCTTGCATGACAGACATATTAAAAGGAAGAGTTTCAAGGAAGGAGACCTAGTCTTTTTTATAGAATAATCCTAACTTATCTTGGTGTATTACTTGTCTTAGGCCCCTAGACCTTGGTTAATTCATTCCAACGCATTTTTCCTCACTTGATTTGACTTTCTAGATAGGGTAGGAGACACCTTCTTTGATTTTGCGGAGTTTTACCTATGTTAAGGATGTTAACATTGATTTATTTAGTTAAAAATCCACTTAATAACTCCTTTCCAACCTCCATGTAAAGTTTAAACACCTAAAGAAAGGAGAGCACACTTCCTCCTTAAATCAAGGAAACTGTCCCTTGATTTTATGGATTTACCCCCTTTCTTTAGTAAACTTTACATGTTTAGCTAATCAGTTAGTAAACTCACAATTTTTAGTCTATCATACTCATGTTAGGAATGGGTTAACTATTTTAGAGGTTTAGGCATGTGCTTTAGCTATTTTTACACTAATTTTAGTGGTAATTGCTATTATTAGTGACAAGATGAATTCCTCTCTACATATTGGATTGATCTCATTGTAATTCATACAATATTGTGAAAATATTCATTCTTGTGGAGAAAATTCTTTTCTATATCTCTCTTATTTGTTTATTTTCAACTTCATTGGATTAGGATTACTTTTCTCACCAGATTGTAGATCTTTCAGGTCTCAAAATTTTACATGGTATCAAAGCCTCAATGAATCTGAGGGAGATGTATGCTAGTTTTATTTGCAGGTGAAACATCATCAAAGGATGCAACAAAAATCAATGGATTAACACATTCATCCCAAGCATGTTGTCCTAACTCTATTCAACTACTTTGAATGGAAAGTCGAGATCACCCTTTCTCTCTGAATAAAAGGTTTCTACCATATAACAATGGCAATGGAAGTAGAGTCTGATTTCGTCTGGAAGTAGAGTCTGATTCTTTGACAAGACATGGCCATAAGATGTATCTGTTTGTCTATTTTTCCAGAAATTCTCCAACAAGTATATGATTTCTTGACGCAACATAGCCTGCCTCAGTAGGTTCTGCATGACCTCTCGGTCTTAGGATCATTCTTTACCTCCCTGATATTCTGATTGACTCTTCGATTTCCCCACGGGAAGTCATTCACACTCGTAAATGTGTATCCATAGGCCCTTCTTTGGAGTTTCACGCACGTGAAGAAACACTAAGCGCCAAATCACTCCCACATGATCTCTGATATGACCATAGCCTTTACCCAAATGGCTATTTTGGATTTCACGACTTCATGATTCCAAATGTGAGCCCCCCTTGACTCGACAATCCCTGAAACCCAAAAAGGCTAACGAGAAATTGATTCCTCCCTTAACTTTACTTTGACGTGACCTTCAAGTATGGTCGTTCGGCAACATGGGATTTTGCGTATAGGTGTTTTGAGATGAAAAAAATCCTTTGGCTGACTTTTGAAACCATGACAACCCCTGGCCACAGATCAATGACTCTGAGCTCTCCTACGATCTGACTATCCTAGTTCTTTTGGGATTTTGTGAGTCAGGAATCTGTGACTCTCGACTCCGAGTCATAGCTTCCTCCACTTCCTGAATTTTGAAATAGCAAAATTCAAGGATGAGATCAATGAATCCTGTTGATCTGAATCCAACGACCTCTATTCCTCCTAATCTTATGAGTGATGAAAAACACTTAGCTCTAATCTCTCCACTGGTCTACGATATCTAATGGTCCATGAAAAATCGACACTTCTCCTTGAAGCGACTCCACCGTCCATGGTAGCTTTCAATATTACTCCATTGAACACTCTAATGTCAACACTTCTAAGCTTCCTCCCTATTGAGTGGTTTTGAAACTCTCCTTCCCTTGAACTTTTCAAGGTTCTATCCCTTCTGAGATTTTACTCACAAACTCCAGGGCTTCCTTAGTGATTCTACACTCACTCCTTGCAGCATTCACAAATAACCTCTAGTTATTTGATCCTTCGACTATGTGCACTCTTTGCAACATCAGTCCTTCAACCTTCCCCCTTAGTTGATAAAGTCTAAGACTTATATTCGCCTCGCACGGCTCTGTGTTGTATCTACACTTTCACTGGTATGGTAACAATGGTATTCTTCCTGAGCTTTCTGAAATAAAAATCAAAACCTCGTCAATGCACACCTTGTGAACATTCACTACACTCTTTGCAGGAATTCTCAGGAAGAGAAATAATTGAAACTCATTCTTCTCTCCTCACAAATTTTATACATTCAATGTGAAATCAAGAGAATTCATACACACACAACATTGAAATAAATGAATAATAGAGAAACATAACACTTTAAACATATTATTCAGTAGATGTAAACAGTAAGAACAATAACACCATGAGATTGAGTCAAAGAATTCATGTATTTGTTGGTTGTGGATCCTGATTATCTTCCTGATTCATAGGTCTTTTACTTTCAGCCGTGTTTATACCCCATGTAGTATTTACACCCCAGAGGTATGTACACTCTTCCACACAGGGCAGTGCAGAGGGGGGGTACCCCCTCTACAGGGTCTGGGGGGACTATCCACCCGGCTGGGGGGTCTGGGGGAAAGTGGGGGTTAGGGGGCGAAGTCCCCGAAAGAAAAATTTCCTTGTAAAAGTATATTGTAATTTCATTGTAAATTTGCACCATTCATTATAAGGTTGCAGATCTAACAGTAGAAATTATGTTAGGGTTTTTTTCCCTAGAAGGCAACCCTCTTTTATGAGGGAAATGTATTGCGACTATGTATGATGGTGAGTATTGTATTCTGAGAGAGGAGACTATGAGAAAAAGAAGATGAAGTTACAGCGGGTTTTGCTGTAGGTTGTATCCATTCATTTGTTGGATAATAATAAAGGAAGGACCTAGAAATTTGTCTGGTGGATGTATCCCACACTGGGTGAACCACATAAATTTGTGTCTCTCTTGTATTGTGTATATTTTGTGTTTTTTTTCTGCATTTGTTTTATTTTATTGCTCCATGGTCCTGTTTTTCTAACAACTAGTATCAAAGAGAAAGGTAACTCGCAGGAAAAGAGGGTTCTTGGTTCGAGTGGGAGCAATGTCAGAAGATGGAAAGTTTAGGGTCGAGAAATTTAACGAACAAAACTACCAGTTATGGAAGATGCAGATGGAAGACTATTTATATCAGAAGGATGTATTCCTACAATTGGGCAGAATAGCAAGGAAGCTAGCAGCTACGAAGGATGAAGAATGGGAGATTCTTGACAGAAAGGTTCTAGGAACAATACAGTTGAGCCTGGAAGTGTCAGTGGCTTTCAATATTTCGAAAGAAAAGAAAATGAAGGGTTTGATGGACTCATTGGCCAAATAGTATGAAAAAACCTCGGCATCCAATAATGTATTTCTAATGAAGAGATTATTTAATATGAAGATTTCATAAAGTGGGTATGTTGCAGATCATTTAAATGATTTTAATACGGTTACTAATCAACTAAGTTATGTAAAAGTGGACTTTGATGATGAGGTTAGGGCTCTTCTAATCTTGTGCTCATTACCAGAAAGTTGCAACAGCTTGGTCATGGCTGTAAGTAACTCTGTCTCTGGTTCAAATACTTTAAGATTTGATGATGTTGTTGGTGTTATCCTTAGTGAGGAAATGAGACGGAAAATCACAAGTGAGACATCAGGAAATGTGTTGAACATGGATAACAGGGGAAGACAAAAGGATAGAGGAAAGTGTTTTGGGAATCGTGATAATTCTAGGAACGACAGATCTAGATCCAGACTTGGAAAGATAGAGTGCTAGAATTGTGGGAAGAAAGGACATCTGAAGAAAGACTACAGAGCTCCAAAGAAACAAAGAGATGGACAACATGAGAGAAATCAGGAAGAAAATATAGTAGGTGATGTGTTACAAGATGCTTTGATTCTTTCTATAGATAATATTTCTGAGTCTTGGGTAGTAGATTCAATGGCTTCATTTCATGCCACACCCCATAGGAAACATTTTCTAGATTATGTTCAAGGTGATTTTGGACAGGTTCATTTGGGTGACGATGCACCATGAAAAATTGTTGGAATGGGAAAGGTAAAAATAAAGCAACGCAATGGAAACCAATGGCTATTGAAAGAGGTAAGACATGTTCCAGATTCAAGGAAAAATATAATTTCAACAGGTTAGTTGGCAAGTGAATTTTGTATATCCATATTTATAGATAAGACGTGGAAGGTCATCAAAGGATCATTGGTGATAGTGAAAGGAGAGAAGGTAGGTACATTGTATTTATGTACTGGTAATACTAACTCTTCTATCTCTTTATCTTCTATAGGAGTGGATACAGCACTGTGGCATCATAGGCTTAGACACATGAGTAAGAAGGGGATGCAGATACTTCACAAAAGAAATATGTTTCCAGATCTTAAACAAATTGATTTGGACTTTTGTGAGCATTGTGTTTATGGAAAACATAAGAGAGTCATATTTCTCAAAGTCAGAAAAGAAAAGAAGAGTGAAAGGTTAGATATTGTGCATACAGATGTATGGGGACCAACTCGGGTATCATCTCTTGGTGGCTCTCATTATTATGTTACTTTTATTGATGATGCAACTAGAAAAACTTGGGTTTATTGCATTCAACAAAAATTTGATGTCTTCGATACTTTTAAGAAACAGAAAGCTTTGGTTGAGAATGAGACAGGAAAAAGGTTGAAGTGTCTCAGATCAGATAATGGAGGTGAATATTGTAGCAAGGATTTTAATGATTATTGTTCATACCATGGGATTTGTAGAGGGAAGACAGTTCCAAGAACACCACAAGAAAATGGTGTGTCAGAAAGGATGAACAGGACAATCATGGAGCATGCAAGGAGTATGAAATTGCATGCTGGTTTGCCCTTACAGTTTTGGGTAGATGTTGTAGATACTATTGTTTATTTAATAAACATAGGACCTTCAAGCACTTTGGATGGTATAATTCCATAGGAGGAATGGACAGGAAAAAAGGTAAACTATTCTTTTTTGAAAACTTTCGGTTGTGAAGCATTTGTCCATATTGATAAAGAAAATAGAACAAATCTTGAGGCTAAATCCAAGAAGTGTACCTTTATTGGATACGGTTTTAATGATTTTGGTTATCGCTTATGGGATTATGAAAATAACAAAATCGTTATGAGTAGAGATGTCATATTCAATGAGAAGGTCATGTACAAAGATCAGTTGCAAGGAAAGAAACAGAAAAAAGAAAAACAAGAATACACAGTGTTTGATGAGATCACTGAAAAAGGAAATTCCAAAGGAACCAAAAAATCAAAATGTACAATAATAGGAGTAGCAGGTACCTCAAACACCTGCAAGTGTTGTTATAAAATCTACCAAGTTAAGTATACCCCCTGAACGATACTTTCCTTCGTTGTATTATTTATTGTTGACTGATTCTGGTGAACCAGAATGTTATAAAGAGGCAATGCAACTAGACATCAAAAGGAAGTGGGAGCAAAGCATGAAAGAGGAAATGGATTCCTTGGTAAATAACCATACTTGGGACTTGGTTCAATTGCCTGCCAGAAAAATATCATTGTAGAATAAATGGGTTTACAAGTTGAAGGAACAAAATGGAGGATAAAAGTGGTACAAGGCTAGACTTTTTGTAAAGGGGTTTCCACAAAAGAAAGGTATAGATTTTGATGAAACATTTTCTCATGTTGTTAAAATGACTTCAATTAGGACTATTTTAAGTCTTGTGGAAGTAGAAGATCTGCATCTTGAACAATTGGATGTAAAAATAGCTTTTCTCCATGGGGATTTGGAGGAAGAGATTTATATGTAGCAACTACAGGGGTATGAGGTCAAGGGGAAGGAGAATTTGGTATGCAAGTTGTAGAAGAGCTTGTATGGCCTAAAGAAAGCTCCAAGGCAGTGATATCTGAAGTTTGACAAGTTTATGATAGAACAGGGTTATAGTAGATGTCATTCTGATCATTGTGTTTATTTTAAAAAGCTAGAAAATGGAAGCTTTATTATCTTGTTATTGTATGTAGATGACATGCATGTTGCAGGGTCTAATATGCAAGATATAAATGTGCTCAAGAAGAAATTATCCAATTCATTTGCAAT
Organism: Picea mariana; assembly: GCA_032191745.1. NCBI lineage: Eukaryota > Viridiplantae > Streptophyta > Pinopsida > Pinales > Pinaceae > Picea > Picea mariana. The sequence goes on along the minus strand of JASDQU010736293.1, from coordinate 101,336 downwards.
GAAGGATTTGGTTGCTGCAAAGAAAATCCCTGGCATGAGAATAACAAGAGACAGGAAAAAAAAAATTGACATTGTCTCAGGGTGAGTACACAGAGAAGGTGTTGTAGAGGTTTAGAATGCAAAATGAAAAACTAGTTAGTACACCTTTTGCCAGCCATTTCAAATTAAAAAAGGAAATGTGTCCCAAGACACAGGAGGAGATATAATACATGTATAAGGTCCCTTATTCATCAACAGTTGGCATCTTGATGTATGCAATGGTTTGCAGAAGACCAGATATTGCACATGTAGTGGGAGTTGTGAGCAGGTATATGAAAAATCCAGGTAAACAACATTGGGAGGTAGTAAAGTGGATTCTCAAATATTTGAGAGGTACTACTACTCATGCATTATGTTTTGGAGGTTCAGACACTTTTCTACAGGGATATGTTGATTCATATATGGCAGGTGATAAAGACACCAAGAGGATCACCACAGGGTATGTTTTTACTAGAGGTGGAACAACAGTAAGTTGGATTTCGAAACTACAAAAGGTTGTTGCACTTTCAACAATAGAGGCAGAGTATGTTGTTGCTATAGAGGCTAGTAAAGAGATGATTTGGTTACAAAGGTTTATGGAGGAATTGGGAAAGAAGAAGGAGAATAGCAGGTTGTACTATGATAGTGAGAGTGCAATTCATCTTGCAAAGAACTCATCCTTCCATTCGAATACTAAGAATATATAGTTGAGGTACCACTTCATACAATTTTCCTTGGAAGGTGGACATTTGAAGTTGGAAAAGATACGCACTAGCCAAAATCCTGCAGATATGTTAACAAAGGGAGTAACCAGAGAGAAACTAAGTTCCTGCTCAGTGTAAGTTGGTCTTCAAGAATGAATATGAAGATGAGAAATTTTCTAGGTCCAAGAAGGTTCAGATTCTAGAATATACAACAACGGTGGTGTTGTTGAGATTAGTCTCCAAGTGGGAGATTGTTGGTTGTGGAGCCTGATTATATTTCTGATTCAGAGGTCTTTTACTTTCAGTTGTGTTTATACCCCATGAAGTATTTACACCCCATAGGTATGTACACTCTTCCACGCGAGGGAGTGCAGAGGGGGGGGTACCCCCTCTGTGGGGTCTGGGGGGGCTATCCCCCTGGCTGGGGGGTCTGGGGGTAAGCAAGGTTTTCGGGGAGAAGCCCCTGAAGGAAAAATTTCCTTGTAAAAGTATATTGTAATTTCATTGTAAATATCGAATGTTCATTATAAGGTCGCAGATCTAACGGTAGAAATTATGTTAGGGTTTTTTGCCCTAGAAGGAAACCCTCTTTTATGAGGGAAATGTATTGTAGCTATGTATGATGGTGAGTATTGTATTCTGAGACAGGAGACTGTGAGAAAAAGAAGAGGAAGTTACAACAGGTTTTATTGTAGGTTGTATCCCTTCATTTGTTGGATAATAATAAATGAAGGACCTGGCAATTTCTTTGGTGGACGCAGCCCACACTGGGTGAACCACGTAAATCTGTGTCTCTCTTGTATTGTGTATCTTCTATGTTTTGTTTCCGCATATGTTTTATTCTATTGCTCCACGGTCCTATTTTTCTAATAGTATTAACTCAAGTGTTCCTGGACATGGATTCTTCTCTGTGTTATTTCTCTCTACAGCTCTATAGCTTACTCAACTAATAATCTTCCTTCGTAATAAAATGATACAAGCAAGGGTATCTTTTATTGGTTTCCCTCCTATAGATCTAAGCTATCTAATCAAAAGTAAAAGCTACCTACTTTACATTCAATACAAATAAATGCCTTCAAATTCAACATATGAGAGAAATGCTCAAGATTTGTTTACAATCTCAAAAACATAAATGTAGATACGCTCTCCCAGTTATTTCATTAATGCTTCTCTATTCAAATTTAAAACATTTTCAAAATGTGTGCTGGTGCGTTTCCAGTTGTCTTTGCCTTTCCACTTGTTTTGCTGGCTACTTATGATCATCTTGCATCATACTCCCTTGGATGAAAAATTCATGAACTCCTATTCATGAGCTCCTGCACCATCTGTCCGTGTATTTGGATATCTTCTTCGCTTTGCCAACTGACATCCTCAATTGGGTGTCCTTTCCATTTGAGAAAATATTCAAAATATGTCTTTCTTCGGGTCTTATTGCTAACTCTCTGGTCAATTATCTTTTCCATCTATGGCCTTTCAGCTACAGGAATTTGTTTAACCCATTGAACTTCCTCTTGATCCTCAGATCTCTCTGTTTCTATTTGATCAGTTCTGTAAGGATACATATCTGCTATGTTGAATATGGGTGACATTCCTACCCCATCCGGTAATTCAATCTCATAAGATTTTGCTTCAAACTTTCTTATGATCTTACACGGCCCAATTTTCTTCATCTTTAGTTTATTGTATGTTCCTCTTGGGAACCTTTCTTTTATAAGATGCGCCAAAACCAAATCACCTACTCCAAAATAAAGTTCTTTTCTATGTTGATCTACTCTGCACTTATATTCATGGTTGGAATTTTTCAATCGTTCCTTAATATTGTTGTGGATTTCTTTCATTTTCGCAGCAAAATCCTCCACACTAGCACTTCTGAATTCACTCTTCTCTAAGTCCCTCAATTCAGATACTCCTCTCGGTTGCATTCCGTACATTATCTGGAATGGGATTTGTCTTGTACTCTTGTTTGGTGAATTTTTATATGCAAATTCCGCTTGTGGAAGWATCTGATCCCACTGACTGTGATGTTCAGCCACCAAACTCCTTAATAAATCTCCCAAGCTTCGGTTTACTACCTCRGTCTGTCCATCCTTCTGAGGATGATATGCTGAGCTAAAAGATAAATTAGTCCCCATCTTTTTCCATAACGTTCTTCAGAAATGACCAACAAATTTGGTATCCCTATCCGATACAATACTCTTAGGTAAGCCGTGAAGTCTAACAGCTTCCTTGAAAAACAGGTTTGCAATGTGAGTTGCATGACTGGTTTTTTGACATGGAATGAAATGTGCCATTTTGGAAAATCTATCGACTGCCACAAATATTGAATCACACCCTCTTTTCATCCTTGGTAGCCCTAACACAAAATCCATACTTACTGCATCCCATGGCCTCTCCGGTACTGGCAATGGCTGATACAACCCTGTATTCTATCTCTTTCCCTTCGTGTGCTAGAAAATTTTGCACCTATTCACGAATTTCTTGACATCTCTCCTTATCCCCAGCCAATAGTATGAGCCATTCAATTGTGTGAATATCTTTTCATGGCCAAAATGTCCAGCCAATCCTCCACTATTATTTTCCTTAAAAAGATTCTCTCTCATAGAACTCTTTGGAATACACACTTTATTACCCCTGAACAATAGTCCATTCTGAATCATATATTCAATCCATTGGCTTCTATCTCTGAGAACTGGATTCTCACATGCTTCGTAGACTTATTTGAAATCTGCATCACCTCTATACATTTCCTTGAGGTTATCAAAACCTAAGGTTTATACTCTGAACTCCTGTAGAATCAAACATTTCCTGCTCAAAGCATCAACAACTTTGTTAGCAGTTCCAAAAATATGCTTTATAACAAAAGTAAAATTATGCATATATTCAACCCATTTTGCATGCTTCTGGTTCAAATTTTCCTATCGAGTTATGAATTGTAATGCACGGTTATCGTCGTACAAGAAAAACTCTTTTAGAACCAAGTAATGCCTCCATTTTTTCAACGCATGTATGACTGCATAAAACTCCTTGTCATATGTGGAATATTTCATCTTTGCATCGTTCAGGTTCTCACTGAAGTATGCAATCAGTTTGTTGTCTTCTCTTAAGACCGTTGCAATTGTGAATCCACTAGCATCACATCTCACTTGGAATGTCTTGTTGAAATATGGCCAAACCAGAACTGGCTGTCTAGTTATCTTCTCCTTTAGCATCTCGAAACTCTTCTCTACTTCCTGTATCCAATGAAAATATTTGTGTCTTTTCTTGATTGTGTCCATCATTGGTGCACATATTCCACTAAAATTTCTAATGAACTTCCTGTAAAAACTAGCCAATCCGTGGAAGCTTCGAACTTCAAAGATACTCTTCGACAATGGCCAATCCTTGATTTCTTTTACCTTCTCCGGATCCATCTTTAATTCGTTCAAAGAGATTACAAAACCCAAATAAATGAGTTATGTCTTAATGAAAGATGACTTCTTCAAATTGATAAACAATTTCTCTTGCTGTAATCTCCTCATTACTGCAGCTAAATGATTTAGACATTCTTCCTCGGTCTTACTGAAGATCAGTATATCATCAAGATATATGATTACAAATTTTCCTATGAAATCTTTCAAGACTTCGTTTATCAGCCTCATAAAAGTACTTCGCGCATTCATCAAGCCAAATGGCATGACAAGCCATTCATACAGTCCTTCATTTGTCTTGAATGTTGTCTTCCACTCATCACCTTTCCTCATTCTAATATGATGATACCCGCTTTTCAAATCAATTTTTGAAGAAAACTTTGCTCCACTCAAGCAATCCATCAAGTCATCCATCCTAGGTAAAGGAAATATATACCTCATGGTGATTTTGTTTATGGATCTCGAGTCTGTGCACATTCTCCAGCCACCATGTTTCTTCGGACTTAACACTGTACGTACAGTGCATGGACTCAAGCTTTCTCTAACCAACCCTTTGTCCATCAAATCCTGGACCTGTCTTTTAACTTCTTCATTTTCCTACGGCGTCAATATGTACGGTGCCTTGTTTGGTAAGCTTGATCCAGGTATAAGATCAACATGATGACTTATGCTCCTGATGGGTAGCAACGAACAAGGTAATTCGTCCACCACTATATCATCAAACTCCTCTAGCAGTTCTTGAATTTCTTATGGTAGATCATCTATCTTGGTTCTGGTCAGAATGACTCTAGGCTTTCTTACCACAACAAACTGCATGTCTTCTTCTTTATTGAATTCATCAAGAAGTTCCTTCCCACTCATGAGAAGTATAGTATTGTTGGCTTCTAGTTTCACCTACTTATCTTTAATTGGCAGCAACATATGTGTTCTACCGTTTTTATCCAAGGTATATGTTTTATTTCTTTTGTCATGAACAACATTCCTGTCATATTTCCATGGTCTCCCCAACAAAAGATAACATACATCCATGGGAATAACATCACACTGGATATCATCATTATATCCTCCTATCTTAAATTCAACTAGACATTGTTTAGGGACTATTACATGATGTCCCTTTTGTAACCATGAGACTTTGTATGGGTTCGGATGTGCTATAGTCTCCAATTCCAGCTTCTCCACCATCTCTATGGATACTAGATTATCTCTGCTTTCACTGTCCACTATTACCTTGCATACCATTTTGTTGGTCTTGCAAGCAGTTCTAAACAAACTGCTTCTTTGGACTGGATTTTCTATCTCCTTCTCTCGCTTTAAGAGAATTTTCTGCATCATTAAAAAGATCTTTCACCTTCTGCATCTTCTGCCTCAACATTTCGTTTATGTTCTTTTGAAATGTGAGCTTCGCCTCCATTCCTTTTTCTATTGGGACATTCGAAAGATTTATGTTCGATCTTTCCACAGACAAAACATTTTGCCTCACCTCCCCTATCTCTTCCTCTTCCTCTTGCTCACGGAAAAGTTTTTATGTCGTCATACTATCTCCCCTGTGAACTTCCTCCCCTTTTAGGGTGAGTATGAGGTTTCTTATCTTCTTCCTTGGGATTCTAAGTTTTGTCCTGGGAAATTTCTTTTCCTCTTCTCTGACTTCGACCTCGACCTCTTTGACCTTGCTTTTGGGCCAATTTCTCTTCAGCCTTCAGTGGCATTTGATAAGAATCTTCTACATTCCTTATCGTCATCATGCTCATCTCATCCTGAATGTCATATCTTAGACCATTCATATATCTATCAACCTTTTCATCATCACTTTCATGATGACCAGCTCTAATGTTGAGCGTGTAAACTTCATCAGTGTATTCTTTCACTATCATTCCTTTTTGTCTCAAGTTCTACATTCTTCGAAATAGATTGATCTGGTAGTCTTTGGGTATAAACTTGGCTTTGATTTTTGTAATCATCCTATCCCAAATTTTAATTCTTTATTTTCCTTTGCAATGCCTGTCATCCTACAATTCATCCCACCATAGTGTTTCATGCCCTTTAAGTCTGGTGACAACATGTTTGACCTTCTTATCTTCCTCGACATCCTCATAGACGAAGTATTTATCCAGAGCCCTAAACCAATCTAGTAGCTCTTCAACGTCTATGTTTCCTTCATATATCAGAGTGTCTATCTTTTCTCTGGCTCTAATTATTGCAACAACCCTGAATAGACGTTCTTCTAGAGCATCTTTGGCTACGACTTCTTCCTCAGATCTAGCCTCATTTTAGCTTTCGGC
>JASDQU010736293.1:73361-91605 GCA_032191745.1 Picea mariana | reverse complement strand
TTATGAGGGGTTCACTATTGTATTGACTACCTAAAATGGCCTAGTATCCAAGAATCACATTTTCTTATTATATCACTACTGTTAGGATTAACAAGGGGGTGTTAGACCATAATCCTAACTTCCCTTGGTGTATTACTTGTCTTAGGCACCTAGACCTTGGTTAATGCATTCCAATGCATTTTTCCTCACTTGATTTGACTTTCTAGAGAGGGTAGGAGACACCTTCCTTGATTTTAGGGAGTTTTACTTAAGTTTAGGATGTTAAATTTGAGTTCTTCAGTTAGAAATCCACTTAATAATTCCTTTCCAACCTCCATGCAAAGTTTAAACACCTAAAGGAAGGAGGGCATGCTTCCTCCTTAAATCAAGGAAACTCTCCCTTGATTTTAGGGATTTACCCCATTTCTCGAGTAAACTTTGCATGTTTAGCTAATTAGTTAGTAAACTCACACTTTTAAGCCTATAATACTCATGTAAGGTGTGGGTTAACTATTTTAGAGGGTTAGTCATGTGCTTTAGCAATTTTTACACTAATTTTAGTGTCAGTTGCTATTATTAGTGAGAAGATTAATTCCTCTCTACATATTGGATTGATCTCATTGTAATTTCAGATAATATTGTAAAAACATTCATTCTTATGGAGTAAATTCTCCTGTATCTCTCTCTTCTTTGTTTATTTGCAAATTCGTTGGATTAGTATGATTTTTCTCATCGAACTCTAGATATCTTGGGTCTCAAAATTTTATAGTCTTGGTGTATGACATTAAATTTCTTCAACATCCAGGAAAATTCAAAATGCATTGGTTGGGACCATATGAAGTGAATACTTTCACTGAAGGGGGAACTATACATTTGAGATATTTAGGAGTTACATAACATAAAGGAATGATCAATGGGAGTTGAATAAAACTCTATAGGGACAATCGACCTCCTATCACCTAGAAAGTTACCACGCAGTAAGAAGATATGTATATAGTGCATTATAGTAAATGTAAGGGAGAGAAAATGAGAAAAACAAATAAAAATATGAAAAAAAGAAAATCCATAAAAATTTGAAAGGAGATAAAAATAAAAATAGATCGGCGCACATGGAGGGTATTGACAGAATAGAACTGGTAGAACAGAATAATGTGCCACAAGAAAACTAAGGTTCAAAAACATTGCACGGATAAGAGAAGTTAATGGGAAGAAAGGTATAGCGCACAATAATCACAACAAAATGTGAAAAAGTGACAACTTTCAGTGCGACAAAACTGTAACTTCTTCGTCCCGCTATAAAGTCAAAAAAAGGGGGGCGAAGTGACCCATTTTGTTATTTTCTAAGGAGAAGAAGGAGAATTTGAGAAGAGAGATAGAGTGAGAATTTGTGCTACCATTTGTCGATTCAAAATACTATAGTTTGGATTTACTCACCATGTCACCACCGAGGGTTGGAGTGCCAAGAAGAACTGGACGGAACACGGAGAGTAGCACTTGGATGCCACAAACCAGAACAAATGAGATGGCCACAGCGGTGGATCTAGACAAAATCCACACACCCAAGTACAAGAAGACCACATTGCACATGCAAGAGGATTAGGAACCCACACACGAGCCCAAAAATCTAGAAGAGGATGTCAAATAGATGAAATCAAACGTGTCCAGAGGAAAATGGTTGCAACAAGAAGAATCAGCCATGGATTACACGCAGTAGGGCCTAGATCAAGAGCCAAAGCATGAAACAGAGTAAGAGGACATACCAGAATGTGGGGTATCATCCCCATAAGGGAATAAGAAGGTGCGAGAAGAAAGTAGTGTGCAGGGCGTACAACACATAAAAGTGGAATTGGCTATAGTGATGCCGAAAATTCCCAAGGGAGTGAAGACCAATGATAACATGGTAGGAAGAGTCAATAGCCTGATATAATCCAACCTTGAAGTCTTTGATGCCATTAAGTTCCTAGATATGGCATCAAAAAGATACATGCAGAACAGGGGAGAAGGGCCATCAGGCGCGCCACTGCTAGAGCCTGTGCAGTGGATCCTCGGACTGTACAACACCAACATCGTGAAAATATTAGACATACCGCACTTTGGGCATGGGAAACACATAAACATATGTGTCAAACAATTGTTAGAGCATGTGCACAGAGGCATATTGTGGAATAATAAGCTAGTGCCTATCAGCGTCGATCTCATCACAACGATTACAGGGATACCCATAGATGGGGAGAAGCCGAATAAATACCTAGAAGACAAAAATAAGGTGAAATCCATATCATATGAGACCAAAGAAAAGTATGGCACATAAACAGGCAACAAAGGTATCATGATCAACGACATCAATGATCCCGCAACACAATTTTCAACAATATTTCTCGGTTGAAAATTAATGCGCAAGTGTCGAAAGGAAGAACTTCCCGCAGGAGTAGTAGCAGTCATAGCGCAATGCACAAAGGGGAGCTCGATGAGCCGAGGTCCTTATCTACTAATCTCATTCCTTGAATACTGCAAGTATGGGAATAATGGGGCTCTAAGTTCCACTATTCATGGTTAGTCATCCTCATTTCACTTAAGGGGTGGCAGGAACCCACATACAACCTATTCCTGCGAAGGACAAGAAAATGTGGCACAACATGCTACACATCCCTTTGCAGTACACCTGATCTCAAAAAGAATAAACTTAATATTGACATGTTTGCAATATACTTGACAGAGAAACAAAATAGATTCGCGGAGACATGGAGGATTCCCATAGAAACCGTCCAGGAGTTTGGGAAGATAGTGAGCTTTCATGCATCACACCACATTATGTGGCTTCAAGCAAAGAGGGATACAACTAAAGAGTGGTTGCAGTTGAAGTACTGTGTAATAATGCAGGACATCTAGATGGAGGTCTAGGAATGGCTTGAGGATTGGAGATTTCCAACAATCCCAAAGATAGTGCTAGGAGCACGAACGAGGATGCAAGACAGAATAGTCCCTGCGTAGTAGGCAGGTAAAAATGAAGAAATCAACAAGAAAAATATGACACGGGGATAGGAAGGGGACAACACTCCCATAAAAAAGAAAACCATAATGAAGAAGCCATCCCAATGTGGTTATACACAGGGATCATTGCACATAGAGCAGGAAACAAGAGAAACAATATAACAAGTGCGCTAGGAGGAAAAGCAGACAGAGACACCAGAAGTTTCAATGGAAGAAGGAGAAGGGAAGGATATGGACAGGGATACACAGATTACAAAAGAATCTGAACCACAGGAGGCCTAGATGAAGAGAACAAGGGAGCAACCAAGTGCTTCCAGAAAGAAGGCCAAGGCCCACATGAAGACCATGGAAACATAATTGACGCAAGAGGACATGGAGTTGATATCCATGAAATTAGAGGATCAAATGTCAGACGTGTGGGAGAAAATCGAGAACCACATAGTTTCAATTTTGGAGAAAATCCAAGAGGTGAGAACTGCACTCGAACATCTAAAGGTCAAAACAGAGTAGCAACAAAAAAATACAATAGTTCCAGCGAAAGATGGGATATTGATGGGTGAGATAGTGTAGGTCATGGCGTAGGGGAGCGTAAACATCATGATTACTCCCAACATGTTTTTCATGGATGAGGATATATCGTAGAGGCTACTAATAGATATCGAGAGGTTGGACTTGGCACTACCCAAGATTCCAACTAAAGCTTTGTATAAATTACAAGTGAGTGTCACGCAAGATATTCAGTCTAGAGAAAGGTCGAATGTGACGAACTTACAATTGGTGTAGGAAGACAACACCTCACTAAAGAAGGAACTTAGCTAGGAAAGATAGGAGATAAATATAGCACAAAAAAATGTGGAGGAGATTGAGAAACAAATAAGTGGAGTATTTCAAGCCATCCTCGACAACACAAAATCGGAAGAAGCATCTTCAGAAGAGAAGATGAGGAAAATAGCACAGGCCCTGAGGAAATATAAATACAATATCAAGGAACTGGAGGAGAAATAATTATCTATGACTCCTTAAGCAACCTGATCACAAAGAGAGAAATATGCAAGAACAATTGCAGAAATGTAAAACCCTATTTCCCCCATCTTGTAATTAATCATAAAATAGGATTACCATTTTGTGGCATGGGAATGGTGTAAATGTATTAATGTTTGAGTTGCTAATAATTGACTGTGGGGGTGAAGCCTTGAAAGTACTTGCCATGATATCACTAGAGGAAGAATTCAAAAAATATATGATACGGTTCATTATACCAAATAACCCCAAATTTCCCTTGATGATGATGACAAACCTCCTTCGGATCCCAAAGAGAGAAATCAGTTAATGAAAACATGACCATTGGTTGAATTATCAACCACCGCCATGAATGGAAGCATGTTTGAGCTACTGAATGTCATCCCGAAGTACGATAGAGACCTGCAGACCTGAGCTTCCTTCTAACATAAGGAATGTGATAGGTCGAGAACCTTCCAAAAAGAAGGAAGGTAAGATAGATACACATGGACAAACAGACAGAGACATCGAACCAGAGAACAAGATCATAAGGGAGATGTGTGGAGATCTCCAAGGGTTAATGAATATAAGGCCATGATCATGATTATGAGGGAGCATCTGATAAACCTCGTCGAGGCCATAGCAGAGAGAAATATATGAAAGTTGTAGATAACATAACCCAAGCAAAAGATGAACAGAGAAAGAATCCTTGAGAATTGTGAGAGTTCCTTGGTGATATCATGGCTTGGCATGGGGTTGGCCAGAGTGCTAAGAATGAATTTCTATGAGCCTATGGTAGAGTGGAAGGATGAACACCCATAGTCAATTAGTTGGCTACCACCTGTAATAGATAAGTAATTGCATATCTTGTGTATTTAAGTGGTACTGTGAGTTAAAGTTGGATATACTATGAATGTTGCAAGGATGGTTATGTTTTCTTAATGATTTATACTGTATTTCTTTCTTTGTATCTTCTTGAATGTGAAATTAGGCAAGTAGGAAATCATATGAATATGACAACTTTCATACTCATAAATGCTTGTGTCCTGTGGTGGATTAAGCTAGAATCATGAATTCTATGTCCATTGACCTTGGACATAGTTTCATGAACGCATGTCAACCCTCCTATTCATTCTGATTCTCTTGAAGCATGGCATCTATTACGCTCAGGTAGGTAGTGCAGATATGCATAGGATCTCTATGAGGCAAGCATAAACTGATAACCCCTTAAGTTATAGACTTGATGAATGAGCGTAAGGTCTACACATAAATACTTCTAAGTGTTAATTCCAATAAAAAGAGAATAAATCTCTTAGGTCCTTCATAACTGACGAAGCTCTGGCAAGATAGCGATATTCAACTATCAGAAGGGAATATCCTTTCAATTGGAATATGAATGAACAAGATTCATTCGCGATGATCCAAGGTCTGTCACGACTATTAGATTTGAAGAAGGAGCGCAAACGTTAATGCCTTGATTCCTTCAGTCTTAGCAAGTTTGACGAATGTTGGTAATCATCGTGAAGGGGACGGATTCTTTGAAATCCAAAACCCAAATTAACGATGTGATCTAGACCATAGATCTAAGGATCTATCGGGACCCACCTTGACTGTCGGGTCTGTGAGTTCAGAGTTTGCACAATGGGAGAATCGCATGTTGGTGTGACTAAACCCCCAAAACCCAAAGTAGTGATGAAATATAGACAGTATATCCAAGGATCTATCGGGACCCTCCTTGACCATGGGATTGGTGAGATCGAAGTCTGCACATTGGGAGAATCGATCGTTGGCGTGACTAAACTTCCAAAACTTGAAGTTGCGATGTGATATGGACCGTTGTATCAAGAAAAATCATGGACTGTCAATCTGACATGAGAATATTAACACACGGAGTATGTGAGAACTCGATATCCCCTAAGAACCGAGATTAGAAGAGATAAGTGCTCCTCAGAAGCGTAGATGAGGTCTAGGAGGTGAACTTGTTTCAAGTTCGTAAGATCTGAAGGTAAAGAGGAAGATGAGACCCATATATCAGGGCTCACAGGAGGTAGATCGAAGTTCGAGGCCTTCAGAATATCTGAAATATTCCAAGTCAAGGAAGAAAGTGAAATCTCAGGAGGAGGAGTGACAATGGTCATTGGATCAAGCACTGTGAAATATTTGGGCCATTGAAATTCACGTCCAGATAATTAGAAGAGTGTGCATGAGGAGATCAGATATAAGTGCGAGGACCAATAGTTGTTGGATCTAGGAAAGGTGCATGAGGATTAAACCCTTCGAAATTATACAAGAGAGTGAACTTTTCCAAGTCCTGATGTTCCAAAATCATTAGAACCATCCATCATCATGGATGACAGGTGGAAGCAGATCCGAGAGAGTTCGAGAACTCGGACATTGAAAGAACTGGGGGAGTAATCTAAAATTCACAAAGGGTCAGGTGTGAGGTGACTCTGAGCCATTTGATTCAGAAGACATGTGGCAGAGATCCATGTACTTTAGAGGAAGAACTTGCAGAGAAGTCAAGAGGTGAATACCCAAGGAGTTGGGAGCCGCAACAATCCTAGCCATCCATCAGGATAGGACATGTGACAGGAGATCAACATTTTGTTGAATCTCAAATCGATAAAGTCAAAGGCAGAATCATGATAACTCGAGAGATCCAAACTCGTGAGTTTATATGGACTATAAGATCATGAAAGACCATGAACCGTTGATCTAACTCTATCAAAATATCAAGGATCAGAAGAGTCAGGGTGGAGTAACATCCAAATACCTGATATGCGAACTTGTGATTTGATCATAGCCATGGATTGAAGGGAGAGTGTGGACCATAGATTGGTTATTGGAGGGATTTTTCATATCAGACTTTAGAAAGGAGAAATGAATTACCCTCGAGAGATGCGAAACATGAAGTCCCGAAGAGCTTGGTAATTGGGCCCTAGGTTATCACCTAAAGTCTCAATCAAAGGAGCCTAGCGGGAGGAGATAGTGCCTAGAGGATTATTCGATCGAGAAATTAGAAATCAAGAGTATTGGGCTTGGCCCATATCAAAACACCTGAGGTCCGAGGTCACGAAGCATCTTTTGGATAGGCGCATGGTCACAATTGATGGTCACTTGGAGGAAGCTTGCACCTGCTTCTAGTTCGCACAGATGAAGTCTTGCAAAGACCCATGGATTGATTTCTTATATATTCCATTAGGGAACCAAAGAGATTCTCTATCTAGAGAATTTTTGAAGTTCCATTGACCAGGATGAGAGACCATGGATGGAGGATTCGACTAATTGAGGAAAAATAATTTTTTTTATTTATGCCCCATCCAGGGTGTGTTACAAATTGGTATCAAAGCATGGTTACAATACTTGTCCTTATTGGGCTCATACGAGAGTCACATAAAGAGGTACTATTATCTGCATTTACTCCTTGAGGAAAAAGGACTGCAGATTGAACCTGTGATTTTGGGAATTCTTGTTGAATTTCAGCAAAAGAATTTATTTAACCCTTGTCAAGTGATAACTACTCTTACCTGAGTAGGGATATTCTAATTAACCTTGATAATAAGACTTGAACATGGATAATTGAAGGTGGCAGGGTTCTGTCAAGGGTAGATGAAGCCTGGAAGGTGGATGACTTGATGTTCATGACACTGCCTCTAAGCATGGGTATTTGGAACCTCATGCATTGATGATGGTTGATTATATAATGGTTAATACCTTTGTGGGATTAAAGGAATATGATAGAATTAGGTAGGATCCTTGTTAGTATAATTATTTCTTTATATTAAACTCGGAGTATATAACTCCTCATGACCCGAGGAAAGGTGAGATGAGTAAAGTCCTACAGAAGTTGAGACAAGAAAGTTTTCTTGCCATCTGCTATAGTATAAAAGGCAGAGTGACCCTGGTTGGCCTTTGCTATAAAGAGAAGGAAACACTAGTATAAGTTATAACTATGAGATTAGTCATGTAAGCGACTATAATATCTAACTAAAGAACACTAATCATAAAACTAATCTAGTATGATGAATAATTAGTTGTGTGTATGCTTGAGTGCATGGATCTAATTCATTGAGAAGATTCTTTATATGAAGTCTGATATTAATACCGGTTAAATACAAATGATATCAAATGTGCGAGTGATACACATGTAAGATGTAAGAATATAAGTATACTAAAGGCCCAATATGGTTGCCTTGTTGAGTGAAATGTGAGGCAAGCTTAGCACTTGCCAAGATTAAATGAATAGTATAAGAATACCATGGTTGCATGGTTGACTCCATTCTGAAGGGTCATGAAAGTTATGTTTTGAATGATAGCTTAAGGGGAATGTGTTCCATTCCCTCAAGAAATATTAGTGTAAACAGAAGAAAGAGTGGACAAGCAAGGATGCTCTATTGTCATAATAAGAGGCAATTGATTCTGCCTTGAAGGTCACATGAGAATGATTGTAAACAATCATGAGTTGACTGATTGTAAAGTAGAGATGTATGTAGGATATGAATTATACCTGTGGCAGCTAGACACAGGTTGGTGATTATGAATATGGTTAAGTACATCATGGAAGTAAGTTAACAAACCAGAATATGTATGGATACATAATTTGGGTACCTGACCAAGATGCACGTTTATATTTCTTAAGGAATATTTGGTAAACAACTAAAGCTAACTCAAGGCTGATTCCATCACAGGTAGTGGTTTACGTGCAGTAAATAAGTTGCATGCGGTGGGAGTTCCCTGCAAATAAAATGTGTAAGGACTCTATCATAAGAACAGAGTCAGAACCCTAATAATTGTTGAAGGTTGGGCAATGGGTTGCAAAGCCTATATATATATAAGAATCCTAGATTACATTTTGAGAGCATCATGTAATTAATAGAAGACAAATGAATGGATACATGAGTATGTTTGATTGAATAGGCTTGGTTAAATACATGTTATGAAAAGGAAGTGAAGCCTTTAGAGATAAATTAGCTAGGTTGACAAGTCTCAGGCGGTGTAGAAAGAATTGAAAGAAGGGGACATTCCATAACTCCCTTCTTGCTATGTGTTATGTTTCCTCTAGAATGAGAAAGATGATTTAATGATGAAAGTAAATGTTTTGAAATCATAGTGATGATGATTTTATTACTACAGGAACAATTGAGAACTTTCTTTATTTCATTCATGGAGACCCTTGAAGATAATGTGATGAAGTGCATAAAGATATACTAGGACATTTTGAAGAAGTTATGAATTTGGATGTTATGATACATGCATTTTAATCAATATTGCAACTAATGATGCATGGTGTGTATAGAAAGGAATTGGAACTGTTGAGGATGACAGTTACCAATGATGGGAAACCTCAAGTAGAGGATGACCATGGGAAGGATGTGGGATTGTTGATAGGACTGTAAGAATCCCCCTAAAATCACTGTTGATAAGGTAAAAATTAGAAAGAGGGTGCTAGCAGCCAAGAATAGGTATGAAAAGATTGGGTAAGAATCCTTTCTGAAATATTTTATTATCTAATGTTAATCATGAAATTTTAAAAGGGAAGTCATATGCCATGGATACCAGAGTAGGGTATGATTCAGAAGGGAGAACCTGAGTGATGGAGGTGTGAACCTATGGAAGTGAAGACTAATTGTATGATGTAATAAAATTTGAACCAAATGATCTCTATTGAAAAAACAAAAAGGATCAATTTTTTTTTCTAAGAAATCATAGAAATCCCTTTGACCAACTACATATAGAGATCATGAAGATCAAGAAAGAAAACCCTAATCGTATCAGGTTAATCGAGAACCTAATAGAAAAGATGAATGTGGGTCGTTCATTGTAACGAAACGGATCTTAGTCCTCAGATTGATTTCAAGATCCACTAGAGTTAACAGATCAAATGTCATTCATTTGATAAGATCGATGGTCTGCATTGATTGCGAGGATTGAATAGGCACAAAAGTTAACAACGGAGTCTGTGTCTGTAATTTAAATTCAATACAATTTTGTTTTGAGTTTTGGGTCCGATCGTAGATCGGACAACCCACATCTATTGTGGAGATCGAAAGGAGAACTAAACCATAGACTAGTTGAGATTCTACAATCCCTTGTAGTCATTGGATCTTGGGGAAGACAKATCTTCACCGTCGATTTGCGAACAAGGGGTTTAGCAAGGATCAYAACACCTAGACATGKGAGTTGAAAAGGTAGCGCTTGAAAATAATATAGCTGAGGTCACATCTCTCAATCACATGAAAAAAAAAATGAAGTCCTCTGGGCCATTCAAGGAAGGTAGATTTTAGCACTCTATGTTAGATTGTGTTTGCGGGGACTGGCTCTATGGGAATAAAGGTGCTCATCATTAGCATGTTGCATGGAATGCAATGAGGGAATGCATTTTTCATAAGAGAGAAGAAAATGTAATTTTGAGTAAGGAAGGAGGACCTTACAATGTTTTACTTACATTATGTAAGCATGGAAGGAAAACAAATTGGGTGGCCATAAGTGTTGGCACCCTGGCTATTAATGAAGGAAGAATTCTTAAATGCATTCATGTGAAACTTTTGAGTTTCATGTGTACTGATTTGGGATCGTGATCGGCCTATAGCAGGAAGCATGGTCCTCTTGTAAGAGTGAATGAAAATGAATAAGCCATGTGGTGAAGAGGTTAGTTAAATTCCAACGCAGCATGGCCAAGAACCTATCATAAAGTGTGACAAACTTGAAATCAATGCAAGAGTGCATTGGGTATGAATGTGGCTGTGAATACTGGCAGATTTGCTAAATCCTTTAAAATGTTGAATTACATTTTGAAAGGTTTGGTATGTTCAAATGAGGCATAGGAAAGGAATGGGATTCCCTTTTCATTTTTATAAAGATATGATGATTTTTTAGTATGCATGGTTTTGAATATATATATATATATATATATATATATATATATATATATATACATGGATGCATGCAAGACTAATAGCTAGTTTGGTTATGGAAAGAATGAATTCCAAGAAGCAAAGGGTCATGGATATGGCAATGATGTAAGACTATAAAGAAGACCAATTGACTGTTGAGCCAAAATGAAAGGAATGGTATTTTATTTTTTGAGAAAGTGAATTTGATTGTTGGTATTCACAACTTTGAAGTTGTTTGTGACAATGTTATAAAGATATAACAAAATATTTGTGCATGCGAAACTAACAATTTGTTTGGTTGGTTGAGGTTGAAAGTGTGGGAAGTAAAGGAGTGTTAGATATGGAAGCATTGTGATCCCATAAGGAAGACCAATTACCTCCTGATTCAAACCGCTATGGGAAGGAAAGTCCCATAATTATGAATCTGGTTCCTGTGCAGAAAAAATATGAAAACAAAATGTGGAATTTGGAAAATCTGTGGGTGATGGATTTACAAAAAAAAATTGAATTTAAAATTTATAATGATGTCTCATGAATTTATGTATACCTATGATACAAGTGAGAAGGAGAGTAACCTTCATGCCTATCTATTATGATGCTAGGTGAAGGAGAGTAACCTTCATCCCTATCTATTACTGTGCTGGGAGAAGGAGAGTAGCCTTCGTCCCTAAATTTCACTGAGCCAGAAGAAAAGATATGTCTAGAAAGGACAGATGATAAAAAGAAAAATGGCTAATGCTAATCCATGAGAACCCCATGGAATATGTTGTGTTGAGATAACACAAGATGGAGGGATGCCTCAAAAGATAAATTATGAGGGAAGGCTCGATTGTAAGGATCGATAAAGTCTCTAGAATTCTTCCTATGCGAGAAAACTTTGGCAAGGAAATATGGATCACCTGAGGAACTATATAGTAGTGAAGGGGATGCATGATCCTGGGCCTAGAGGGTGAGTGAACGCAAGGAAGATAATACCATGATATTTCTTGTAAACTATTGGGATCATGCACACGATGAGTAGTTCTTCCTGTGCAAGAAAACCTTGGCAAGGAAATATGGATCACCCGAGGGATTGTATAGCAATGAAGGGGATGCTTGATCCTGGGCCTAGAGGGTGAGTGACCACAAGGAATATGAGACCTTGATAGTCCTTTTAAACTAATGGGATCATACACAGAATGGGTATGAAAAGGAAAAACAATGAGCCTAGATAACAAGACAACCATGTGGATACAAATCCACAAACTACACTGATAATTATTGTGTTAAGATTAGAAAATTGTTCCTAGAAATTTTTATACAATGTTATCACATGAGACTGTGATTAATGCGCTTGTTGTCCCATAATTTCTAAAAGCAGGTGGAAAATATTAAGGGTTTGAAAAAGGACCTGACCGAGAAAGAAGGATCAATATTTCTGAAACAACTGAATGAGAAAGTCATGAGAGGTGTTTTTGAGAAAGAACACTGAGGACGTTGTTCCTTTAAGGGGGGGGGGGAGATTGTAACACCCTGTTTCCCCTAGCTTGTAACTAATCATAAAATAGGATTACCATGTTGTGGAATGAGAACAATGTAAATGTATTATTGTCTGAGTTGCCAATAACTGACTATAGGGGTGAAGCCTTGAACATACTGGCCATGATATCACTATAGGAAGAATGTGAAAACTATATGAGAGGGTTCATTATACAAGATAACACCAAATTTCCCTTGATCAGGATGACAAACCTCCTTTGGATCCGAAGGAGAGAAATCAATTAATGAAGAAAGGGCTAGTGGTTGAATTATCAACCACCCCCATGAATGGAAACATGGTTGAGCTACCAAATATTAGCCTGAAGTACCACAAAGAGCTAGAGACCTAAGCTTCCTTCTGATAGAAGGAAAGTGATAGGTTGGGAACCTTCCAAAAAAATGGAAGGTAAAATAGATACACACGGACAGCCAGAGAGAGACATTGAACGAGAGCACAAGTGCATAAGGGAGATGTGCAGAGCTCTCTGGGGTTTAATGAATAGAAGGTCATGAGCATGATGCTAAGGGGTTAGTGATTCTAATAAACCTAATAGAGGCCATAACAGAGATAAATATCTTAAAGTTGTAGAGAACAGAACACAATAAGAAGCTAAACGGAGAAAGAATCCTCAAGAACTGATAGAGTTCCCTGGTGATATCATGGCTTGACATGGGGGTGGTCAGAGTGATAAGAATGAATTCCTTTGAGCCTATGGTAGGGTGGAAGGATGAACACCCACAGTCAGTTAGTTGGCTACCACCTGTAATAGATAAGTAATCAGATATCTTGTGTATTTAAGTGGTATTGTGAGTTAAAGTTGGATATATTATGAATGTTGTAGGGATGGTTATGTTTTCCTAATGATTTATACTATATTTCCTTATTTGTATCTTCCTGAATGTGAAATTAGGAAATTAGGAGATCATATGGATAGGACATGTTTCATACTTGTAAATGCTTACGTTTTGTGGTGGCTTAAGCTAGAATCATGAATTGTATGTTCATCGAACTTGGACATAGTCTCATGAACACATGTCGAACCTCTTATTCATTCTGAGTCCCTTGAAGTAAGGAGTCTATTACACTCAGGCAGGTAGTGGATATATTCATAGGCTCTTTGCGAGGCAAGCAGAAACCGAGAACCCCTTAAGTTCTAGACTTGATGAATGAGCGCAAGGGGTACGCAGAAAGTCTTCTAAGTGTTAAGTCTAGTAGAAAGAGCGTAACTCTCTTGGGGTTCATAATAATTGATGAATCTCAGGAAGCATAATGAGATTCAAGTATTGGAAGGGAATATCCTTTGATTGGAATATGAACGAACGAGATCCATTTGAGAGGATCCAAGGTCTGTCACGACCATTAGATTTGAAGAAAGAGTGCAGACGTTAATGCCTCGATTCCTTCAGTCTTTGCAAGTTTGAATATTGTTGGTAATCATCGTGAAGGGGACAGATTCTCTAAAATCTAGAACCCAAAGTCACGATTCTATCTGGACCGTAGATCTAAGGCTCTATTGGGACCCACCTTAACCATCGGGTCTGTGAGTTCAGAGTTCGTGTGATGGGAGAATCACGTGTTGCTGTGACTAAACCCAAGAAACTTGAAGTAGTGATGAAATCTAGACCGTAGATCCAAGGATATATCAAGACCCTCCTTGACTGTCAGATTGGCGATATTTGAGTCCACACATCGGGAGAATCTCACATTGGCATGACTAAACATCCAAAACCTGAAGTTGCGATGTGATTTGGACTGTTGGATTAAGGAAGGTCGCCGACCGTCGATATGACGCGAGAATATTAATGAAAGGATTATGTGCGAACTCAATATCCCCTAAGAACCAAGCTCATATGAGATAATCACTCCTTAGAAGCGAAAATGAGGTCCAAGGGGCAAACTTGTTTCAAGTTCGTAAGCTCTGGAGGGAAAGCAGAAGATGAGACCCATATATTAGGGCTCATAGGAGCTTGATCAAAGGCCAAGGCCTTCAAAACATTTAAAATATTCCAAGTCAGGGAAGAAAGAGAAATCTCAAGAGGAGGAGCGATAGTGGTCGTTGGATCGAGCACTATGAATGATCTGGGTCATTGAAATTCATGTTCAGACAATTAGAAGAGTGTGCAGGAGGAGATCAGATCTAGACCATCAAATTAGGGTGTGAGGACCAATAGCCATTAGATCCAGGAAGGGTGTATGAGTTTTAAACCCTTCTAAATTATACAAGAGATTGGACTTTTCCAAGTCCCAAAGTTTTGAAATCATCGGAACCATCCATAGTCAGAGCTGGCAAGTGGAAGCAGATCCGAGAGAGTTAGAGAACTCGGACATCGAAAGCACTAGGGGAGACTAATCTAAAATTTGGAAAGGGCGAGGTGTGAGGTGACTCTCAGCCATTGGATTCAGAGGACATGTGGTATAGATCCACGTACTTCGAAGGAAGAAGCTACAAAGAATTCAAGAGGTGAATACCTGAGGATATGGGATTCAAAACAATCCTATTCGTCCATCGGGATAGGACATGTGGTGGGAGATCAACATTTCATTGACTCACAAATCAAGAAAGTCGAAGGCAGAATCATGAGAACTCATTAAATATGAACTCATGAGTTGATCTGGACCATAGGATCATGGAAGACCATGGACCGTTGATATGACTCTATCGAAATATCAGGGATTGAAAGAGTCGGGGTGCACTCACATCCAAATACCTAAGATTCGAACTCACGATTTGATCATAGTCGTCGATCGAAGGGAGAGTTTGGACCATATATTGGTTCTTGGAGGGAGTTCACATATCAAACTTTAGAGAGGAGAAATGAACTCCCCTTGGGAGACGTGAAACATGAAGTCCCGAAGTTCTTGGTAGTTGGGCTCCATGTTATCTCACAACGTCTCAATCGAAGGAGTCTAGCAGGAGGAGCTAGCACCTAGAGGATTCTCCGATTGGGAAATCAAAAATTAGGAGTATTGGGTTTGGACCATAGAAAAACACCCAAGGTTGGAGGTTGTGAAGCGTATTTTGGATAGGCGTGTGGTCACAGCTAGTGGTCACATAGGGGAAGCTTTCACCTGGTGCTATTTCTCTTGGGTGAAGTCTCGCAAAGACCCATGGATTGATTTCTTATATATTCTAGTAGGGAACTGAAGATATACTTCAACTCAATAATATTTGAAGGTCCATTGACTAGGATTAAAGACCATGGATGGAGGATTCGACCAATTTAGGAAAAATAATTTGTTTTATTTATGCCCCATCATGGGTGTGTTACAACAAATCATTGTGAAGAACATACATTGAGTGGAAGAACTGTTGGAAAAGAGTGGTCAACTATGGACACAAATATTAGAGGATGAGAGCCTACAAGAGGTGCAAGGAAAGGAAGATAAATTGCATGTAACAATGGAATATGTCAAGCAACGATAGAGGACAATGTCACTGCCATAGAATATCAATATTGTTGTAGAAATGAGGAACCTTCAGGCAGAATAAAAAGTGGTGCAGACACAAAATATCACACATTAGGCTTAGTTGGAGCCCCTACAAGAAAAGGAAGAATAGTTGGTCATTTAAATTGATGCAGAAAAAGTGTGCCTCTAATATATAGGCTTAGAGAGGGGAGATATATTATGACCACCAGTCACCATGCAGGTGGTCAAAGCCATGTCAACAAGGAGAAGTGAGGCTCAGGAGCAGTGCCAATGGATAACAGATATGTACGAAGCAATGGAAAAATCAGTGACAGACACTAGAGTCAGGGAGTTACTTAGGAAAAGTCACGATGTTAATGTTGGGAGAATGTTGGGCACATTCCCAGTCTTGAGAAAAAGAACCACGTGTAAGGAATACACACATGCAAGAAAAGAAACATGTGTAAGGCATATGTGCATGCAGGAAAAGAAGCACCGACAAGATAGATGTGCATGCAGAAGATGAAAGCATGCAAGTCACGCATGCAAGAAGACCTATCCATGATAGGGTTAGGGTTTTATTAAGAATATGTAATGGATGGTAATCCAAAAACATGTATAAGTAGGTACCTAGGAGGTCTAGGTTGGGGTTTTTGGTTGGTTGGTCATTGTTATTGTTGGTTGTGGAGCCTGATTATCTTCTTGATTTAGAGGTCTTGCTTTCAGCCATGTTTATACCCCATGAAGTATTTACACCCCATAAGTATGTAAACTCTTCCACGCGGGGGAGTGTAGAGGGGGGGTACCTCCTTGGCAGGGTCCGGGGGGGCTATCCCCCAAGCTGGGGGGTCTATGGGCAAGCAGGGGTTCGGGGGTGAAGCCCCCGAAGTAAAAATTGCCTTGTAAATGTCTATTGTAATTTCATTATAAATCTTGACCGTTCATTATAAGGTCACAGATCTAACGGTAGAAATTATGTTAGGGTTTTTTGCCTAGAAGGAAACCCTTTTTTATGAGGGAAATGTATTGCGGCTATGGTTGATGGTGAATATTGTATTCTGAGATAGGATACTGTGAGAGAAATAAGAGGAATTTACAATGGGTTTGTTCTAGGTTGTATCCCTTCATATGCTAGATAATAATAAAGGAAGGACCTGACAATTTCTTTAGTGGACGTAGGCCACACTGGGTGAACCACGTAAATCTGTGTCTCTATTGTATTGTGTATCTTTTGTGTTTTGTTTCCGCATTTGTTTTATTTTATTACTCCATGGTCCTGTTTTTCTAACAACTAGTATCAGAGAGAAAGGTAACTCACAGGAAAAGAGGGTTCCTAGTTCGAGTGGGAGTAATGTTGGAATATGGAAAGTTTAGGGTTGAGAAATTCAACGGCCAAAACTACCAGTTATGGAAGAGGCAGATGGAAGATTACTTATATCAGAAGGATCTATTCCTACCATTGGGTGGAGTAGCAAAGAAGCCGACGGCCATGAAGGACGAAGAATGGGAGATTCTTGACAGAAAGGCTCTAGGAATGATACGGCTGAGCCTGACAACGTCGGTGTCTTTCAATATTTCCAAAGAAAAGACAACGAAGGGTTTGATGTAAGGATTGGCCAAATTGTATGAAAAACCCTCTACGTCCAATAAGGTATTTCTAATGAAGAGATTATTTAATATGAAGATGTTAGAAGGTGGGTCTATTGCAAATCATTTAAATGAATTTAATACTGTTATTAATCAACTAAGTTCTGTAAAAGTGGACTTTGATGACGAGGTCAGGGCTGTTCTAATCTTGTGCTCATTGCCAGAAAGCTGGAACAGCTTGGTCATGTCTGTAAGTAACTCTGTCTCTGGTTCAAATACTTTAAAATTTGATGATGTTGTTGGTGTTATCCTTAGTGAGGAAATGTGACAGAAAAGCACATGTGAGACATCAGGTAATGCGTTGAACATGTAGAGCAGGGGAAGACAAAAGGATAGAGGAAAGGGCTCAGGGAAACAAGAAAATTCTAGGAAGGGCAGATCCAAATCTAGACTTGGAAATATAGAGTGTTGGAATTGTGGGAAGAAAGGACATTTGAAGAAAGATTGCAGAGCTCCAAAGAAACAAAGAGATGGACAACAGGAGAGAAATCAAGAAGCAAATGTAACAAGTGATGTGTTACAAGACACTTTGATTCTTTCTGTACATAATATTTCTAAGTCTTGGGTAGTAGATTCAGGAGCTTCATTTCATGCCACACCCCATAGGAAACATTTTCTAGATTATGTTCAAGGTGATTTTGGACAGGTTCATTTGGTTGATGATGCGCCATGAAAAATTGTTGGAATGGGAAAGGTAAAAATAAAGCAACACAATGGAAACCAATGGTTGTTGAAAGAGGTAAGACATATTCCAGATTTAAGGAAAAATCTAATTTCAACAGGGTAGTTGGAAAGTGAAGGTTGTATA
>JASDQU010736293.1:48446-73261 GCA_032191745.1 Picea mariana | reverse complement strand
AAAAAAAGAATGAAAGGTTAGAGCTTGTGCATATAGATGTATGGGGACCAGCTCAGGTATCATCTCTTGGTGGCTCTCATTATTATGTTACTTTTATTGATGATGCAACTAGAAAAACTTGGGTTTATTGCATTCGACAAAATATGATGTTTTTGATACTTTTAAGAAAGGGAAAGCTTTGGTTGAGAATGAGACAAGAAAAAAATTGAAGTGTCTCAGATCAGATAATGGAGGTGAATATTGCAACTAGGAGTTTGATGATTACTGTTCATACCATGGGATTTGTAGAGAGAAGACAGTTCCAAGAACACCACAAGAAAATGGTGTGTCAGAAAGGATGAATAGGACAATCATGGAGTGTGCAAGGAGTATGAGATTGCATGCCGGTTTCCCTTATAGTTCTGGGCAAATGCTATAGATATTGTTGTTTACTTAATAAACAGAGGACCTTCAAGCTCTTTGGATGGTAGAATTCCAGAGGAGGAATGGACAGGAAAAAAGGTAAACTATTCTTTTCTGAAAACTTTCGGTTGTGAAGTGTTTGTCCATATTGATAAAGAAAATAGAACAAAGCTTGAGGAAAAATCCAAGAAGTGTACCTTTATTGGATATGGTGTTAATTATTTTGGTTATCGCTTATGCGATTATGAAAATAACAAAATCATTAGGAGTAGAGATGTCATATTCAATGAGAAGGTCATGTACAAAGATCAATCATAGGGAAAGAAACAGGAAAAAGAAAAACAAGAATACACAATGCTTGATGAGAGCACTGAAAAAGAAATTCCAAAGGAACCAGAAAATCAAAATGTACAACAACAGGAGTAGTAGGTACCTCAAACACTTGCAAGTATTTTTAGAAGATCTACCAGGTTAAGTATACCCCTTGAATGATACTCTCCTTCATTGTATTATTTATTGTTGACTGATTCCGGTGAACCAGAATGTTATGAAGAGGCAATGCAGGTAGACACCAAAAAGAAGTGCGAGCAAGGCATGAAAAAGGAAATGGATTCCTTGGAAAATAACTTGACTTGGGACTTGGTTCAGTTGCCTGTGGGAAAAAGAGCATTGCAGAATAAATGTGTTTACAGGTTGAAGGAAGAAGATGGAGGAGAAAAGAGGTACAAGGCTAGACTTGTTGTAAAGGGGTTTGCACAAAAGAAAGGTACAGATTTTGATGAAATATTTTCTCCTGTTGTTAAAATGACTTCAATTAGGAATATTTTAAGTCTTGTGGCAGTAGAAGATTTTCAGCTTGAACAGTTAGATGTAAAACCAACTTTTCTCCATGGGGATTTGGAGGAAGAGATTTATATGCAGCAACCACAAGGGTATGAGGTCAAAGGGAAGGAGAATTTGGTATGAAAGTTGAAGAAGAGCTTGTATGGCCTAACGCAAGCTCCAAGGCAGTGGTATTTGAAGTTTGACAGGTTTATGATAGAACAGGGTTATAGCAGATGTCATTCTGATCACTGTGTTTATTTTAAAAAGCTATAAAATGGAAGCTTTAATATCTTACTATTGTATGTAGATGACATGCTTGTTGTAGGGTCTAGTATGCAGGATATAAATGTGCTCAAGAAGAAATTAGCCAATTCATTTGTGATGAAGGATTTGGGTGCTGCAAAGAAAATCCTTGGCATGAGAATAACAAGAGATAGAAAAAAATGCAAATTGACATTGTCTCAGGGTGAGTACGCAAAGAAGGTGTTGGAGAGGTTTAGAGTGCAGAATGCAAAACTAGTTAGTACACCTTTGGCCAACCATTTCAAATTAATTAAGGAAATTTGTCCCAAGACACAGGAGGTGATATAATACATGTCCAGGGTCCCTTATTCATCAGCAGTTGGCAGCTGGATGTATGCAATGGTTTGCACAAGACCAGATATTGAACATGCAGTGGGAGTTGTGAGCAGGTATATGAACAATCCAGGTAAAGAACATTGGGAGGCAATAAAGTGGATTCTCGGGTATTTTAAAGGTACTACTACTCATGCATTATGTTTTGGAGGTTCAAACACTTTTCTACAGGGATATGTTGACTTAGATATGGCAGGTGATAAAGACAGCTGGAGGAGCACCATAGGGTATGTTTTTACTATAGGTGGAACAACAATAAGTTGGATTTCGAAACTGCAAAAGGTTTTTTCACTTTGAACAATAGAGGTAGAGTATGTTGCTACTACAGAGGCTAGTAAAGAGATGATTTGGTTACAGAGGTTTATGGAGGAATTGGGAAAGAAGCAGGAGAACATCAGGTTGTACTGTGACAATCAAAGTGCCATTTTCCTTGCAAAGAAATTAGCCTTCCGTTCAAATGCTAAGCATATACAGTTGAGGTACCACTTCATATGATCTGCCTTGGAAGATGGACATTTGAAGTTGGAAAAGATACACACTAGCCAGAATCCTGCAAACATGTTAACAAAGTGAGTAACCAGGGAGAAACTGAGTTCCTGCTTGGTTTCAGTTGGTCTTCAAGAATGAAGTTGAAGATGAGAAATTTGCGAGGCCCTAGAAGGCTCAGAGTCCAGCATATACAGCAGCGGTGGGGTTGTTGAGGTCGGTCTCCAAGTGGGAGATTGTTGGTTGTGGAGCCTGATTATCTTCCTGATTCATAGGTCCTTGCTTTCAGTCGTGTTTATACCCCATGAAGTATTTACACCCGATAGGTATGTACACTCTTCCACGCAGGGGAGTGTATAGGGGGGGTACCCCCTCTGCGAGGTCCGGGAAGGCTATCCCCCTAAATGGGGGGTCTGGGGGCAAGCGGGCCCCCATCGGGCATTTGGGGGCAAAGCCCCCAAAGGAAAAATTGCCTTGTAAATGTATATTGTAATTTTGTTGTAAATATGGACCATTCATTATAAGGTCACAACTCTAACGGTAGAAATTATGATAGGGTTTCTTCCCTAGAAGGAAACCCTCTTTTATGAGGGAAATGTATTGCAGCTATGGTTGATGGTGAATATTGTATTATGAGATAGGAGACTGTGAGAGAAAGAAGAGGAAGTTACAACGGGTTTGTTGTAGGTTGTATCCCTTCATATGCTTGATAATAATAAACGAAGGACCTTGTAATTTCTCTGGTGTATGTAGCCCACACTAGGTGAACCACGTAAATCTGTGTCTCTATTGTATTGTGTATCTTCTGTGTTTTGTTTCCACATTTGTTTTATTTTATTTCTCCACGGTCCTATTTTTCTAATAGTTACTATGTCCTTCAAAGACAAAATAACTATAAATTCGATCCATTTTGTAAGATGTTGAGCTGAGGAGAGGAACTAAGGTAGATATTGAGGGTTAGATCATAGGTTGAGAAGCCTAGTGTGATCTAGTTTTCCTCATTGTAGATCTCAACCTGGTTGATGGAGAATTGTAATGTGCATGACGTTGTAGTTTTGGAAACACCATAATAAAAGAGCATATTAGCCAAATATTTGCAGATGTAGCCCAAGATGGGTGAGCCACGATAGACCGTGTGTTATGTGATTGAATATTGTGTATTTCCTTTACTGTCAGTTATTAGAGGTTAGACAAATGTGTGAAAGACTAGTTAGATCTACTATTTTACATGCATGAATCAGAAAGACAAGGTATTCAATATAAGTTAAATGTTAAAGTAACAAATCAATATCACAGATTTTGATCCCAGATCCCCACTCACTCCCCCACTGCAAGCACCTAAGCATTGCATCCAACAATAGAACTATCTCGGGTGAGACTGCATAGTGCACTCTGTGTACTGCATTTCCTTCTAGTTTACCAGAGGGGAAGATAATTTTAAATGGGTTTTGTTGGAAACCATGATAGACTTGAACCTAGGTCATCCCAAGAAAGGTAGCAAGAGAGAAGTAATCCAACAAATTCTTACATCATATGAGATGAGAATAGGAAATGAAAAACCTTCAAAATGAGAAACAACCTTTAAGGCATCTAAAACATAGATGAAGTTCGATAAAAAGACCAATGAGGCGTTATCAGATATATCTGATGAATGGATTTCCAACTTCATGAAGAAACTCAAGAAAGGGACTGGGAAATAGAAAGGAAATATTCCTCTAATATGTTTCAACTGTGGAAAAATTGGACACTTTTCCAATAAATGTCCCTATCCTAAGTAGGAGGAAAGTGATGATGAAAAAACCTTCAAATATCATAAGAAAAGAAAAACCAAAGATAAAATGAAGTTCTACAAGAAGAAGAAAACTTTCTTTAGCCAAGAAGATAGAAGCTCATTTGAAGAAAGTGAAGAAGAGGAGAGATAGATTCTATTTATGGGAATGAAAAATTAGGATGATAATCATTCGAAAGATGAAAAAGAAGCGAACATCTAGGAAGAATTCATTCGTGAAATTTAAGAACTAAGAAAATCTAAAAAGAAAAAGAAGTTACTAAGGGAACAACTTCTAGAGATCGAAGAAGATACTAAATCAAGTGAAAAGGAGGTTTCAAAAATAATTAGTGAGTCAGAACAATTGATTATTAAGCTAAAATATCAACTCCAAGAAACAAAAAGAAAAGAATAATTCTTGAATAAATAACTCAATGAAAATAAACAAATATGTAAGATATTGCAGGATGATATAGCTCAACTAAAATGGAAACTATAAAAAGAATATATTCAGTCTGAGTTTCAAAACAACTTAAAAATCCTGAACAAGATTCTTAGCAGTCATAGATCATCAAATGATAATATAAGACCATGATATGATCCTTCTATAGAACAAGAAAATGAAAAAATAAATTATGCATATGTTCTTAAGAACTCCACAAGAAGAAAATAAAATAAGACAAGAACAATACCATTGAAAACTATCCCAAATAAACAAAAATCTTCACTTCCTTCTAAAGAAAAAGATGATGAGAAGAATAGAATCATTAGAAAGAATCCCTTTAACATAAAACAATATATCTTCCTTGGTTATTTCTATCCGTGCAAAAAATTTGGACATAAAGCAATACACTGTAAAGCTTATAGAAAGTACAATCCAAGAAATGTTCGAAGATATGAAAATAATAAGGACACTGTAAAAAGACAAAATTATAACTCCTTCTCTCCCTTACAAGACTACAATGTTCAATGTTACAAATCCAATGACTATGGTCATGAATCTAGTGAATGTATATTTTCAAAATATGACAAAAGGATAAATATTCCTAGCAATAAAAAAGTATGGAAGAAAAAACAAATAAAGAAAACATAGTGCAATGTAGCCCTTTATGCAAGAAACCAAGGATGTCAATGGTATATAGAGAGTGGATTTTCCAAACACGTGACTGGATATCAAATCAAATTTCTCAAGTTAAAAAAGGCAGGAAAATGAAAAGTAACCTTTGGAGATAATATGTTAGCTAGAATACTAGGAAAAGACACTGCTAGTTTAGGGAATAACAATACCAAAGTAGAAGATGTACTTCAGGTAGAAAATTTCAAGCCTAATCTCCTTAGTGTAATTTAGGCATGTGATCAGAGTCATGTACTTACCTTTGACTCTAAAAGATGTGAGATCAGAAAAAAGGATATTGGAAAGATAGTAGCAGTTTCTCCAAGAACATCTAGCAATGTGTACATCCTTGATGTATATGAAGGAGAAAAATGTTGTTTAAGTCAAGAATATTAAGGTTGTCTATGACATAGAAGGTTGGGACATTTAATCTTTGACAACTTAATCAAATCCGACAAGAAGGAGGAAAACATGAGTTAGTTTCAAAACATACAAATCCCTTGTAGAGAATGAAGCAGATCTCAAAATTAAACGTTTGAGATGAGACAATGGAAGAGAATTCATCTCTAAATATTTCATTCAATTTTGTGAAAATCATGGTGTAAAAAGAAATTTTTTATCTCCCATGACCCGTCAATCGAATGGAGTGGTGGAAAGGAAAAAAAAAATAGTTCAAGAAGTTTCAAGAACCATGTTAAATGAAGTCAGGCTTCTAGACAAATTCTAGAGACATGCAATCTACATATCATTCCACGTACTTAATTGAGCTCAATTGAGACCCAACCATGAAAAAAATACTTAAGAACTATGGTTTGGCAAAATAGCATATGTTAAACACTTTAGAATTTTTGTAAGTAAATGTTACATTAAGAACGATAAAAATAATTTAGGAAAGTTTTTTCCAACATCTAATGAAGGAATATTTTTAGGTTATTCACCTAATAAGAAAGAATACATATGCTATAATATTAGACTACTAAATATAGTGGAAATTCCCCATGTAAAGATAGATGATATAAAACTAAAGAAAAACACATCCCAAGAAATATCAATAATTGATAAATAATCTCAGCAAGAAGATGATGATGTAGAATCTCAACAAGAAGATGATGATAATAACACACAGGAAAATGAACCGTATACTAATGAAGAACACAATGAAGAAATTCCCTTGCCAAAATCTCCATCAGAAAGAGTTCAAAATAATCATCCTGAGAGTGAGATGATTGGAGATAAAAATGCAGGAGTGGAAATAAGAAGGAAACTCACATTTGACTTAGAACAAGAAATGTTGTCTATGATAGAACCTAAATCATTTAAAGAAGCCAAAAAAAGTAAAAATTGGACAGAGGAAATGAATAAAGATATTGACCAGATAGAGAAGAACCAGACTTGGGAATTAGTTCCAAGACCTAAGGAAAAGAATGTGGTAGGAACTAAGTGGATTTTTAAGAACAAACTAAATGAAAATTGGGAAATTATAAAGAACAAAGCTAGATTAGTTTGCAAAGGATATGCTCAAGTAGAAGGTATTGATTTTGAAGAAACTTTTTCTCCAGTAGCAAGACTAGAAGTCATCAGGATGTTCCTTGCATTTGCATGCTTCAAGAATTTCAATATTTATCAGATGGATGTCAAGTCAACATTTCTAAATGGAACTCTAGAAGAACAAGTCTATGTTGAAAAAAAACAAGGATTCATGCTAACATAAAATAAATATTGTTAAGCCCTAATATTGGCTCATTACCCCTTAATTGGGGAATATTACATTAGTAATATTATTTTATTTATGTCGGCTTTATTCCATTAGTTGTAATTATACCTCCTAGTCTCCTATATATACCAAGGAGACATTTTCATTTGGAATCATCTTGGAATCATACATTTATGTGGGCATAAGGAGGTTGCCCCCTTGAAGAGGCTTATTATCTGATTTTATCTCTTTTTCAAGGCATTGAGTACTTATTTTGAGGTTTTTCTATGCTATATTTATATTTGGTTCTTAACATATGGTATCAGAGCTCAAGGTCATGGGGTTTCACTGCTACATCTAAGACACCTTGAAATTTTCTCTATAACATTTTTTCTACAAAGTTTCTGAAGCAACAACTTGGAGGATATTTAGTAAATAGATCAAGCTACGTTGGGTTAAAATTTCATCTCCTGAGGCCTTATAATTTCATAGATACAACCTTTGCAAGATAGGGTTATGGAATCATCCTGAACTGAGTCATTACAGAATTTTCTCTATAATTTTTTTTCTGTATTATTTCTGACCCTAAAATATAGAGGATATTCACAGAACTTAGTAAGGTATCTGTGGTAAAAGTTTCATCTTCTGGGTCGTCTTAAATTTGTAGATACACCCTACGGAAGATAGGGTATTTGACTAGTTCTGTTGGCTAGTCTCAAGAAGGTGTTTCAGGTGAAACAATCATAAATTCTTCTTAGAGTATCCAAATTGAGTGAGACTGGTTGCATTGGATAGTGGAAAGACTATAGTATTTTTGGCATGAATTTCATCATTTTATATCAATTATTGTGTGTGGGGCACGCTATACAAGTGACATCTCCCAGAAAGGCCAAAAATCATCAAGTTGTTGGGAAGTTACCATAAATTCCACTTGGCACATCCAATTTTTATCATACCTATGGAATTGCAGAGAAGAAATATCATAGAACTACAAAAAATAAAGTTTCATTCCCAGAAGGGATGAAACTTTGGAGATACAACATAAGAAATATTGTCTAGAAGAACCACCTCATCAATCAAGGTTCAAAAGTGATACTTGGCCAACATGCCACCCAGAAAGGGAACTTCTACACCAAATAAGCCTCTGGATAATCCTACATGGACTCTTGATGAAGGTGAAGAAATGCGTAGGGACATAAATGATTTACAAAAGAAGACAATAACAAAATATGAACTACAAGAGATGATGGAGGGTTTAAAAGGGGAGATCATGGAAGAATTAAAAAATTTCACAATAGAAAGGACACCTAAAAGTGAAAATGTATCCCATGAAATTCATGATGAGGACACAAGGAAGGTGAATCAAAAATGGAGAAATTCCAACTTTGGGATGAAGGCCAACCACGTTCCTAAGATCGATATGAGGAAGTTTGATGGCAAGGACCCAACGACATGGATACTTCAGATGGAGCAATGCTTTGATCTACATAATGTGCCACATACACAAAAGGTACGAATTTCTTCTTTATATTTAGAACCCAATCAATTTGTATGGTATTGATGGCTTTGTTCTCACAAATCACTCGCCACTTGGACAATTTTCACGGAAGAAATGATAGCACACTATGAGGATACAAGGAGCAATACCTTCTTTAGCCAATTGACAAATTTCAAGAAGAAGGGTTCAGTTACAGAGCACATTGAGAACTTCCAAAGATTGAATATAAAGGTAACAAATATTCTAAATGAGCACTTGATTGATGTATTCATAGGAACTTTAAAGGATAACATTCAACATGAGGTTCACCTTTGGGAACCCAAATCATTGGAGAATCCATTTAAGGTGGCAAGAAATGTTGAAAGTAAAAATATGGCTATGGCTACTCGAAGGACCAATCCCAACATCTATAGACAGAATGATGCTCCTTCTTCTAAAACACCTCAACCTACAAGGTTGATACCTCAGCAATTGGAGGAAATAAAAGCAAAAGGTTTATGCTTTAATTGTGACGAAAAGTATAGTAAGGGACATAAGTGTGGTGAGAATAAATTATTCTACATAGATTGTGAGGAGGAAGAAGAACAAGAACAAGAACCATCTCAAGATGAAAATGTAGAAGCAATTTCATATGAAGAGTTAACTCCCACGATATCATGTAATGCATTGGATGGAATTAACAGTCCTCAAACCCTCAATATCGAAGGATACATAAAAAATAAAAAGGTAATAGTCCTAATTTATTTTGGTAGTACTCATAATTTGATTCACTATAAATTAGGCAAAGCTCTTAATTGCTTTGTGTATATAGTGCCAGAGTTTCAAATAATGGTTGTAGATGGAGGAACTATCAATTGCTCAGGAAAATGCAATAAGATCAATCTTACTATGGGGGAATATGTAATGAATATTCCAATGATTTCTATACCCATTGGTGGTGATGATGTTGTACTAGGAATCCAATGGTTACAATCATTAGGAACAGTGGCTTTTAATTTTCAAGAACTTTTCATGAATTTTTCATTGGAAGGAAAAGAAATTGAGTTAAGAGGTATCACAGGGAAACCCGGTAAGGTGATAATCTCTAATGGCATGACAAAATTATTGAAAAGGGGGCATCAAGGCGTTATTGCACAACTATGCTCACTAGATGTTCAAACATCTAAACCATCTATTCCTCATGATCTCCAAGGGATCATTGATAAGCATTCCAAAGTATTTGAAGATATTCCCAAAGGTCTTCCACCCATGCGAAATCATGATCATGAAATTCACCTAATTCCTAGATGTGTTCCTCCTAACATCAGGTCATACAGATACCCTTATGCCCAGAAGAGTGAAATTGAGCACATGGTTGAAGAAATGTTAGAGGCTGGCATTATTAGACCTATCCAAAGTTCTTACTCTACACCAATGGTAATGGTATTCAAGAGAGATAGCTCATGGCGTATGTGTCCAGATTATAGAGAGCTCAAAAAGATCACTATTAAAGATAAGTTTCATATTTCCGTCATTGATGAATTGTTAGATGAAGTACATGGAGCAATCTATTTCACAAAATTGGATCTTCGTTCAGGGTATCATCAGATTATAATAAAGGAAGAAGATATCCCAAAAACAACATTTTGAACTCATGAAGGCCATTAAGAATTTTTGGTCATGCTTTTTGGCCTTACAAATGCACCTTCCACATTCCAAGGGTTGATGAATTCCATTTTCAAGCCCTTCCTTAGAAAATTTGTGTTAGTATTTTTTTATGATATACTAATCTATAGTAAGTCTTGGGAGGATCATGTGTGACATGTTGACAAGGTTCTACAACTACACAAGGAGAAACAACTTTATGCCAAACCATCCAAATGTTTCTTTGGAGTGAAGGAGGTAGAGTATTTGGGTCATATTGTATCTCACGAAGGTGTTAAGGTAGACCCTAAAGAGATTAAGGCCATGATGGACTGGCCGATTCCCAAAACATTGAAGAATCTTAGAGGATTTTTGGGTTTGATAGGTTACTACTGTAAGTTTGTTCGATACTATGGAAGAATAGAAGAACCTTTAGTGGCACTAACTAAGAAGGATGCATTTTCATGGACTCTAGAGGCAACTAAAGATATTGAGAAACTTAAAAAGGTGTTTTGAAAAGCTCCTATCCTAACCACTCTAGACTTCACAAGAACCTTTATTTTGGAATGTGATGCCTCAGGAAATGGAATTAATGCTATCCTAATGCAAGAAGGAAGGCCCCTGGCTTTTGAAATTCGACCAATCAAGGGAAAGGACTTACACAAACCCATTTATGAGAAGTAAATGATGGCAATACTACATGCATTGAAGAAATGACATCCTTACCTAATAGGTAGGCACTTCAGAGCCAAAACAGATCATGATAGTTTTAAATACTTCTTGGAACAAAGACTATCTTCAAAAGAACAAAAAAAATGGGTAACCAAGATATTGAGTTATGATTTTGAAATCGTCTATAAAAAGGGGAAGAAAAATGTTGTGGCATATGCACTCTCAAGAAAGGATGAAGATTTTTACGCCTTTCTTTGAGTTATCTTGATCATCCAACCCGATTGGATAATAGAAGCAAGGGATGAATGGAAGAATGACAAAAAAGTGTGGACTCTCATTCAAAGGTTACAGCAGGATTCCAGTGCATCAGATACATTTACATGGAAAAATGATTCACTATGGTACAAAGATCGCTTATATTTATGTAAGAACTCCCAACTCAAACAAAAGGTATTATTGGAATTGCACACCTCTCTAGTAGGAGGGAAGTCAGGATTTTTGAAAACCTACCATAGAGTCAAGACGGATTTTTTTTGGGATGGCCTTAAAACTGATGTTCAAAGGTTTGTGGCAGAATGTTTGGTTTTCCAACAAAATAAAGTGGAAACAATTAAGACCCTAGGTCTTTTACAACCATTAGCCACCCCAAGTCAGTGTTGGGAGGAGGTTTCCATGGATTTCATCACAAGGTTATGGAAGTCTAAGGGAAAGAGTGTCATCATGGTGATTGTTGATAGACTGACCAAGTATGCACACTTTTATGCACTCTCTCATCCCTTCAAATCTAGTACAATTGCCACCGTATTCATGGACACAATTCAAAATCTACATGGCAGCCCAAAGATTATTGTAAGTGATAGAGATCCCATCTTCACTGGACATTTTTGGAAAGAACTGTTTTCCTGTTTGGGTACTCAATTGGCTCATAGCTCATTCTATCATCCTCAATCTGATGGACAAACCAATATAGTGAACAAATGTCTGGAAGGATACCTTTGTTGCTTTGTCTCTGATAAACAAACACAATGGTTCAAATGGTTACCCTTGGCAGAATGGTGGTATAAGAATTCCTTTCATATTGCAACAAAAATGACACCATTTATGGCACTTTATGTATACCACCCTGCTTCCACCACTTCTTCTCTAAAATAAAAATATAATGTTCAAGCAGTGGAATATCACATCGAGCATCAACAACAAGTTCTCCAAATCTTAAAGGACAACCTGACCATGGCACATAATCGCATGAAACAACAAGCAGGTCAAAATCATAGTGAAAGAAGTTTTGAAGTAAGGGATTGGGTGTTTTTAAGACTACAACCATACAAACAGATGTCCCTCAAGCAAGCCAAAAAGGATAATAAATTATCACCAAAGTACTATGGCCCTTATAAGGTGTTGCAAAAGATTGGTACTATGTCATACAAATTGGAGTTGCCTGGATCTTCACGAGTACACCCAGTTTTCCATGTTTCATGATTAAAGAAGGCTATAGGCGACAAGATCCCAGTTCAAACTATATTTCCATAACTTAATGAGGAAGGAAAAATCATATTGGAGCCTGAAGCCATCACTGACACAAGAGTTCGCCAACTGAGGAATAGATCCATTTCAGAGTATCTCATTAAATGGAGGAAACTACCGGATGAAGATTCCACTTGGGAAGATGAGTCTTTTATACAGAAGCATCTAGAGTTACTCAATCATTGTGGACAACACTTTTCTCAAGGGGAGGGGCATGTTAAGCCCTAATATTGGCTCATTACCCCTTAATTGGGGCATATTACATTAGTAATGTTATTTTATTTATGTCGTCTTTATTCCATTAGTTGTAATTATAACTCCTATTCTCCTATATAAACCAAGGAGACATTTTCATTTGGAATCATCTTGGAATTGTACATTTATGTGGGCATAAGGAGGTTTCCCTCTCAAAGAGGCTTATTATATGGTTTTCTCTCTTTTTCAAGGCGTTGACTACTTATTGTGAGGTTTTTCTATGCTATATTGATATTTGGTTCTTAACAAATACTATGTGTGCAAGATAAATAAATATTTATATGGTATTAAGGAGCCCCCAAGAGCATGGTTTTCAAGGTTAGATCATTACCTACAAAAACAAGGATCTAAGAGAGGGGATATTGACAACAAATTATATATCAAAATTGAAGATCAAAATATTATTTTTGTTGTAGTATATGTTGATGATATCGTATTTGGTAGTAATCTTACTATAATGAGAAGAAAATTTGCATATTAAATGCAAGAAGAGTTTGAAATGTCTATGATGGGATAAATTTCCTTTTTTTTAGGTTTACAAGTCACTCACCTAGAAAAAGGAATATTTATTTTCCAAACCAAATATATTAAACAAATGTTGAATAAATTGCAAATGAAATACAATAAACCAATAAGTACTCCCATGGTCATTGGATGTAAACTAAGCTGAGATGATGACTCAGCAAAAGTAGATAAAACTATGTAGAAATCAATGATCAGAAGTTTGGTGTATTTAACAACAACTAGACCTGACATCATGAAGATTGTAGGACTAGTGGGAATATTTCAATCTGCACCTTGGGAAACTCATCTAAAAGAAGTAAAAAAAATGTTTAGATATATTAAACGGACCTTAGAATTTGTATTATGGTATCCAAAAGAAAAATAATTTACATTAAATGCATACATTGATGCAGATTGAGCTAGTAGTATAGATGACAGGAAAAACACCAGTGGAGGAGCATTCTTTCTAGGAAATTTTTTTCTAGCATGGATCATTAAAAACCAAAAATCCACATCACTATCCACAACAGATACCAAATGCATTGTTGATGCATTCTGTTGCACACAAGTTATTTGGATGAAGAAAACTTTAAAGGATTTACAAATAAGATATGATGATCTCATTACTATTAATTGTTATAACACTAGTGCCATAAGTATCTCTAAAAATCTAGTTATGCATTCTAAAACCAAACACATATGAATTAAATACCATTTATTAAGAGATAAGGTTAATCAAAGAGTGGTTAAAATAGTGTATGTGGAAAACAAAGAACAAATTGCATACATACTCACAAAACATTTTCTCAGGTGTACCTTTGAAAATATTCAACAGAAATTGGGAATAATTCACATGCCTCATTAAAACCTTAAATGTCACATCAAAATACAATGGGAACATTGATATGGGGAGCAAAGAAAGATCCCTTCTGTTATTGTTGTCAAAGTGGGAGAAAATTGATAAACAATATAAATATTTCAAAGAAAAGGTTTCTATCAATGCCAAAGGGGGAGAATGTTCGACATGGTGGTATGATATTGTCATTGATGTCAATAGAGTGCAGGTGATGATATCAAACATTAGGAGAAATAAGGTAGCAAGTCCCATAGAAGCCTGAGCCTACACAGAAGAATCATTCGTAAGGATCGAGTTACAACAACCATTAGATTGGTTTTGGGATCTATCCTTATAGTTAGATAGAATCAAGTGGAAGGACATAATAAGTGAACACCATAAGACATGAAGTCTTGAAAACTCTGAAATCATGAAGTAAATGCATACCATCATATCTTGTGTATAAAGTTCAGGTCAGTTCTCATTCATTGGATCAAGCATGATATAGAAAGCTTCAGTACTATGGAGCTTCACCACTTAGGCGATTACTATAAACAAGTAAGAATCCACGAAATCCCAAAGTCATGAAATAACGGCGATCGTCTGATCAAGACAAGGAAATATCTATGGTTATAGATCTATTCAAAACTTCGGCATTGATTAGAGGATGGTATAAAAGTGCCAAAACTCTTGAATCTACAAAGTAACGAAAAGTCAAAATCATAGTTAGCAACAACACATAGCCCAATCGGATGATGAGAAGTGTCAAATACATATGGAACATAAGGTTTGTTAAAGTCACAAATCAAGGTGACATGTGACACACTCAGTATGTGTCCACATCATCATAGGTGACATTAGTATGCCATGTCAGTTAGGGACTACAACCTCCGAGATAACCATATTTTCCTACCAGCAAAACTACCTGAAGTGTCAAAGGCTAAAGTCATGAATTGATTTCAGTCGTTGATCTAAGATCCACCAAAATATTTGTCGATCATTCGATCGAGTACAATGGAAGGATACTGTAAGCTGTACTAAAAAMTAACAGTAAGAGATCACCACATATTTATGAATTATTTGGTAGGTAAACACTCCAGAGGGATTGAAATACCTTACAGTTCAAGTAGCCCAGAGTCCTGAAGTCACGAATAGTCGAATACTCGGAGAGAGGGAGMACCTTTGTACCTAGGTTGACGGTCCTAGCTCCTAGACATGTGAAGGTTATCAAGAAGAAAGTGTTGATACACCCTTCGGTGGAATTTTCTCTGGAAGAGTTGGAATACTGCAAAGGTCGAAGTCCCGAAACACCGAAGTCCCAAAATGAACGAGAACAGTCCACTCAACTCCATATTAAGTAATGAACATCAATTTTCTTGAATCCTATGGATAATATAGTATCTCCCATCCAACGGAAGATTAAATATTGACCATCTGATCTACTATTGAATACAATATACACACTTAGACGAAATGTACTTTGGGAGGATTGAATGATGGAAAAATTTGGAAGTCCCGAAGGAATAAGTACCAAAGAACCTGGTTCCAACATTGGCCTTGTGATAAGTTAAATAATATAAAGGGGATAGAAGTAAATAATCCCTCAGACGTTTGAATATGGTACCATGTAGAAGAATAGGGGTGGAAGAAGAAAGTGCTAACAAAATAATGCTTGGAATGGATAATCTCATGGTTTCTAGTTCGTGGTCACATGAATTTTGGTTTGAAGGGAGAGCCTACTGATTAAGACTCAAATTCACAACAATTCGAGATTTGTAGACTAATGAACTGATATAAAGTCATGATTAAAGAATATTTAAAACATCAACATTATGAACCATAGTATTTTTTCTACACTTCTTATTTTCATACTACTAGGTTAGGTATGGGGTCTACATGGCATATGCCATCCCAATATTATTTCATGGAGTCACTTATCGATGAGAAAACAAAGCTCATCCAAATAGGGTCACTTAAGAATTATAATACCCATGTGCTTACAACTAACATAAGTTAAAAGAAAAATAAGCACAAGAACAAGGGTAAGAAGGACCAAGAGAACAATAACGAAGGTAAAAACAATTCGACATATGAGAGTTCTACTTCCAAGGAATCAAAACATAAGAAGGAGAATACAAGTACCATCATGATAATTCTTGCATGAAAAAGAACATAGATCTCATGGAACAAACACTTCAATAACATCACCTCAAGGATTGTATTCCAAATAATGCAAGGAAAAATACATCACAAAAAAGAGGCAATGTTCGTGCATTACCTGTTATTTCATCTTCTACTAATTATTACATGCTTGATTCAGGAGCTACCCATCACATGGACTCATCAAATAGACTTTTTTCATACTTGTAGACTTGTTCCGAACTAGTGATATTCATGGGACATGATTATCATACAAACAAAAAGGCTTCATTTATAACTACTTGATATAGGAAATCCTCGCTAAAGGGAGTGGGAAAAGAGTCATGTACACAGGTAATGTTCAATCTCCTGTAATCAAGGATGATTTTAAGGATGGAAAATTATTTTAAAATGTAGAAACCTTGGCGAATATTACTAATTCTTCATATTCCAACTATAAATGTTTCATGATATTTTTGTAAAGATATTCAAATTTCTATGGATTTTATATAGTTTGTATAAAATTTTGGTGATTTTTAAGTTAAAATAACTTTATCCTATAGAATTTGGGTGAATCATTTTTAGAATGGTGAATCATTTTTTAGGAAAACCATGGAAAATTATGCCAGGAGCAAAATTTAGCCCCTAAAATCATCCTTTCCTGTAATACACGCAGACTCACATATCCTCAATAACTTTCATGCTATGTATGATGATCAGACAGATCCATTCATCCTCATCCACAAGGAAAATCATCCCAGCTGCTAACATGATATTACTCTCCTTTTTCAGCTTCTCCTTGACTTTGGGGTTCAAACGAAATGGCCCGTGTTTGACCATTTTTGAGTCAGGCTTTAGCTCTATCTTCATCTCCCCTAAGTCTCTCTCAATGCATTTTATTTCTGAAAATATGGTAGGGAATATGTCCTCATATTATGGAAACAAAATTGTATCTATTTCATGGTCCGTTCATCCCAATAATCTCCTATGGATGCCATCTTGGGACGCTCCTCACTCCCTATGTTTATTTTCCACAACTTCAAGGGTTTAGAATATAAACTATTAGCTTCATCTAAAATAACATATTTAACAAATCTAGTGCCTTCATATTATTTAAACATGAGATTCCTAAGGTCCTCTAGGTCCTTGGGTTCTTAAGGGTCTATATTAACCTTACTACAAGCCATGGGTATTTCTGTTGTGGATGGGTAAAGTAAATGATGAAGTAGATATCCATGTTCAAGATAGACTATAGGTTCATGTGTGGGATTAAAATCATCGTTAAAAAGAAGTTTCTTAATTTTTTGAATCATTGAGGTGAGTTCATCAAACTTACCCAAAAATGAGAAATTGGAACAAAACAGGCATTGCAGTGCTTCCCAACAAGTGATTTGTCTTCTAGCCTCTTCATGCACATACCAAGAACTTGGAATTTTTTACCACTGAATGAACATTATCTAGTATTTTTGCATCATTGGACAATGATATGGATCACTCCCCTGTGTCATACATATCTCACACCATAGTCCTCCTATCGGCAAAGGGTTTGGTAATCATGTTTCCATGTACTACGCCAATGTTGGGAACCCATTCTTGTGATGTCCTTATGTCCTACATGTGGTAAACCAAACAATATATATTTTGTCCTTACTCTTGTTTTGGTTCAATTAAAATGTTAAATTCTTCATATACTCCCTCAGATCCTCTATTGTTGGATCTGTCTTCTGATATTGGTTCTCTTCTAGTTGTAAGGCTACCTGCAGAGCCTCTGCCTGAATTTGAAACTTTTGTAGTATAAAAGGGTATTTCAGGTGTGGTAGCACGAAATTCACATATATATGTCTATGTTGCATATCTTTCATGACATACTTCAAATTTCCATTCAATCGTTTGAATCTTTGGTCAATATCCCAAACCGATACCCCTGGTTTCTGTCTGATGTCTATCATCTCATTCATGTATTGATCTTTTAAGCTAGGCTTATGGAATTAATTTATCAATATCTTCTTGATATCCAGAATCATTCTAGTTTTTCTAGGTGGAATGTGGGTAGCTAATATCATGTCCCAATCCAGTGCATGGTCTCTTAGAGTGATAGCTAACTGTGCCATT
This sequence comes from Picea mariana, assembly GCA_032191745.1. NCBI lineage: Eukaryota > Viridiplantae > Streptophyta > Pinopsida > Pinales > Pinaceae > Picea > Picea mariana. The sequence goes on along the minus strand of JASDQU010736293.1, from coordinate 55,175 downwards.
TTTGTATCATTGTCTCTGATCTACTTTGCTTCCCTGATCTTTTCACATATGAACAAGTGCTTCTCATAGATAACCTGATGGTGGGATCATCTCATGACATCTTAGATGATGAGCTACTACCTCTGTGCGGTGTATATCCTTTACTAATTCTTCTTGAACTAGTTCCCCCAGTTGTTGCTCCCTGTGTAGATGTACTTCCTACTATGTTTCTTCCATTGAAATTCAGTTGTCTAAGCAATTTTGTTCTTTCTGGTGTATTGGTCGCACATGGGTTTATGGGTTCCACAATGAGTCTGATATGGATAGGAGTTATACCTTTAGTTCCTTCCCTTGGACCTCTTTTCTTCCTTTCATATTTCATGCGTAGGATTTTCTCAATATGCTCCACAGACCGAAGATCCTCTACCTCTTCTTCATCAATTTCCAAGCCCTCCCTCACAACTATGGCTCTCTTCTTATTGTTCATATTGTATTGGTAGGGTGCTCCATTGCGGTTTCTTCTAGTTGTTGCCATGATATTCTTGATCTCGTCTTCCTCCATCATGATTGGATCTAGGTCCTCCTCCTTCTTTCCTTTATCCATCTCTTCCTCCATTTCTCTGTCTCTTGTCAGTGCTTCCCCCCTTCCCCCATGCATGTAGGGAAGTTAGTTTTCTGATGCCATTGTCATTACACTTTTGTTATATAGTAAAATTGTGATGGAAGTATACAATAATCTGATATGCCTACCTCTGGGTCCCTTCAGGAAATATTTATCTACTGTGTTGTAAGACTTCATAGTATATATTACAAATTCTATGATAAATCTTGCAACAATGTTGTCTAACCAGAAATCTATTGCACGTGTAAATCTATTGTCAACTTGTTGTAACTGCACGATCTCAACAGAATTCCACTCTAGTTGTCTGATCCGATTTGTAGGGTGGTTGTCTTTAAAACTCAATATCTACTACTAAAACACATGCAGGAAATCATAGAAAAATACTTCATGCAAGTCACTAAATACATACTTGTAAAAATATTTTCGCAGTGTTAGCTTCAAATCTATGTTATCTTTCTGTGCAAATTTTGGATCTGTTATTTTGAACCATCTCTCGATCTCCACCTTCATTGGGTTTCATGGTCTAAACATCCAATTTTATAATCTCATTCTTTTTAACGTTCCCTCACCAGATATGACATTCTTGTCAAAATTCTTCAACAGATTCGATTCACTCAATCCCATTCTATTCCAGCCAGCAAAAAAAACTATTTCTTGGATTACTTCTCTCTTTCTACCTTTCTTGGGCTGACCTGGGTTCAAGTCTATCGTGTTTTCCAGCAAAACCCCTTTAAAACTATCGGCCCCTCTGGTAAGACAAAATGCAACACAACACACAGAGTGCACTGCACAGTCTCAACCAAAATAGTTCTATTGGTGGCTGCAATGCTCAGGTTCTTGAAACTGGGGAATGAGTGGGGATACGATATTAAACTATGTGATACTCATTTTTTACTTTAACATTTATCTTATATTTAATACCCTGTCATTCTTATTCATGCATGTAAAATATCATATCTAACTAGTCATTCACGCATTTGTATAACATCTAATCATTGATAGTAAAGGAAATACACAATATTCAATCACATAAGACATGGTCTAGCATGATTCACCCCTCCTTGGCTATGTCCACAAATATTTGTCTTCTCTTTTCTTTTATTATGGTGTTTCAAAAACTAGAGCGCCTTGCACATTACAATTCTCCATCAACTAGGTTGAGATATACAATGAGGTGTACTATAACAAACTAGGCTCCTCAACCTTCCATATAAACCTCAATATATACCTTAGTTCTTCTCCTCAGTTCAACAACTTAAAAAAAAATTCAAATTTATAGTCGTTTTGTCTTCGAACGACATAGTAAAAATGACCAACCAACTGCGAACCCCGAACTAGACCTCCTAGGTACCCGCTTATACATGTTTTTCTCTTACCAACCATTACATTTTCTTACAAAAACCCTAACCCTATCATGGCTAGGTCTTCTTGCATGCGTGCCTCACATACTTTCCTCTTCGGGATGCACATCTATCTTTCACGTGATGCTTTTCCTGCATGTGCATCTTCCTTACACATGTTGCTTTTTTGGCATGCATGTCTTCCTTACATGTGCTTATTTTTCTCAAGACTGGGCCTACGTCCAATAGAATTCCATGGGGATGACCTAGTGTGAGTTTGTCAAGTTCTAGTCTATCTTCAATTGTGGAAATCTTGGCATCATATCTCATAGGTAATTACCTTAATATCTTTTGTACAATAGGTTTATCGGTAAGTTCTTCTCCTACTGCTTTGATTCAGTTAAATACCTCATCTACCCTATGAAAGTATTCAACAATGTTCTCTTCTTCTTTCATCTTCAAATTTTCAAAACGAGCTATGTAGGTTTGTAGCTTGGCTTCCATAAATTTTCTATCTCCTTCATATACAACCTTCATTTTGTCCCATATTTTCTTAGCTGAATTACAATGCATTACCTTCACAAATATAGGATTTGTTAATCCTCCTATAATTGCATTGACTTCTCTTGAGTTGTAATTGCAAATATTCTTTACTGCAGTATCTGTGGGTGGAGTAGCTGGTGTAGTGTAACCATGTACAACATATTTCCAAATATCAAAACCAAGAGCCAACAAGTCTCTTTTCATTCTTATTTTCCATAGAGGATAACTGCCTCCATTAAACAATGGTGCTTTGTTGCAAGACATTCCCTCTTGATGATCCATTTCTTTTAGGATCTACCTTCCAATTTTAGACTATGATAGAGGTACTTTCTCTGATATAAATTGTTGAAATAATGAGGGGGTGGGTGAATCAATATTACCCTTCTTTAAACAATTAGTAATTACTTTGCTATTTTATTAATCATCACAATAGATCATCAATTGACTTGTATTTAAAATCAATTATATAAATATAATTAACAACAATTACAAGGATTTCTAAAGAGTAGTCTAAGATTGTGAAGGACACCAATCCTCTTTAGAGTGCCATCTCTTGGAGACACAAATCCCCTACTTTTGGGCACCAACCCTAGGAAGCACCAACTCCCTTGTTTTAGGAAACCAAACCTAGGAAGCACCAACTCTCTTGTCTTTAGGTAACCAACCCTAGGAATCACCAAATCCCTTGTTTTTCATTGCACCATCCCTAGGAAGAACCAGCTCCCTTTTCTTTAGGGAACCAACCCTAGGAAGCACCAACTCCCTTATTTTTCATAATTTACTTAGTAAATGATGTGAATATTTCATTTCTCCTCCCTTCCACCCTAATTATACTAGTATCATCATTTCTTCTTCTTCAACTCTGATTATTCTATTGATCTTATGATATGGACTACAAAGACACTTTATTCTTGTTGGAAGATTGGTTGTTGTCATTGATGTCAACCGTAGTCATGGGTTTTGGACTGCAAGATTGATAAAGGTATTTGGACATGAAGGAAAATGCACATGCATATAAAACACCCATGAATGGAGAGTATACATCATGTTGTTTCCCGTGGTATGTGGCAAGTCATGTGGATCCTCATGGTTGAGGAGAAATTAATTTTTGAAGATGACAAAGTGAATTGAAGAAGGAAGTACATGTAGGCCCTGAAGATAATTAAAGAAAAGAATTACAAAAAAAGAAAGTGTCAGGTCGGCCCTAATGTTAAAAGGAAGTGCCATAAATGGTATAAATAAACATCATTATACATTCATTTGATACAAGTTGAATTTTAGAGGAAATAAGAAGTAAATAAGGATGGATTTCAAGGGAGGATGAAGTCTTTTGGTGATGTGTTCTAAGGTATGTTATTTTCAGGCCATCTTACCATTTTTGGTATAAATTTTTTTCTAGAACGATTCAGATGGTGAAATTGATATGGTATTGATAGGAAATATCAAGGTACCTCTGGTAAAAATTTATGATCTTGATTTGCTAAAATTATGGAGATACACTATGTGGAAGATAGGGTTTGTGACCAGTGCTGAAGCTAGTCAATAAACAAGTGTTCTGGGTAAAACAGCTATAACTTCTTCATAGAGAATACAAATGATGCGGGACAAATTTCATTGGAAAGAGTACATATTGTAGTTTCTTGTGTGTGATTTTTAGAATCGGATGTTAAATATTGAGCATGGGGAATTATGTACAAGTTCATTCTTCTGAATAGACCAGAATTGAATAAAGTCTACCATTCTTTCTATAACTTCTTTTTGGGGAGAATTCAAGGAGTGAAACTTGGAGGCATTTCAGAGAATAAATTGAGTAATATTATCTATAGGATCAAAGTACTCCAAGAATTGAATAATTGCAGAAATTGAAGAAGTCTCAGGAAGCATTATGAGGTTCTATGTGATGATTGGTTGATGGTGATGATTTAATGTAAAGTTTTATTATCTCTCATATAATCTTGGGTGGAAGGAAGGGGCAAGGATGGAGAGTTAAAATCTCTCTTGATATTGTAGGATTGTATCTTCCTCTTGGAGGTTTATCCCACCCTTTACATTTGGAAGCTGTAGCTACCTTTGGAAGTCATTACTTCCCTTGAACATTAATTGTTGATTATTTCTCATATATTGTGCATGGTGTATTGTGGTGTATTGGTGTAAATGTTATACTATTGTTCATTTCTCATTGGATATAATTTAATGGTTTAAGTATAAGTTGTAAAATGTTTTAAATTGTACTTGATACTGATTCACCCCCCTCTCAGTACCAACAATTGGTATCAGTGCTGGTTACCTTCTGTACAGTTTAACCATTGGAAGGAAGATCCTAAGAAGATATGGAAGACAAAATTCCAAATGGGATTCCACCATTATATGGAAGCAATTTTGAATACTGGAGTAATAGAATGGAAACTTACTTGAAATCTCTTAGGGAACATGTTTGGTTCTCAGTTGCTTCAGGATACAATGCCTTGAAGAAACCAAAGACTGCAACTCAAAAGGAAGAAAAAAGGAACAACAAATTGGCAATAGATACCATCTTGGATGGATTGACAGATTCAGTGAAATACAAGGTGGGATCATGTGCATCATCGAAAGAGCTATGGGACAAGCTACAAGACCTTTATGTAAGGGAATACATAGAAGAAGAAGAAGAAGAAGAAGAAGTTGAAGAAAATTACAACATCTCAGATTTCAAGGAAGAAAATAGAGGTTAGTTCTTTTTCTTTAATTGTGAAGGAGTAGGTCATGTTGAATTTGAATGTCCTCATCCAAGGATTTAAATAAATGACAATGAAGAAGAAAACTCCAATGAAGAAGAAGAAAATCATGAAGAAAAAAATATCCAAGAAGAAGATGGGAATCTTAAAAAAATGAAGCATGTTGAGATTGAAAATAGCAAGCTCAAATACACACAAAGAAAACTAAGAAGTGAATTGGGTAGTTGTGAAAATACAGTTGTAATCTTGAAGAAACAATTAGAATACTTTGAGAAAATAAGAGAAGAAACCATTTCCTTGAAAACTCTACTCGAAGAAGAAAGAAGAATAGGAGAAGTAAGGAATGTCCAAATGATGAAGAAAGAATAAGATTGTGAGAAACTTGAACAAGAAGTTGTCTCATTGAGGAAGATCTTAAGAAACTCTCAAGTGCCAATAGACTTAACACATCTTGGATGCATGGGTGAAATATCATACAAAGAAGATGCAAATACCAACAAGAAGGTTGAAGAAAGAGCTACACAGACAGTTGATGAGAAGTGGACCAGGATACCAAAAAGAAGGAATGATTACAAAAGAGATGAATATCCAAGAAGACCTCCTACTTTCAAGAATCTAAGAATCTTCAATCAGTATGAAGGAAACTACAGAAGAATAGATCATGAACCCAGATGGACTACATCATAAAGAAGCCCACTTACTCCAAGGTATCAAAATTTCTTTCTTGGTCATTGTTATACTTGCAAAATTTTTGTACATAAGGAAATTAATTGTAGAATCAATGAAAGGAACACATACACAAGAAACATGAATGGTGTAAATAGAAGATATGGAAATAATCATGGATTTTTCAACAGAAATTATAATTCATTTTCCCCATTGATGGACAAAAATATTGTATGCTACAAATGTAATTATCTTGGTCACAATGCACGAGATTGTAGATATATGAATGAAGATGTCCCTATGCCAACCATAGTATGGAGAAGGAAAGAGATTCCAAACAATGAAGATTGTCGAATAGCATTGATCACTAAAGAATGTAAAGAAGAATATGAATGGTACATAGATAGTGGATGTTCTTCAGACATGACTGGGAATCAAGACAAATTCATCATCTTGAAGAGAAAGGGTGGCAATGTTGCATTTGGAGATGACTCATCTGCCAAAATACTTGGAGAAGGTGTAGTATATCTTGGAAGAAAAAATGTAAAAGAAAAGAATTTTCTATTGGTTGAAGACTTGAATCATAATCTACTTAGTGTTAGTAAAATGTGTGATCAAGGATACACTCTTACGTTTGATTCTTGAAAAGGTAAAATCAAAGAAAATAACGCAGGAAGATTGATTGCAACTACAACAAGAAGACTGAACAACATATACATCCTAGACATGAAGAAGAGAGGGAAGACAGAAGCCACACAAAAGGATTCTAAGGAAGAAAAAGTCCCAAAGACCAAAAATAAGGATGAAGTATTATTGAGTGCCACATGTTCAGGGGGAGCAGCCCCAAAGAAGAGAGTTACATTTT
>JASDQU010736293.1:19319-48396 GCA_032191745.1 Picea mariana | reverse complement strand
ACAAAGGGGGAGATTGTTGGAAGATTGGTTGTTATCATTGATGTCAACCCTAGTCATGGGTTTTGGACCACAAGATTGATAAAGGTATTTGGACATGAAGGACAATGCACATGCATATAAAACACCCAGGAATGGATAGTATACATCATGTTGTTTCTGGTGGTATGTGGCACGTCAGGTGGATCATCATGGTTGAGGAGAAATGAATTTTTGAAGATGACAAAGTGAATTGAAGAAGGAAGTACATGTAGGCCCTGAAGATAATTAAAGAAAAGAATTAGAAAATAAGAAAGTGTCAAGTCGGCCCTAATGTTAAAAGGAAGTGACATAAATGGTATAAATAAACATCATTATACATTCATTTGATACAAGTTTACATTCAGAGGAAATAAGAAGTAAAGAAGGCTAGATTTCAAGGGAGGATGAAGTCTTTTGGTGATGTGTTCTATGGTATGTTATTTTCAGGTCATCTTACCATTTTTGCTATAATTTTTTTTATAGAACGATTCATATGGTGAAATCTCTATGGTATTGACAAGACATATCAAGGTACCTCTGGTAAAAAGTTCATCTCTTTATTCACTGCAATTATGGAGATACACTCTGTGGAAGATAGGGTTTGTGACCAGTCCTGAAGCTAGTCAATAAATAGGTGTTCCGAGTAAAACAGTCATAACTTCTTCATAGAGAATCCAAATGATGCGGGAAAATTTTCATTGGAAAGAGTACGGAATATAGTTTCTTGTGTGTGAGTTTCAGAATCAGATTTTAAATATTGAGCTCAGGGCATTTTGTACAAGTTTGGTCTCCTGAATAGACCAGAATTGAATAAAGTATACCATTCTTTCTATAACTTCTTTTTGGGGAGGATTCAAGGAGTGAAACTTGGAGGAGTTTCAAAGAATACATTGAGTAATATTATCTACAATATCATAGTACTCCGAGAATTGAATAATTGCAGAAATTGAAGAAGTCTCAGGAAGCATTATTTGGTTCTATGTGATGATTGATTGATGGTGATGATTTAATGTAAAGTTTTATTATCACTCATATACTCTTGGGTGGAAGGAAGGGGCAATAAGGGAGAGTTCAAATCTCTCTTGATATTGGAGTATTTTATCTTCCTCTTGGAGGTTTATCCCTCCCTTTACATTTGGAAGCTGTAGCTATCTTTGGAAGTCATTACTTCCCTTGAACAATAACTATTGATTATTTCTCATATATTATGCATGGTGTACTGTGGTGTATTGGTGTAAATGTTATACTATTGTTCATTTCTCATTGGATATAATTGAATGGTTTAAGTATAAGTTGAAAAAGGTTTTAAATTGTACATGATATTGATTCACCCCCCTCTCAGTACCAACAATTCTCACCCTTCTTTCTTGTTTATATAGTCTTTCAACTGGTGTGAATTTGAACCATTGCATTTTTTGAAAATGAACCATAGTACCTTTTCATTTAAATGATAATAGTTAACTTTAAATAATATCATTTTTCCTTTTTTTATTCTTTATTCATACTTCTCATGTTTTAACTCTTATTTAATCATAAGTCCATGATTGTGTATCGGTTCATTAGTATATAGATCTCGAATTGTTTTGAATTAAAGTCTTAATCAATATGTAATGTTATCAAACCAAAATTTGTGTGACCACAAGATCAAAACCACGAGATTATCCATTCCAAGCATTGTTTTGTTAGCACTTTCTTCTTCTGCCCCTATTCTTCTACATGGGATCATATTTAAATGTCCAAGGGATTATTTACTTCTATCCCATTTAGATTATTTACCTTATCATGTGACTCATGTTGAAACCAAGTTCTCTGTTACTTCATCCTTCATGACTTCCATCTTTTGTAGTTATTCAATCCTCCCAAATTACATTACAAGGAAGTGTGTATGTTGTATTCACTAGTAGATCAGATGGTCAATATTTAATATTTTGTTCAATGGAAAATATTGGCTTATCCATAGGCTTCAAACAAATTGAAGGTCGTGACTTAATATGCAGTTGAGTGGATGATTTTCATTCACTTTGGGACTTCATTTTTTTGGGACTCCATCCTTTACATTCTTCCAACTCTTCCGGAGAAAATTCCATTGAATGGTCTATCAACACTCCCTTCTTGATAAAATCCACATGTCCAGGAGCTAGGACCATAGAATTAGGTACAAAGGTGCTCCCTCTCTCTTTGTATTCGGCTAATTGTGAAACTGGGACTTCAGGATACTCAAACTCTGAGGTAGTTCAATCCCTCTAAGTGTTTACCTAACGAATAAGTCATAAGTTTGTGGTGATTTCTTACTGTTAGTTGTTAGTACACCTTACGATATCCTTCCATTGTAGTCCATCAGATGATTGAAATATATTCTGGTGGATCTTATATCAATGGCTAACATCAATTCATGACTTTGGCCTTCGACGCTTTGAGTATTTTTGCTGGTAGGAAAATCTAGTTATCCCGGAGGCTGTAGTACCATATTGACGTGGCGTGTTGACATCACCAATGATGACATGGACCTGTAGTGGGTGTTCCATGTGTCACTTTGATTTGTGAATTTAACATACCTTATGTGCCACATGTATTTCACACTTGTCATCATCTGATTAGGACACATGTCCTTACTAACTAGGATTTTGACTTTTCATTACTTCGTAGATTTAGGATTTTGGGCACTTTTATACCACCCTTCGATCATTGTCGAAGTGTCGAATATATCTATCATCATAGATATTTCCTTGTATTTATCAAATGGCCAACATTATTTCGTGACTTCGTGACTTCAGGATTTAGTTGATTCTTACTTGTTTCCAGTAATCACTGAAGTGGTGAATCTCCAGAGTACTGAACCTTTCTATCTCCTGCTTGATCCAATAACTAATAACTGACCCGAAAATTCTCCACGAGATCTGACAATTGAATTTTACTTCATGATTTCATAGGTTTCAAGAATTCGTGTCTTATGGGGCCTTCTTGTCCTATCCTTCCACTTGATTCTATCTGATGATCAAGATAGATCCCGACCTAATATAATGATTGTTGTAACTCGATCCTTTACAAGGGATTCTTTTGTATAGGCTTGGGATTATGCGCGACCTACTAAGTTATTTCTCTGAGATTTGATCTCCTGACCTTCACTCTGTTGACATCAATGACAATATCATACCAATGTTTCCAAAATACCTCTTAGATTGTCTTACTTTCCTATAAAATCCTTCAACTTTGCCGAAACACCGTTAGGAATCTTGCAAGTATCGACATGAAAGAGGAGATTTGTAGATATGTTCAAGCACAATACCCCGTAGGCTTCATCCATTATGTTGAATTATTTTGATTTATCTATGTATGAATTAGGCTCAACCTTAGTCCCCATGGTGATCCTATACAAACCCTTGGTTCTAAGTAGAATCTCTATCTTTGGCTTCCACTCAAAGTAGTTGAAGGGTGTCAAGATCAGTGAAGAAGATGGTTGATCCATTGTTCTCTATGGGATTTCCAATATGATCTATAAAACTCCAATAAAAGTGAATACTCCCTCACAATAATGGATATGATACCATGTAGGATTAAACCACAATCTAAGACCTAATTCTGAGAAGTAAATACCACACTAGATAATGGAAAAAGAGAGAGAGGAGAGAGAAAAATAGAATCAATCTTCACACATAAGAGACTAAGAAACCAACTATAATCACAATGTATTAATACTTGATAATGAGTAAAATATATAGGACTCTCCACCTAAGGAGTAATACACACTAGGCTGGAATTTCCATGTGCATGCTCAAGTAAAAAAGTAACTTTTCCCAATAGCAACAAGTAACTAAAGTCAAAAGTTGCTAATAATAAGAAAATGCCAAAAATATAGGTTTGAAATTACTGAGAACTCTGCATGAATTCAACTTGCATTCCATAATAGAAAAAATCTCCTAGAATAAGATAGAGTCCATGAATGGAACTAAAGTCCTAATGGAGTGAGAATTTTCTAATTATGGAAAGTCACTAAATAAGTGAAGTGAGTTAACTGCAAGTATTGGATGGGTAATGCACACTTCCCTACAAGGCTAATATTATTAATAAAGTGTGCTCTATAGCCATGAAATAATAAACATATCCTAGAATTAAGAATATATGAATTATCTCCTAAAAATTAGTAATTTTCCTAATGGTGGCTAAAAAATAGGAGTTCGCCTAATGGTAGCTAAAAAAAAGGAATTTTCCCAATGGTGGTTTATGAGCCCATGGTATTTTCCCATGGTATTACATATAGGAATCCACTGGCTAAACATAGACCTGATATTAATAGACATGATGTAAATCGAAGTCCTTCTAAATAGTAGTAAAAATGGAAAAAATGAGTATGTCACGAAGTATGTAGTTGAGCATGTATGCTGACAATCATAAAATTTGGTATCAGAGCATTAGTCCTAGGTTTTTTCTTCTCCAAGAAAGTCATCTTAGAATTTTTTCTATAACATTTTTTATTAGATGATTGAAATAGTGAAAGTTGGGGGTTATTTATAAGATATATCAAGGTATATTGTGTAACAATTTCTGATTTATGGTCATTATACGTTCAGAGATATACTCTGTGGAAGATAGGGTTTTTTATTAGTCCTATAACTAATCTCAAATATGTGTTTAGGGTAAAATAGTCATACATTATTCAAAGAGGATCCAAATTTTGTGAGATTTGTGGAATTTGAAAAAAAAAATGCCATACTATTTCTAGTTGAAATTTCAAAATCAGATATTAAATATTGAACACATGGAATTATGTACAAATTTTCTCTCCCATAAAGGCCAAAAATTAGCAAGGTTTGGGAAAGTTACCTTAAATTTCACTTGGCACATCCAATTTTGGTCATACCTATGGCATTGCAGAGAAGAAATTTCAAAGTACTACAGGCTAAATGTTTAGACTCAAAAGGATCGAAATTTTAGAAACACATCAGGAGGAAGGTCGGTGAGGAGGATAGACTCCAAATTAAGGGCTTAAAAGGTACATAACTTACAATTGGCATAATTGTTTATTGTAATATTTATTTTTGGTGATTCAAGTTTTTTAATAAAGAGGAAAAATAAGAAAATTATTGTTTCTCACATGGTTCGTGCTGGCACAAAATTGGATACCAAGGTTCTCAAAGGTTACCAATAAAGATACTGTTGTAGTTTAGCAACATTATCATATGAAGCCTTCCACGAGGGAAGGAAGCCTCACCCGAACTGTAGTTGTTACTTGTGTGAGTGAAGTGAATAAAAGAGGATGAATCACCAGTTATGGAACAGTAGAATGCATATTGATGATTTAACATATACAAAATTATATCACCAATAGTCTAAAACAATATAAACATCAAATTAACTAGGTTGCACAACCGACAGGAAAGTCCATACATCAGAATTAATGGTTAAATACCAAATAAACAATACATAAGTAATTGCGCAATGAAGAAACTACATAGTCATGCACATCATAACCAAAATTTTAAGGCCCAAATGATCTCTTATATTATCAGTATCTCAGACTTCATGATCCCATGAGTACATCCTTCTATCATAACTTACACATTACTCTTCATGGTCCAATACCCTCTACATATTCTAGCACTATATCTTATTAGAGCATAACTATTCCAACAAAACCCATTACAACAACTTATTATACCAAAACCAATAACAACAATGAAAACAACAATAATACTAGAAACAATAGTCTAACAAAGCATAATATGAACAAAAACCAACCCTTTCCAATTACATGTTCCCAGATTTCTAGTTTTCCTCGAGCACTTCTTGACTTCTTGATCTCACTTCCTTTACTTTTCCTTCTTTGTCCTTGCATGCACGCGATGCTTCTAGCTCTTTCCACTTGGTCATCTGACTAGTGCATGCTCTGTTTTCACTACTGGTACTATTGTAGTTAGGTTTCTGCTTATCCTATATTTTATTTGTTGCTTCTAATCTTTCGTTGGACTGTTGTTGATACCCATAAAACTTTATCTTTTCCCAAAAAATAGTTTCTCTTAAAAAATGGAGGGCCCAACAGGCCCTGAGTACAACCTTTCACTCATCCCATGTCAACCTGTTGGCTCTTTTCTCTGACCTTCCACAAAATAAGGGCCCAAATCTGTTACAATGTAGAGAGCATGATCATGAAAATGGTCATATTTCTCAATGTGGTCCTAACATTTCCTTTCCAAAATTGAGACTCCCGCAAGAAATAATTGAGCAATAGTTACATTGATCTCCTCGAGATTTATGGAAAAGTGATTACTCTATTTTGTGTCAACAATGGAGTCAAGTTGTTTCATTTGAATGTATTATTCTTGCATTATGGAATGGAAGTTGTGAATCTCTTTATTTCCATCTATGGTAGATTCATCTAATGCATCCAACCATTTGTCTTCATACTGAATTTTGACAAACGTAGTGGCATGTTCAACAGGGTTAGACATAGCTTTGGGTTTCACATGCATGTTGTTGAGTTGTTCATGAAATTTCATGATTGGTTTGATGCATCAATCCAACAAACCAACCCAATTGTTGACCATGTCAGAGAGATGATGATACTTGCCAAAATGGGTAGGAAGTGAGGAATGGAACCGATTTCCCTCCACAGATGCATGCATAAGATTTTGTATCATTTCTTTGGGATACTCTGTTTCCTTTAATTTAATCAAAACCAACTCCTATTGTAGGGTATTTATCTTTCTAGCTAGTTGGGACTAGGAATTCAAAATGAGAGAAACTCGTTGTGGAGGTGCAACTGGAGTGATATCTTTAGGTATCTCCCCTACCAATTGTCAAAAAGTGGGCCAGAATTGGACTAGTTTATCTGGCACAACCAAAACAAAGGATTCAACTTGTACAAGAAATTCATGCTCATATTCCATAGCTAAAGAGGCTACGCTGATGTTGTCTTTCATATGGTTTGATTCCTTTGTGAGATCATCATTTGGTTTCTCAACTAAAATGATTCATTGTTCCAGTTGATCTATAGAGGCATGTCAAAGATGAAAAATTTGTGGCAACTTTGCAATTGTAAGAGAGGGATCGAAGGGAAAACTTGAAGTAATTGGTTGGCCTCTCACAATAGAACATTCTAACAATATATAGGTACTAGTACCATCTAGACTATCTTAGGGACCTTTGAAGCTTCACATAATTCGATATTGGACCTCCTATAGAAGCACTGCAACCACACTTGTTTGCTCCAAATATAACTTGATCATAACTCGACATTGTTGTGGATCATGTAGCGTGGGAGTAAGGTGTTCCTTAATAGAATTGGGAATATGATATTAGTGTATGTCTTCATGGACATTCATTTATGTATATGGAGCCTCTAGGTCCATCTACATGTGTACCTTTGGCCATGTCTCTGAATCATAATGAAGAATAATTTTTGGCGATGTGTCTAGAGGGACTTGTCTTTGTGGAACCTGGGGAAGAGAGGATGGTATAGAGATGGTGGTGCTGAGATTTATTATAGAGGAGTCAATATATTTTGTAAAGGAGGTTTAAAAATGGGCATGATTGGTGGATGATGAAGTCATGAATGGGACATTGGGTAAGATATGTTTCTCACTAGGTAGTTCCTAAAAGATGGGGTTAGAGCTTTGTGTCACTGGGGGGTCATCAAGAATGGTTATCATAGTGATTGATGAGGGAATGGATGTAGTGGTGTGAATGAGAGTGGTAGTGGTGTGGGTCGAAGGAGGAAGGGAAAACAATGGAGTGGTGAAAATGAAAATAGGGTCACCAACGAACGTGGAGGGGCAGTCAGTGCGTGACTTCTTTCAAGGGAAAAGATAAGTAAGGAATTCATGGAATTGCTTACCCAATATAGTGGAATTATCTACGATAGAAGAGAATGGAATATGAACCATCCCCCTAGGTAACACTTCCTCTTCACCTTCATCATCCTCTTCCTTTCAGATAGAAGGCATCCTCTCTCGCTTTGTTGAGATGGTATTTGCACTAGATTTATGTATAGGAGAAGACCGTTGCATGATGGTAGGCATCATGTAAGAGACACCCAACTTATTATTTTCGACAAGGACACCAAGAGAGGAGGCGACATAATTTTTGAACAAGGACTCATCCAAAGAAAATGGTAAAGGGTTCATATGGAAAAGAGTTGGGGCAGCTCCAAGAGGTCTCACAAATGTGTGGTCATGGATCATCCTGAACTAGATGTTGTGGGTGTTCCAATTGTGGGTGTGACTTTAGGTTGTGATGATGAGGTCATTATAGAACTGAGAAAAGGCCATAGTGTGAGGTGTTCTGTAGTTGGTCATAGTGTGAATATGCCAGGGTTCGAAGAGTTTAGCAATGTAGTAGTCAGACATGCCATATATGTTGCAACCCTATGGTGGTTTCCACTTCCACATAGAGAATGCTACTAATAAGTAGCCATATATGAAGTATTGGAACTTCTCATGTGCATACGTGAAAGAATAAAAAAATTATATGAGAAATTATTTACACCAATTCAATGGTGCACCATTTTTTCTAAATTCCGCTATTGCTATGGCATCAAGGGTGCACTCACTTTTCATGTAATTCTTCATTACTTTATCAGTAATCAAGTAGTAGGCCATGAAGGAATACTTATTGTTGATCAACACAATGTGCACTCCACGACCTCCTCGCCTAGTTTCATATTTTTCATATAATATAATTTCACCCTTTTTCCGCCCATGCTTCCCACATCCTTGGAAGCCATCTATAACAACCTCCCCTTCCATGGAATACCCAATGATATTATGAATGTACTCAACGTGGATAAGATAGGCATGATCTAAAAATAAGATACTATTGTGCACCTAGATGATAAGTAATTATGTGCACTAACCTACTTCTCCAGTAGTGAAAAAGACAAGTAGGTCATGAAGACTCATCAAGGTGGAATCCTGTAGTGGTACGTACTCAGGAATACACTACCACTGAAACTCGTCCAACAATGTGTTGCAATACATAAATGAATGAATAGCCATTTGTTGAAACAAGGAAGCATCGATGAAATCTAGGTCAACCAACCGAGTTTTCTCAAGCTTCCCATTCAAATAACCTTGAACTATAACATGTGGATAAATAAATTATTCTGGAATAGCAGTTTTGGGAAGGGATCCTCAACCAAAAATGAAGACCATAGTGATGGACTGATGTTGGTAGACAAAGAGAACTGGTAGATAAAGGCAGAGGCTCATAGATTTATCAATGGGCTCTAGGACTGAAGATACAAATAAATTGATTAAAACATGATACCAGTGAAAATTTGGCCAAAGGAGAGTTTATTGGAAACTTTGTGGGATGGTGACAATATTATCAACTACTAATAGAGACAACATGGAAACAATTGAGCATTACTATCGAATATGACAAGTAGAAACAAAAAATCTATGAGACAATTTAGCAAGCTAAGAGAATAAGTAAAAACACGAAGTACGAATATTTGGGTGAATAATAAAGTAATTGCCTCACCAAAAATCACCCATAAAAGTATTGACAATTGTGAGGATGCAAATGAATTTGACTAATACTCACATGACAACAAGAGAAAATGTATCAACATCATTTAACGAACCTAGTGACAACGGAAGACACATGTTTTAGGCTTGGAGCATATGATATACAAAGGGATTTGATTTATACCTCCCCAAACACAAAGTTGATATATGGGATAGATAAATTGATAGGGACTACTAGACGCTATGACAAGTGACAATCTAACATGTGACAAATTTATTAACGAAAATGGAAAACAACAACTAATGAAAAATCCTACATACTATATGCACTCCTAAATACAGGAGTGTTATGAAATTTCATTTATCAAGCATAAATGTAGGGCTTCCGACACATTCCATTCACCCATCTAGGATAAATAATACCATCTAGCTATGTGAGGCTAATAGCAATGGATTCACAGATTTCTAGAGGGATAAAACCTTCCCATCCAATGAAACTATAGCTTCCCCGAATTTGTTTGATACTTGGTTTCATATAAAAGGACTTGGTCACCTTGTGTGAATGACTTATGCTTAATATGTATGTTATTACAATCCTTTTGTCAGGCCTTCTTCACTATCTGATGAAAATATACTAAACATCGAGCTTCTTCAAGTTCCATTAATTCCGTAATTCATGTTACCAGGGATTCATCATCTGTCATCTTAGTATCTTCCACAATGAATATAATCAGAATTATAAACTTAGTTGGAACTACCACTTCTTATACATATACCAAATAAAATGGGGTGTATATGTGTAATCTCTTTGTAGTGGTTTAGCAATCCCATAGCAAAGATGAAACTCTCTCATCCCAATCATCCTGATTGGCACAACATAGTTTGGTTAAACTCCTTTCTAAGATCTTATTGAATTCTTCTATTGTTCCATTCACTTGAGGATGGTATGAACTAATCATATGGTTTTGAATAAAAACCTCTCTTATGAGGGTCATGATAGTGTCATTGATAAAATGAGCCCCTTGATCACTGTTCAATCTTCGAGGACTACAAAAAATGGAAATTGTATTCTAAAAAATAAGTCATTTTGTTGTGTCTATAGAGAAATCTTGAACAACTTCTTCTTCAGCCCAATGACTCAAGTAATTAGTTGTAGTAATAATGTATTTTTCTTTTGAATGACTCGTAGGAGGTTTTATCATGCTGAAAAAATCAACAATCCACTTTTCAAAGGCCTACAGAGCTTGAAAAAGATGTAAGGGTAACTCATTATGGAATGAGGGATTACCAACTTAGTGACATATGTCATAGGCCCTGGTATAATCTTTGGCATCCTTGAACACATTTTCCCTTCATAATCGTGCTTGCAATATTTTTCTATAATTTTCATTTTCATTGACGTGGCCTCCCACAACTCGATTATGACACTCCCACAAACTATATGATCTCTCATGGTCAAGCACACTATGTCTAAGGATTTTATCCAATCCTAATTTGTACAAGTGTCTTGCAATCAATTGATAGTCTGCTACCCAAACCAATAGGTGTCTCTTTTGAGTTGTTGAATAACCTTCAAAGAAGACGCCCATGCTTAGAAATAAGGAAATGTCATACAAGTAATGAGAAAAATATTCAACCATGAAAAGAGATGGAGTTAAGAGATTATCATCTACAACTCTGACACTCTCTCTTGATTCAATTCTAGACAAAGGGTCTGGACCCATATTTAAGTTTCCATGATCAACAATGAACTTAAAATAAATTTTGTGAAAAAGCAATATCCATCTACAAAGTATTCCTTCTAATATAAGTTTAGTAACAAGATATTTCAAAGTAGAGTGATCAATAAAGAATTTAAAGTGACTCCCTAGAAAATAATGTCTAAACTTTTGTAAATCATAAGCAATTGCCAAACATCTTTGTTTCAGTTGTAGTGTAGTTTTGTTTGTCGTGAGAGAGATTTCGTTTATCAACGTAAATAGGATAGTCTAGGCTTCCTTCACCAGTTTGCACAAGTATTGCTCCCAATTCAATACTGGAAGCATCAATATGTACATGAAATTCCAGTTTCCAATGCAGATATACGAGTATAGGAGAAGTACTTATCTTTTCATTGAGGGAATCAAGGGCTTTATTACATTGTGACATCCAACTAAAATTCTCATATTTCTTTAACAACTTTTCCAATGGGGCAGCTATGCTTGTGTAGATTCTAATAAAATTGCGATAGTAGCCCATGTAACCTAACATTGAATGAAACTATTTGAAAGTTGTAGGAGGAGGCATATTTAGTATCACAAAAACCTTTAAATGATCCACCAACATTCCTTCCCTAAAAACTATGTGTCCTAGCAGAGGCCCAATTGGTACGCAAAAAATACACTTTTTCAAGTTTAGGGAAATTTGTAGTTGTCTACAATGATCTAACATCAACTGTAATAGGCATTTGTGTTCCTCTAATAGTTTTTACACAATCCAATCATCCATATAAACTTCAAGAAACATGTAAATGAAGTTGTGGAATGTTGCAATCACTATTCGAGAGAACACCACTTGGGAATTATTTAGCCCAAAAGCCATAACATTATAGGAAAATGATCCTCACTTGGTAGTGAATGTATTATTTTTCTTGTATTCTACTACAATTATAAAATGGTGATATCCAAAAAAACCATCTGTAAAAGAAAAGGCTTCATTTATGACTACTTGATCAAGGAAATAATCGCTAAAGGGAGTGGGAAAAGGGTCATGTACACGGGAAGTGTTCAAGATTGTTAAGAACCAAATATCAATATATCATAGAAAAACCTCAAAATAAGTACTCAACACCTTGAAAAAGAAATAATTTCAGATAATAAGCGTCTTTGAGGGGGCAACCTCCTTTTACCCCACATAAATGTTCAAGTACAAGATGATTCCAAATGAAAATGTTTCCTTGGTATATATAAAAGACTAGGAGATATAATTACAACTAATGGAATAAAGCCGACATAAATAAAATAACATTACTAATGTAATATGCCCCAATTAAGGGGTAATGAGCCAATATTAGGGCTTAACATGCCCCTCCCCTTGAGACAAGTGTTTTCCGAAATGCTTGAGTAACTCTTGATGCTTCTATATAAAAGAGGAATCTTTCCAAGAGGAATCTTTAGCCGGTTGTTTCCTCCATTTAATGAGATACTCTAAAATGGATCTATTCCTTAGCTGGCGAATTCTTGTGTCAGTGATGGCTTCAGTATCCAATATAATTTTTCCTTTCTCTTCAAGTTATGGAAATATAGTTTGAACTGGAATCTTGTCTCCTATAACCTTCTTTAAGCATGAAACATGGAAAACTGGGTGTACTTGTGAAGATGTAGGAAACTCCAATTTGTATGCCATAGTACCAATATTTTGCAACACCTTATAAGGGACATAGGATTTGGTGATAATATATTATCCTTCTTGTCTTTCTTGAGGGACATTTGTTTGTATGGTTTTAGACTTAAAAATACCCAATCCCCTACTTCAAAACTTCTTTCACTACGATGTTGATCTGCTTGTTGTTTCGTGTGATTTTGTGCCATGGTCAGGTTGTCCTTTAAGATTTTGAGAACTTGTTGTTGAGGCTCGATGTGATATTCCACTGCTTGAACCTTATATTTTTCTTTTAGAGAAGAAGTGAAGGAAGGAGGGTGGTATCCATAGAATGCCATAAATGGTGTTATTTTTGTTGTAGTATGAAAGGAAGTGTTATACCACCATTCTGCCAAGGGTAACCATTTGAACCATTGTGTTTGTTTATCAGAGACAAAGCAACGAAGGTAGCCTTCCAGACATTTGTTCACTATGTTGGTTTGTCCATCAGATTGAGGATGATAAGATGAACTAAAAGCCAATTGAGTACCCAAACAAGAAAATTATTGTCCAAAAATGTCTAGTGAAGATGGGATCTCTATCACTTAAACTAATCTTTGGGCTGCCATGTAGCTTTTGAACTGTCTCCATGAATGAGGTGGCCATTGTACTAGATTTGAAGGGATGAGAGAGTGCACAAAAGTGTGTGTACTTGGTCAGTCTATCAATAATCACCATGATGACATTCTTTCCTTCAGACTTTGGTAACACTGTGATGAAATCCATGGAAATCTCCTCCCAATGCTAACTTGGGATGACTAATGGTTGTAAAAGACTTGGGTTCTTAATTGTTCCACCTTATTTTGTTGGCAAACCAAAAATTCGGCCACAAACCTTTGAACATCATTTTTAAGTCCATGCCAAAAAAAATCCTTCTTGACTCTATGGTAGGTTTTCAAAAATTTCGAGTGCCCTCCTACTAGAGAGGTGTGCAATTCCAATAGTACCTTTTGTTTGAGATGGGAGTTCTTACACAAATATAAGTGATCTTTGTACCATAGTGAATCATTTTTTCATCTAAATGTATCTGATGCACTGGAATCTTGCTGTAACCTTTGAATGAGAGTCCACACTTTTTCATCATTCTTCCATTCATCCCTTGCTTCTATCATCCAATCGGGTTGGATGATCGAGATAGCACAGAGAAGGGCCTCAACATCTTCATCCTTTCTTGAGAGCACATCTGCCAGAACATTTTTCTTCCCCTTTTTATAGACGATTTCAAAATCATAACCCAATATCTTGGTTACCCATTTTTGTTGTTCTTTTGAAGATAGTCTTAGTTCCAAGAAGTATTTAAGAGTATCATGATTTGTTTTGACCTTGAAGTGCCTACCTATTACGTAAGGAAACCATTTCTTCAATGCATGTAGTATTGCCATCATTTCCTTCTCATAAATGGGTTTGTGTATGTCCTTCCTCTTGAGTGGTCATCTTTCAAAAGCCAGGGGCCTTCCTTCTTGCATTAGGACAACACCAATTCCATTTCTCAAGGCATCACCTTCCAAAATAAAGGTTTTTGTGAAGTTTGGAGTGGTCAAGAAAGGAGATTTTCACATCACCTCTTTAAGTTGTTCAAAATCTTTAGTTGCCTCTGGAGTCCATGAAAATGAATCCTTCTTAGTTAGTGTCATTAAAGGTGCTGCTATTCTTCCATAGTGTCGAACAAACTTGCAGTAGTAACCTATCAAACCCAAAAATTCTCTAAGATTCTTCAATGTTTTGGGAATCGTCCAGTCCATCATGGCCTTAATCTTATTAGGGTCTATCTTGACACCTTCATGAGATACAATATGAGCCAAATACTCTACCTCCTTCACTCCAAAGAAACATTTGTATGGTTTGGCATATAGTTGTTGCTCCTTTAGTAGTTGTAGCACCTTGTCAACATGTCGCACATGATCCTCCGAAGACTTGCTATAGATTAGTATATCATCAAAAAATACTAACAAAAGTTTTCGAAGAAAGGGATTGAAAATGGAATTCATTAGCCCTTGGAATGTGGAAGGTGCATTTGTAAGGCCAAAAGGGATGACCAAAAATTCACAATGGCCTTCATGAGTTCAGAATGTTGTTTTTGGGATATCTTCTTCCTTCATTCTAATCTGATGATACCCTGAACGAAGATCCAATTTTGTGAAACAGAATGCTCCATGTAGTTCATCTAACAATTGATCAATGATGGGAATGGAAAAATTTTCTTTAATAGTGATCTTGTTGAGCTCTTTATAATCTGGACACAGACACCATGAGCTATATTTCTTGAATACCATTACCACTGGTGCAGTGTAAGAACTTTGGCTAGTTCTAATAATGCTATCCTCTAACATTTCTTCAACCATGTGCTCAATTTCACTCTTCTGGGAGTAAGGGTATATGTATGGCCTGATGTTTGGAGAAACACTCCCAGGAATAAGGTGAATTTCATGATCATGATTTCGAGTGGGTGGAAGACCTTTGGGAATATCTTCAAATACTTTGGAATTCTTATCAATGATCCCTTGGAGATATTGAGGAATAGATGGCTTAGATGTTTGAACATCTAGAGAGCATAGTTGTGCAATAATGCCTTGATGCCTCATTTTCAATAATTTTGTCATGCCATTAGAGATTATCACCTTACCGGGTTTTCCTGTCATACCTATTAAGTCAATTTATTTTCCTTCCAATGAAAATTTTGTGAAAAGTTCTTGAAAATTAAAATCCATTGTTCTTAATGATTGTAACCATTGGATTCCTAGTACAACATCTGCACCACCCATGGGTATAACAGTCATTGGACTATTCATTAGATATTCCCCCATAGTAAGATTGATCTTATTTCATTTTCCCGAGCAATTGATAGTTCCTCCATCTGTAATCACTACTTGAAACTCTGGCACTAGATATACAAAGCAATTGAGAGCTTTGGCTAATTTATAGTGAATGAAATTATGAGTACTGCCATAATCAATTAGAACTATTACCTTTTTCTTTTTGATGTATCCTTCGATCTTGAGGGTTTGAGGAGTGCTAATTCTAGCCAATGCATTACATGATATCATGGGAGTCAACTCTTCAGATGAAATTGCTTATTGAGATGGTTCTTGTTCTTGTTCTTCTTCCTCTTCACAATCTATGTACAATAATTTCTTCTCACCACACTTATGTCCCTTACTATACTTGTTGTCACAATTAAAGCATAAAGCTTTTGTTTTTCTTTCCTCCAATTGTTGAGGTTTCAACCTTGTAGGTTGAGGTGTTTTAGAAGAAGGAGCATTGTTCTCTCTATAGATGTTAGGATTGGTCCTTCTAGTAGCCATAGCCATATTTTTAATTTCAACATTTCTTGCCACCTTAAATGAAATCTCCAATGATTTGGGTTCCCAAAGGTGAACCTCATGTTGAATGTTATCCTTTAAAGTTCCTATGAATAAATCAATCAAGTGCTCATCTGGAATATCTGTTACCTTTATATTCAATATTTGGAATTTCTCAATGTGCTCAGTAACTGAACCCTTTTGCTTGAGATTTATCAATTGGCTAAAGAAGGTATTGATCCTTGTATCCTCATAGTGTGCTATAATTTCTTCCGTGAAAATTGTCCAAGTGACGAGTGATTTGTGAGAACAAATCCATCGATACCATACAAATTGATTGGGTTCTAAATATAAATAAACAATTTGTACCTTTTGTGTATGTGGCACATTATGTAGATCAAATAATTTCTCCATCTGAAGTATCCATGTGATTGGGTCCTTGCCATCAAAATTCCTCATATCGATCTTAGGAGCGTGGTTGGTCTTAAACGCAAAGTTGGAGTTTCTCCATTATTGATTCACCTTCCTTGTGTTCTCATCATGAATTTCATGGGATGCATTTTCACTTTCAGGTGTCTTCTCTGTTACGAAATTTTTTAATACTTCCATGATCTACTCTTTTAAACCATCCATCTTAGTATTTATTGCCTCCAACATAGCTTCCATCTCTTGTAGTTCAGATTTTGTTACCATCTTCTTTTTTAAATCATTTATGTCCCTGTGCATTTCTTCACCTTCATAAAGAGTCCAAGTAGGATTGTCTGGAGGCTTATTTGGTGTAGACGTTCCCTTTTTGGGTGGCATGTTCGCCAAGTATCACTTTTGAACATTGATTTTGAGGTGGTTCTACTAGACAATATTTCTTCTATTGTATCTCCCAAGTTTCATCCCTTCTGGGTATGAAACTTTATTTTATGTAGTTCTGTAATACTTCTTCTCTGCAATTCCATAGGTTTGATCAAAATTGGATGTAGTAAGTGGAATTTATGGTAACTTCCCTTCAACTTGCTGATTTTTTTCCTTTCCAGGAGATCTCACTTGTATAGCATGCCCCGCACAAAATAATTGATATAAAATTATGAAACTCGTACCAGAAATACTATAGACTGTCCATTATCCAATGAAACTAGTCTCACTCAAGTTGGATACTCTAGGAATAATTTATGATTGTTTTACCTGAAACACCTTCTTGAGACTAGTCAATATGAATAGTCAGATACCCTATCTTCCACATGGTGTATATACAAATTTAAGATGAACCAGAAGCTGAACGTTTTACCCCAAATACCTTACTAATTTATGGGAATACCCTCTAGATTCAACATCTGAAACATTACAGAAATTTTCTTATAGTGAAACTTCCGCAATGACTCAGTTCAAGATGATTCCCGAACCCTATCTTTCACAGGTTGTATCTCTGAAAGTTTACGGCCTTAGGAGATGAAATTTTACCCCAACGTACCTTGATCCATATAATAAATATCCTCCAAGTTGTTTCTTTGGAAACGTTGTAGAAAAAAAGTTATAGAAAAAATGTCAAGGTGTCTCAGATGTAGCAGCAAAACCCCAAGACCTTGAGCTCTGATACCATATGTTAAGAATCAAATATCAATATAGCATAGAAAAACCTCAAAATAAGTACTCAACGCCTTGAAAAAGAGATAATTTCAGATAATAATCCTCTTCGAGGGGGCACCCTCCTTTTACCCCACATAAATGTTCAAGTACAAGATGATTCCAAATTACAATGTCTCTTTGGTATATATAGGAGACTAGGAGGTATAATTACAACTAATGGAATAAATTTAACATAAATAAAATACCATTACTAATGTAATATGCCCCAATTAAGGGTTAATGAGCCAATATTAGGGCTTAACAAAGATCTTGTAATCAAGGATGATTTTAAGGATGAAAATTTAATTTAAAATGTAGAAAACTTGGAGAATATTACTAATCCTTCATATGCCAACAATAAATGTTTGTTTATATTTTTGTAAAAAGATTCAAATTTCTATGGATTTTATATAGTTTTCAAAACAATTTGGTGATTTTAAAGGTAAAATAACTCTATCCTATAAAATTTTGTCGAATCATTTTTATAATGGTGAATTTTTTGGGGGACAAATAATGGAAAATTAGGCCAGGAGAAAAATTTAGCCCCTAAAATCATCCTTGCCTGTAATCCACACATACTCACATATCCTCAATACCTTTATTGTTATGTATGATGATCAGACTGATCCATTCAGCGTCATACACAGGGGAAATCATCCCAGCTACTAACATCCTATCAATCTCCTTTTTCACCTTCTCTTTGACTTTGGGGTTCAACAGGTATGGCCCGTGTTTGACTAGTTTTGAGTCAGGATTTAGCTCTATATTCATCTCCTCTAATTCTCGCATAATGCATTTTAGTTCTAAAAAGATGGTAGGGAATAGGTCCTCATATTCTCACAAAAAATACTCTATCTTATTCATGGTCTATTCATCCCAATAATCTCCTATGGATTCCATATTGGGATGCTCCTCACTCCTTATGTTTATTTTCCTCAACTTCAAGGTTTTATAATATGAACTATTAGATTCATCTGAAATAATATCTTTAACAACTATAGTTCCTTCAGATTCTTTAATCGTCAAATGCCTAAGGTCCTCTAGGGCGTTGGGATCTTATGGGTTTATATTAAACTTACTAGAACCCATGGATATTTCTGTCAGGGATGGTAAAGGCTATGATGAAGTAGATATTCATGTTCATGATACACTATAGGTGGATGTGTGGGATTAAAATCATCATTAAAAATAAGTTTCTTAATTTTTTGAAGCACTAAGGTGAGTTCAAGAGGCTTACCCAAAAATGAGAAATTGTGATAGAACTGGCAGTGCAGTGCTTCCCAACAAGTGGTTTGTATTCTACTCTCTTCATGCACATACCAAGCACATAGAATTATTCCCAACAAATGAATAAACTGATGTACCCAAAATTGAAAAGTAACTTACACATATTTCCGTACCTTAATGCAATGCACAACATGGTCATGTGGATTAGACGACCCATCATACGATTCTAGATTTAAGAGTTTATGCTTCATCTCTTGGTCCTTACACGCATGTATGACTTGAAATGGAAGGATAAATCAATAGTGAAGAGAGAGGTTGATCTCATCCCGAGAAGTAAAATATTCCTTATGTGTGGCCCACAACCTAGATGGAGACTATTTTAATGAAATATCAAGTGTTGATATTATTTGTTCTAGATCAAATTTGGCTTCCAGATCAACTAGAAATATGTGCCAATATTAAGTTCCATCATAAACAAGGTGTTCTCAAATGTATGATCCAATCCACCTAGTGGCTATGATAGTTGCGAAACGTCTTGAAAAGTTTTCATACATTCCTTGTTTCCAATTCTCAAAAGATTCCTTTGAATCTTCACTTGCATACTGAATACTCCACCAACTTACTGACCCATATGCGGTAGGGTTAATCTAGTCTGCACATTTTCTTTTAGTCAGAGGGTAGGGTTAATCTAGGGAATCTAGTTCCATGTTTTCTTCAATTGGATTATTATATCGAGGACCTCAATATGGTTCTAGATGTTGGGTTTCTTTCATAACATCCACTTCAAAGGTCATGATTTCCATTTTGCGATCTATAATGATGCAATTCTCATATGCCCAATCAATACCCAATAGGTATGGGTATGGATCCTTCTCCCCCATTATTTCTATGACCTTAAAGTATGATATTTTTTTAATGCCAACTAATTCCACTTCAAGTTTTGCACCATCCCAACAGGGTAGATATAATACTAAATCTCCATGCACAACTAAATAGGTTAATAAACAAGCCTATATTTACCCATGGCTTCCCAAGTCTTATTTGGTAGTATGTTGACTTCAAAACCCAAGTCAAACATAATGTTTTTAATCTTGTAGTCGTTGATGTGGGCATTCCATATAAATTATTTTTCATGTCTCCACTTCCTCCTATGTATCCTACTTGTATTCATCTCTAAAACATTAGCATCAATAAGCTTCTATGGGCTTCCCTCAGCCTCTAAAGTCCCCTTAATCATTTTCCGCAACTTCTTAGTGAGTTTTTCATCATCCAAAATATCGAAAAACTGTTGGAACCATAGATCAATAGTATTTTTTCATTTCCCACGAATGTCCTTTGATGCCAATAGATTTTCCACAAATCTTGGTTAAATCTCAACACTTGGTTTTGTAACTATTGATATGTTAGGTTTAGACATTTGTCGAAACATTTATACTGCATTATGGAAGAAATCCTTCTTTCTTATGGGATGATACTCAACATCCATCAATACTTCCTTCTGAATATTACTTTGATTAGGGCTATCAACATTGACACAAATCCTTTTTCCTCCTCTATTAATAATGTTACTATTAGGATACTTTCTTTCACCAATAGGTCTAGGCTCAAAATTTATTAAGTTGGATCCTCATTTCCTCTTACTATCTTCCCATTTCATGATCAATTCAGGGAAATCCTTGATGGCATAGGTGTTATCTCTACAGTGTGAAAAACAAGGCCTTCTTGGAAGAGTAAAATATCTTGTGAAGTTCCCTTGTTCATCACAATTGTAAAAACGAATTGGTCCTCCTCTGCTAGTACATACACCTTGAAATCCTACCCCACCTCTGAAACCTCCTTTGAAACCTTAAATGGCTCCATCACCCTTAATGCAGACTGATCCAATCTATTTGCAAGAGAGTCCAAAGCATGAAACTGCTTGGTAGTGTGAGTAGATGACCTACAAAATTTCCAATATATCGTGTTCAGAATAGGGTAATAATTTTGTAGGATTGGATAGTGCATAAGAGAATATTCATGACTCCTACAATTTTCATAGTATTTGTTATCGCCCCCCTTGATGATTTTGGAATGCATGGTAATACACAGGGCCATGAGATGGCTCTATAACAACAACTTGCACAACTCCTCTCGATGGTCCTACTGGAGAACGTGCCATCAAGTGTGGAGGGGGTCATATGAACCTCAGTTTAGGACATTTTGTCACTATATGACTCTCATTGTATCATCCAATACACCATACCTGTGTTCGACCTACTGTTGGGCAGGTAAATTCTTGAATCATGTCAATTAACATGGAAATATGACCTTGCAACTATCTAATATTAGTGTCTTAAGACTGTCTCATAACTTGTGCGCTTCTGGGATAGCCAACAATAACTTCATTTTTCATTTCTTATTTCAAGGCTTCCCCTAACTCATTTATCCTCTATTGGTTTAATGGTATGCAGGTCAATGATAAAAACCCCTGTATAAACCATTCTCACTAGTGGTCTTCATGGATGGGGTTTTGTAATTTCCTTATTGCATATTTAAATATTTTGTTTTATTCCTAGATAGAATCACCATCTCTCTATTTGATCTTTTGCAACTCACAGAGAGCTTGTTTCTCTAATTATGGTAAGAAGAATTTTTCTTTGAATATTTGTTTGATTTGAGCAAGAGTGAAAGATCACCCTTGAGGAATCCATAGTCCAATGAATTTCATACACCATTTTAAAGTTCAACCTCTCAAGGTGGTCTAAATTTTTTCCATTTTTTTGGATTCTAGACCTCCATCAAACCTACAAATGGCTTCACAAAGAAACCAATGCTATTTGACATCCTCATCCCCTTTACCCGAAAACCATGGGTATCCGTTGAGGGATCCTACATGTTGAATTTCCATGATATAAGTTGGAGATCATATCAAAATGAACCCTGAGGGTCATGGTTGCGATATGAATAAGTATCTTTACCCACTTCCTCTACTACTACTTAAAATTGTCTTATTATAAGGATGAGAAATGACATAAAATAATAAAGAATTTAGTATGTATTCTACTTGATTTGTAGATAGTGCTAAGGGAATAGTTGATTCAATGTTAGTTCCTTTGCCTCCAGAATGGAATTATTTAACGTTGCGGGTCACATGAGTATGTAGTACCATATCAATTTCGTGATATGATCCATCATGCTCCCACATCAAAGGATCTAATTCTCCCATAACTTCTTCAGGGGTTCCGAATGAGTCTTCTTCTATAGGGGTTGTGTGTATTCTTATTATTTCTCTCGACTTTCTTTCCTCTTGTCTGATTCCTCTAGAAATTTCACCACTCTCTCCAAACATCTCCTACAGCCATTGGATAGCCATCCTTCCACATATATGCAACTTTTGTAGCTTCTGTAACTCTCTTCTATGAATACTCTTGAATTTGATCTCCTTCCATGACTAATCAAGCCTCTTCGTCAACTTCCTCATATGTTTTTTCTTCCTCTTTTAGATCACAAAACCCTCCTCTAAGATCGTTCGTATTTGGAACTCTTCACTTGAAGAAACCCCATACTTAAATAATGTTTGGAACCTATCCCATAAACCCTCACCTGAATCACCCACCCCTCATGCACAGGGGTTTACACTGCCCTCTCAACTAGAATAGGTAACATCCCCTCCTCCGTAAGAAAAGTATTAATCCAAAGGGGGATTTTCCACAATAATCTTCCTCAAGATACTTCTTTTGACATGATTTTTTCTTCTGAAAAATAATGGTGATTGTCTGGGGAAAATTCAATAATATATCCTTCCAATGTGGTTTGTACCCAGAAATCCATAGCTCTATAAATCAGATGATCTAGTTGGTGAAGATACTGTAAATTCTTAGCAGTCCAATTGTGGAATCTCTTGATTCAATATTTGAATTCTGGTGCTTCTTGCAGCTGGTTGATCAACTGAAATACCTCTTCCAAGAATTTAATCTAGAATATCTCGTAGTGGTCAGTGGTAGGGTTTGATTAAAAGACAACGCTCTTCAAAACCCTAAACATTTTGTTTCGTAACTCAACTTCTTGAAAAAAAAACTCATCACACGTCATTTCCCATAAATTCTCAATGTCAGACTTAAATATGTGATGTTTCATCCTCTAAAAGTTCATTGGAAATACAGGTCCTGGAAACAAAACCATTTGTTAGTGCAAAATTGGAGACCAAGGTTCTTAGAGGTTACCAACAAAGACACCATTGTATTCTAGTAGCACTGGAATTTTAAACCTTCTGCAAGGGAAGGAGGCCTCACCCAAAGCACAAGCGAGACTTGTGTGAGGTGAAGTGAATCAAATAGGATGCATCACTAGGTTTGGGGCCACATAATGTAGATTCATGCTTTAACATATAAATAATTATATCACCAAGATTCTAAAAAAACATAAACATCATATTAACAAGGTTTTGCGACATACAAACAAGTCCTTAAATCATAATTGATGGTTAAATACCAAATACACAACATAGAAGTAAGTTCATAATGAAGAAAATAAATATTCATGCACATCATAACCAAAATTTTAGGGCCCAACTGATCTCTTATATTATCAATATCTTAGACTTCATGATACCATGAGTACATCCTTCCATCATATCTTATATATTACTCTCCATGGTCCAATACCCTCTATAGACTCTATAGCTGATCATAATAGACAAAATAACATCAATGATGATCGCTTGATAACAGAGAAAAACAACAATAATACTAGGAGCAAGAACCTAACAGTGCACAATATGAACAACAAGGAACCCTTTCCCACTACATATTCCCATATTTCTAGTTTTCCCTCGGGAACTTCTTCACTTCTTGATTCTGCTATTATCTTTTCTTGATTCTACTTATGTTTCTTTTCCCACTTTATCCTTGCATGCGCTCAAATATTCTAGGCCTTTTCACTTGCTCGTCGAGCTGGTGCACACTCTTTTTTCACTATTAGAAATCTCGCAATTATCTTTATTCTTATCATAGTTGTTCACCATCACTTCTAATATTTCACTGGAATATTGTGATTTCCTGCAAAACTTTATATTTTCCCCAAAATCAGGTTCTCTTAAAAAACAAAGGGCCCAACAACTCCATAGGATCCTCCAAAAATTACTTCATCCACTAAACCTTCAGAGAGATCGACCATGACTCAAGATGAAATCCAAGAGATTTATAACTAGATGGACAAGAATATAATTGAACATAGGGAACATGTGGAGAAGAAGATGGATCAAAATAAAAATAAAAGATAAATAATTCCATGAAGGAATTGAAAAATTCCTAGTCTTTCGTGACCTTTCAAGGTCTAGATGAGAGACTCCCTAAAGGAGATATCAAAATGAAAGGAACTCATAAAAATAAATCCATTATTCAGGTTGAAAAACCTACCAATAATAAGGAATTTTCAAGTGAAATTAAGTCTAATAATGTATTTAATTATGCTGGGGGTCCTAAATTCAAGTTTCCCAAGATTGAATTAAAGAATTTTGATTCAAAATAGGTCTTTACCTAGGTGAACCAAATGGGGAAATATTTTGAGCTACATAATATTATGGATGATAAGAAAAACATTGACATTTCAATTTTGAACTTTGAGATAATACCATATGAATGGTATCAATGGATAGTGAAAAGACAACCCCCTTTTTGTCATTATACTTGGGGTTTATTTAAAAAACAATTGAATCAAAGACTTCAATTCGAGGACTACTTCAGTCAATTTACAGGAATCAAACACTTAGGTGATATTGAATATTATAATTCATAATTTTAGGTATTTTCCACAAAGATGGATGACATAAGTGATGAACAATTGTTGCAATATTACATGGACGAATTAAAAGAGTACATTAAACATGAGATTTTCTTAAGACATGTTTAAAATATTATGGAAGATATGAAATATGTGCATCATATGCAAGCCAAGAATAAGGATACACACAAGTCTACCAATGGCGTATAGACATGAAGAAGGGATAATTTAGGGGTTCATAAAACAAATGTACCTCAACCGATAAGGTTAAAACATCAACAAATGGATTAATCAAGATCAAAGGGGCCATGTTTCAATTGTAAAATCAAGTACAGTAAGGGGAATAAATGTGGTGAGAAGAAAGTATTCTACATGGACAATGAAGAGGAATAAGATCAAGAATTGTAACCATTATAAGATATAGAGCTATAAGGGAATAATCCAATGATATATTTTAATTCATTCTTTGGCATCAATACTCCACAAACCCTCAAGATAAAAGGATATATCAAAAATAAAAAGGTAACAATGTTGATTGATTTTTGTAGTACCCATGACTTCATCAATTACAAATTAAAAAAATATCTCAATTTCTTTGTATATCCAGTACCCGAGTTTCAAGTAATGGTTGAATATGGAGGTATCATAATTTTTTTTGGAAAGTTCCATAGTATTAATCTCAATATGGGGGGGTATTTATTGGATATTCCCATTATTTCCAGCAACATGGGTGGTGTTGATGTTGTATTAGGGGTCCAATTGTTACAATCATTGGGAATAGTGGCCCTTAATTTTAAATATATTTTTATGATATTTTCCTCAAAAGGAAAGTAAATTGAGATTCTAGACATCCAATGGAAACTATCTAAAGTGATAAGCTCTGAAAACATGAAAAAAATAATAAAAAAGGGTACAACATGGGGCAATTGCACAATTGTCTCACTAGATGTTCAAACATCTATAATCTCTTCTCCAATGGATCCCAAAAAAGTTATCAAAAATCATTCAAAGGTATTTGGA
This sequence comes from Picea mariana, assembly GCA_032191745.1. NCBI lineage: Eukaryota > Viridiplantae > Streptophyta > Pinopsida > Pinales > Pinaceae > Picea > Picea mariana. The sequence continues at coordinate 22,592 of JASDQU010736293.1, read as the reverse complement.
GATAATCCTAATGGCCTTCCACCTCAATATCATGACCATGCTATTCATTTATGACTAGGAAGTGTAAATCAAGTCTTCCATGTTTCTTGCTTAAAGAAGATAATTAGTTACAAGATCCTCATGCAAACTATTTTATCTCAAACTAATGGAGAAGGTAAAATCATACTATAACTAGAAATAATCTTTGAAATATATATTAATAATATGTGAAACTGAGAAATTTTTGAATGGAAGAACCTACCAGTGGCAGAGCTAACATGGGAAGATGATTTCTTCATGTAGACACAATCATAGTTCTCAAGTGTTGAGGAAACTAATTGTTTGAATGGGAGGGGCATGTTAATTCCTAGAAAAATCCCCATACAAATCCCCATGTTATGTACAAAACCCCTTATTTATTTATGGATGTTAAATTATTACATTTCTACTGTTATATTTATATGTCTTCTAGAAACCTTCATTGAACCCATTCATTACAATTGTACCCCTTCTCTCATATATATATAAAGGAGACTTAGTATTAGGATAATCATATCTCATCTCATATTATATTCTTAACTGGATATATTGTAAAAAAAGGTTTTCCCCTCAAAGTGGATTGTAATCATTCACTTTTTTTCATTTTTTAAGGAGTTGGATCATAACATTTCTATAGCTCTCATGCTACAACAACTTTGAATATAAATCATTAAATATGTTTTTACAATTACAATTTCCTTCTTTTTAGTTAAGAAAAATTGGATTTATAGATAGTTTTTAATAACATTATAAGAAATGACCAACTAATGCATTAACCCTTGATCCTTGCAGACATTTTTTATGAAATCTCACAAGATTACAATCCATGGGTTCACAATTAAGTGTACTAGTAGACTAGATTTCCTACTAGGAATTAATAGGGTATATATTAAACCTATCATTTTTGGTACAATTGTAGGGGGGTCTCAATAAACTTCAGGAAATTTTATTCATTTGGAATAGTTAAGACATGCTAAGGGGATTTTCATTGTATTAATAGGAGACATCCTTCTCTACAAGATCCCATACGCAATATTTTGCATATTAGTTAGAAGCATATGATGCATGAATAGAAATAGAAATCCAATACAACGAGCATGTGGCATAGTAAGATCTAGCTGAGGTAATAACCAATTTATAAGTAGAACTTCAAGATGAGGAAGCTTGGGGACAAGAATCGATATTCAATGAGTTCATAGGAAGCATTCAAATCTTGAATCTATAAGGTAGATTTCTTCTGCAATATAGGCATATTTTCATCTTCCCATTTAATTCCTTGTGAATATAGAATATATAATTAGTGGAAAAATTTACTGAAACTTTGACTCTCATCATAATCTAGTTCACAAACCATCATGTTCAAAAGAATCAATTTCTTCTCAAGATTCAAGTGAATAAGAAACGCCATAATTCATAAACCGTCTATTGATTATCATGGGAAAAAAGGAACAGGATGGTTATAACTATGGTGAAACCATAACATTTGAGTTTCTAATCTGATGTCTAGAAGATCATCCTTTGCAAGATACCAGATATATAAAATATGCAGAACAGAAATAAAATGCTAGAAATGGCAGAATACAGTAAAATATCCAGCATAATCTTCACAATACACAGAAATGATATAACAATAGCAATAGAAATAACACTTTGATTCAGAAAGAAATGTTCACAGGCCTCTTTGAGGGGGCAATCTCCAATCGAGCAGCGCTCTATTACAATAATCTCCAAGCTAGGGTTCTCATACCCTCGACCCTTATTTATACTAAATATGTCTATTAAGAGAAGCATCTAGAGGAAGATCCTTCTGGAAGAGGAAGCTTCTATTAGGTCTTCTTACATCCGCCTTATTCTATTTTATTGAAGGGCCTTATTAATATTGACCTTTATTACATCCGAATACATTGATCTAACTATGTGTGGGTTAGGACCTTAACATGTCCGCCCCCTTAAAAACAACCTTGTCCTCAAGGCTTGAGATGTGGAAATTGCTACAGAATGGTAGTTGGTTCCCAAGTGGCATCTACTAGAGTCATATATTTCCACTGTACTAGCACTTCCTTGATGGTTCTCTGACGCAAGCGACACTCACGCTGGTCCAAAAATGCTTCTGGATGTAGCCAAATGGATTCTTCTTCAGCTAACTCTAGAAGGTTGGTTTGAATTTGGCACCTGGTTCCAATCACCTTCTTGAAGCATGAAACATGAAAAATAGGATGTAGCTTCAAATGACTGAGCAGAGCTAACTAATATGCGACTTGTCCCACACGCTTGAGAGCTGTGTAAGGGCCATAAAATTTGGGTGCTAGCTTTTGACAATGCTCAGCCTTGAGGGAAGTTTTCTTATATGGTTGCAGTCTCAGAAACACCTGATCCCCTTCTGCAAATTGACATTCAGAGTGGCCTTGATCTGCTTGTTGCTTCATTCTATCATGTGCCATGACCAAGTTCTCTTTAAGGGTATGAAGGATATCCTCTCGGACTGTAAGTGTTTGGTCAATCGCCTGGACCTTCGAGGTACCTGGTAAGTATGAGAGAACTGAAGGTGACTTCTATCCATATATCACTTCAAAAGGAGTCATGCAAGTGGCTGTATGGTATGTAGTGTTGTACCACCATTCGGCGAGGGGTAACCATTGAGCCCACTGGTGTTTTTTTTCAAAGGCAAAGCACCTTAGATATGTTTCCAAACACTTGTTGACAACTTCCATTTGACCATCCGTCTGGGGATGATAAGATGAGCTGAGATGCAATTGTGTGCCTTGTAGCTTAAACAACTCTTGCCAAAAATTGCTTGTGAATGTTGGGTCTCGATCGGAAACAATAGAGTGCGTCATGCCATGAAGCTTGAAGACCTGGCCCATGAAAATTTGAGCCACCGTGGATGCAGTAAATGGGTGGGGAAGAGCGAAAAAATGAGCATACTTGGAAAGGCGATCCACCACCACCATTATGACTGATTTATTCCTTGATTTGGGTAAGCCTGTAATAAAGTCCATAGAGATATCCTTCCAAATAGAAGGGGGAATCTAAAGCAGTTGGAGGGTGCCTGGAGATTTGAATGTTTCTCCCTTGTTGCATTGACACACTTCACATTCAATGACAAACTTATGGATGTCCTGTTTCATACCATCTGAGAAAAAAGAACGTTTGACTCGGTCATATGTTTTGGTGAACCCTGAGTGCCCTACTGTGGGTGTGGCATGAAGCTCAGAAAGCACTATTGATTTGATCTTGGATTGTTTAATTAAATAC
>JASDQU010736292.1:98933-155534 GCA_032191745.1 Picea mariana | reverse complement strand
TTAAACTCACCTCCGGGACGCATGGAAATTAAACTCATGCACCAAATTAATCCACGTTCCCACACCAAATATTGCACGCACGTTTCTCTCTCATGCAAAATTTTTCAATTTTCACGCTATCTATGCGGCCTGCGTAGACACAGGAATGTCCGCACCTCACGCTATGCTCCGCCTGTGGGAATCGTGAAGAATGTCGAAGAATGTCCGCACTTCACGTGAATTCTGCCTGCGGGAATGTTTCACTTGTCCGCACCTCACGCTAATTCCGCCTGCGGGAATTTTTCACTTTTATCCGTGTGGAAGGGCCGAGTAGTATGCCCCCGCACCCTAGCAGAGGAGAGACCTGCGAACCTCTCCAATTTCCGCACCTTCTCCTCGCGGCTCCGCACCTTCTCCTCGTGGCTCCGCACCTTCTCCTCGTGGCTCTGATACCAAGATAAAATATACGAGGCAAGCAAACACGGTGAGGCTAGGCTTACTTCTTGATATTAAACGAAGACGGATTACATCCTTATATAGGAAAAGACTCTCCCGAGTCGGCTACATGCAAACCAAAAGACAACTAGACAACTGACTCTTAACTCAGAACTGACTCTTCTAACTAGCGCTTATAACACGCGCTTATTACTGAAGCTAATCAACTAGTTAACATCTCCATTATTTCCAAGTGTTAATCCACTCAAACTTCACTATTAAAGGAAGGCACCCCGAACTTATTAAATTTCCCATATAATATTTTTACGCCGAACAATGGGCAGATTTTGGCCAAAAATTTAGACGGGAAATTACCACTCTTGGTTTTCGATTAGGGTTGGCTAGAGATGTGAATATTTTTTTTGTTAATGTACATTCTAAAGTCGTGTACCGTGGACTTGTTAATCCACTCAAACTTCACTATTAAAGGAAGGCACCCCGAACTTATTAAATTTCCCATATAATATTTTTACGCTGAACAATGGGCAGATTTAATAGGGGTTTAGTGCTTAATAAGTTTTCTATGGACAGGATTAAATATGGCTGGAATAATCTTAGTAGTCACACAAAATATATGGTTGTGATTTCAATCATTAACTTCCTAGCTATTATAAAAACATCGTTTATGTGTTTACTTTTATACATTTACCTAATCATATTTAAAAATTACTTTGATAGCTAACTGATTGCCACCTAAGTGATTAACATAAATTAAAATATTAACACCACATAAATGAAGCTCAACCATTTATTTGTTAATCAAAAATAAAATTTAATATATTCTTTTAAGGATTCTTTTCATCTTATCAACCTTTCGGCGTTGATCAGCCACAATTATGTGGTTGTGCTAGTGATAGCTTATTTTAGCTTTTGTAGGACATCTTGGAATTCTTACATTTATCAACTTGAAGGACTCCTTGTTTCCTACTGGAAATTAAGCTAACATCGAAATCCTTTGCACATGCCTATGTAAGTTAGTATGGAAGTTATCTCCATTTTTGCTCAAGTGCGATGCTTTAATTATTTCCTTAAATGAAATTTAAAAGGAGCCTTGTCTTCTAGTGTTAAGGTCTAGTGAGATGGTGTGGTACCTTGTGTATGGATGTGAGATCTAGCCTTGTACCCTTCAAACCTTATGGTATTAGTTAATTAAGTTAAGTCCTTAAAAATGTATTTTAGTTGTGCGAAAAAGCGGTGAATGATTCAGTAGCTTGAAGTAGTTGAGACCTGATGCCACTCTAGATTTGAATCAAATATAACCTTGGTAAAATTACTTACATCTCAGAATCATGAAATAACCATAATACTAGTGATGAATGATTGTTTTAGATATTAGACTTCTTGCGTGCAATGAAAATATAATGTAATGAATGATTCTTTTAGATATTAGACTTCTTGTGAGAAATGAAAATTTAATGTAATAAATGATTGTTTTAGATATTAGACTTCTTGCACGAATTGAAAATTTAATGTAATGAATGATTGTTTTAGATATTAGACTTCTTGTGTGAAGTGAAAATTTAATGTGATGAATGATTGAATTTATGTGATTAGATTTCCTCACGCAATGAATAAAATCTATGATTACTCTTACGCCTTAATCAATGTGATAGATGATTGCACTTATGTGTTTGGAATCTTTGCGCCATGAATATAAATGATGATTTCTCTTGTGCCTTGGATTTAATTTGATGTATGATGGGTTATGTGGTTAGTTAGAATACTTTTGCACCATGAATTAGATGTGATGTACGATGATAAGTTGATGGCGTCCCTTACGCTTGACTAATTGATGTGTAGGTTGATGGATTTGATCTAGTTGATTGCGTCTTTGATTTTGTTAGTGGGATTTATACACCTCTTTGTTCCTCAGAACAATCATCAACCCTGAGACCTTAAGTGGTCAAAATCAATTGGATGAATCCTAGGATTGAGCATTTCTTATGTGTCTTGGAGGTTCTAACCTTGAAGGGTAGGTTGGAAGGGTAGTATCTATATGTCATCTTTATGTTATATTTATGTTATCTTTATGTTATATTTATGTGACGAGTTGAACGATTAAAAGTATTGATGATTCCATTTAATTGTGGTGAGTTGATCTTGCCGCGCCATTTATGATGCTTGTTGATTATGTGTCGTTATCTAAATGTGATGATGTGTTGATTATGTGTCGTTACTAATTATGCTGATGCATTGGTGGCAACGTTGTTTGATTTCAACGATGAGTCGCTTGTAATTCAATTAATTATGATGTTGTTTGATATGAGTTGTTGAATTATGTGTTGACGCTATTTTCCTAATGCTAAAAAAAAAAAAAAAACATTGTGCTTCGCTTTTCCTAGTCGTTACGGAGGGACCATTACAAAATTTCCAACCATAGTAAACCGTAGTCAACAATTGTCAACCATAGTCAACTGTGGTTAAACATATTGAAACATGATTACTTATGTTCAACCATATCCAACTATACTCAAACATCGTCAAGAGTAGACAAACAACATCAAACATGGTCAACTATATTCCACCATGGGTAACCAAATTTAACCATAATCAACCTAATTAAACTATAGTCAAGCATAGTCAACAAAAGTCATTATATCAACCACGATCAAACAATGTCAAACATAGTTAAACTTACTCAACCATGATTAACCATAATAATATCAACATTTTCATTTTAATAATATTTCTTATCATAAGTAATATTAATATAGCCTATGCATTGAAATAATTATATCAAAAATATTGTATTATTAAAAAAATATCTATTAAATAAGATTCTACATTGCTACAATCTGCAACTAGGGTTTCTGATCACCACGACAGCCGCAAACTGAGCCCGCACAATGGCAGCCCTACAGGGGCCCCCGAATCGAAGTCAAGGAGAACCACCCAGAGTTACCTACAGCCAGATCACGGCCAATGCAACCTCTGATACTGGAACCAAGCGGTCGACATTTGAAACGCCTTCTGAAATGCGCGCGCAGCTTCTGGCAGAGGGCACCTTCAAAGACAGAGACATGGACATCGATTTGGACAAGGAAAAAGTCACTGCAGGAGGTTCGGCGCCATGGGTGCCGGGGAAATGCATCCCACAGGCGCCGAAAGCCCCAAAATACGTGGTATGCTCACCCCATATTGAGGAGCAGAAGAAATACATGTGAGATAATGCCTTAGTCAGGAAGTTCTTAGGGCTTTGGCCCTCTGAGCGAGACCTTGTCAAATGGATACAGTATTGGTGGAAACCAAAAGGCCACTATGATTTACAACTGGGCTCAAAAAGCTTCTTCACAATAGTCTTTCACAATCTAGAAGACCGGAACCACGTCTTCGATGGAGGGTCATACTTCTATAACTCCGCTGGACTTTTTCTGAGATTCTGGACAGAAAAATTCAGCCATGAGAAAGAAGACTTTGCACATGCGTCGGTCTGGATCCGCCTATACTCTCTGCCTCAGGAATTCTAGCTGGAAGAGGTCCTTGCAGTTATTGGCAATACCATTGGCATATATGTCAAGTCTTCTGAGGCCACTAAGCAAAGGCGTTATACATCATATGCACGCATCTATGTGTACTTGAACATAGCCAAGCCGCTCGCGGGATCAATCACTCTGGAATATCATGACGAAGACTGGTCCCAGACCATCGAATATGAACACATACCCTTCCGATGCAGGAAATGCCACGAACATGGTCACCTCTTTAGAGAATGCCCTCTCAACCAGAGCACCAAAGAAGGAAACTCAGAAGGCGGCAAGGACAATGAAGGATTCGTATAGCAGGCAGGCAAAAGACGGCAGGGAGGAAGGAAGCACATTGCCCAGGTAAACAAAGACCCTTCCACTAGCAATATATTCGCTATTTTACAAGATAAACCAGAGAACACAGTAACCCCCACCAATATGAATTTACCTCCTCCAAACAATCAATCCCAGATCGAGAACCCTTCCCCTGGGAAAATCTCCAAAAATCACAACCAAGACCCATACCCCACGGGTTTGGACCAGGAATCGCCAGCCATGCCAGAGTTAGAAGACGTAGACGAGGAAATGGAGATAGAGGAACAGGACCTTGCTAGAGTGGATCTGGAACACCTTGAACATGCCTATCGACATCAGAAGCTCTATACCATACCTAGAGATCAATTAAGGAAGGTGCACAAGGTATTTCTCAATTCCTCTGCAGGGTCCTCAGCCAGAGCTAGTAAAGCCTTAGGAAACCATACCAAAAACTCAAGCAAACACCAAAAGGAAGAAAAGAAAAGAGGAAGAAAATCTACAAACAAGATCATACAAGAAATAGGGAACTTCATGGTAAACTCATGGCAGATCCACCTGATCTCAGACATCTTTCCTCCTCTCCCACCCCCTCTGTCATCATGAAGTTTATCTCATGGAATATGAGAGGCCTTAACGGACGTAGCAAGCAAAAGATGCTATGAGAACTGATTATAGCGGAAAACCCAGACGTTCTGATGATACAGGAAACAAAATGCACCTCGGAAGACATTGACCGACTGCTTCCTTACTGCTGGCGACAGGGGAGAGCGGTCATAATTGATGCTATAGGTACAGCTGGAGGGGTGGCCATCCTCTGGAACCCCAACATGGTTGTAATGGAAAATTTCTACACCACCAAATGGTCCATAACAACAGAGTACAGACTCATCGGCTCTAACAAGCCCGACCACCTAACCAATGTATATGGACTAGCCAATCCAAGGGACAAACAGGCCTTCCTTAGCAGTCTGCGTTATCTTTCTAGCCTTACCACATATGATAGATGGATTATTGGGGGCGATTTTAACATCATTCGCAGCCTCGAGGAGAAAAAAGGAGGATCGAGGCGCTTGGATCAAGACTCCAGTGCTTTCAACATCCTGATAGATGACCTCAATCTCATAGATATGGAAACTGGCAATGGCACTCACACATGGACAAACAAAAGAACAGGGCTACACCAAATCGCATGCAAATTGGATCGCTTCCTCCTGTCGGAACCTTTTATTCTGGATGGCACGGCTATGGACTCCACCATCCTGAACTACCCAGGTTCTGATCATTGTCCCATACAATTATGGGTGGATGTCTCAGCAACTCCTGGAAAGAGACCTTTCATATTTGAACAGTTCTGGCTAGACCATCCAGACTTCAAGGCAAACATTTAGGACTGGTGGTGGTAGGTTGAGATCTTTCAAGGCTCCAAAATGTACCATTTCCAGCAGAAGTTAAAGAATCTCAAGCAAATACTCAAGCTCTGGAATAAGCAAACTTTTGGCAACATCTTTGACTCACAAAAACAACTATCACAACAAATGAGTGAGCTTCAACATCAGATTTGGGAGTAGGGACTCACGGATGAGCTCAAAGCCCAGGAACTCGAGTTAGCCCAACAAATAGAAGAAAGAAAAAGACATGAAGAGATACTGTGGAGATAGAGTCAAGAATTCAATGGCTTAAGGAGGGAGAACACAACACCAAATTCTTCCACCGAACAGTCATCCAGAGAAGGCATGGCAATAGGATCACATATCTGGTATCGGATGCAGGAGAAACACTCCACTCTCATGCTGACTTAGAAACAAACTTGGTTGATTATTTTCAAGATATTCTCACAAAACCCCCAGGCGAGAGGCAGGCATCAATCAACAAGGTTACTAGGAAAATACCCTCGCTGGTAACCTAGGAGAAAAACGCTGCTCTTCTCCGACCCTTCACTCTCGAGGAGGTGGATCAAGCGATGCAAGATACCCCCAAATGCAAAGCCCCGGGCCCTGACGGCTTCACTAACGATTTCTTCCACTCCTGCTGGCAGATGCTCGGAACTGAAGTCTGGGAAATTCTGGAGGAATCTAGAACCACACGAAAAGTCCTCCAAGCGCTCAACGCCACTTTTCTTACCTTAGTTCCAAAAGTGGGGCAGGCACACCAAGCCATGCAATACCGGCCAATTCCTCTCTGCAATGTGATTTACAAAATCCTTACAAAAGTGATAGCCCGAAGACTCAAGCCAATCCTGCCAACAATAATCTCTTCAAAACAATCCAGATATGTGGAGGGAAGGCAAATCCTGGACAGCATCATTTTAGCCCATGAAGTCATTCACTCACTGCAAAAAACCAAAACCCCAGGTATGCTTCTCAAGCTGGATCTCTCTAAAGCTTTTGACAAAATAAGATGGGATTATATGCGGGCAATGCTCCTAGCTTTCGGCTTTCACCAAACCTGGGTCACTTGGATCATAAATCTAAACTCTTCGACTTTCTTCTCTTTGCTTGTCAATGGTGTACCCTCCAGACCTTTCTACCCCTCAAGAGGTATCAGATAGGGCGATCCCCTCTCCCCCTTTCTCTTCATTATTATGGCCAAAGGACTCAGTCGCTCTATCCATGCTGCTTTAGAACATAACCGTATGACAGGTTTACCCCTTCATGGAATCTCACCTCCTCTCTCGCATAGTGAGTTTGTGGATGATACGCTATTAATGGGCAACCCTACCGTTCGAGAAGCCAACTCCATACAGGAGATTCTTCAAACCTTCTCTGAGGCCTCTGGACTGGACTGTAACAAGGACAAATCCCAAATATTCTTCTTTAATACGCCTCCTCCAATCCAAAGGCATATCTCAGATCTTCTCGGTTTCACAAGAAGCTCCCTTCCGTCCAAATACCTTGGTTTACCCTTAATTGACAACGCCCTCAGAAACTCCTCCTGGGAGCACCTCCTCACCTCCTTCTCCAAAAGATTATCCTCCTGGACCTTTAGAGCCCTGAACTTTCCAAGTCGTTTAATTTTGCTCAAAGTTGTTCTTCAAGCTCTACTGATCTATGATTTTTCAGCGCTAGCAGCCCCTAAGTTCGTTCTCACCCACCTCAAAAATATTCAAAGGAATTTCATTTGGCAGGGCCTCAATAAGGAGAAGAAAATTTCTTTAGTCAGCTGAGAAAAACTTTGTCTTCCCAAACTACAAGGCGGATTGGGAGTACGGGATCCCTCTATTATGAACAAGGTTCTCAACGCGAAACTTTGGTGGCGCTGGATAAAATACCCCAGAGATCTTTGGGCCAGACTATGGAGGAAGAAATACACCCCCACAATAGCATAAAAAAACCTCATCAGGTGGAATGGAGACAACACGGGCTCTCTAATATGGACAGCAGCCAAGCAAAATAGACAGTTGGTTACTCAGCATGCTTTCGGGGAAATAGGCGATGGGAAAACGACTCTGTTCTGGCAGGATTCCTGGCAGCAATGGCCGGTTCTAAGCACTGAGGAATGGGCCCGCAATATCTGCTCCCAGACAACAAGGATGGGCCTGACTCAAGTGGCGGACTACTGGCAGGATGACTCCTCTGAGCCAACTTGGCGCTGCTGGCATAGGGACAGGATAAGCAGTAACCTCGGAGAGCATTACAACTGTTCCCCCCTCCAAGAGGAATTGACTAAAAGGAAAATACCTATTCAGGCTGGGGAAGACATGCTTCATTGGGGCTACCAACCACAAGGATTCTTTAGCACGATGGAAGCCTATCAACTAAAAGCCCGGTCAAACCCTCCCACTGACTTGGAAATCTGGGGAAAGATATGGAATCTCAGGCACTGGCCGAAAATTACGCTCTTCCTCTGGCTGGTCTCCCACTCAAGCATCCTAACATGGGACAATCTCCTGAAAAGAGGCTTTGTAGGACCCTCCTTGTGTATTCTATGTGGAGAGGAAGAGGAGACCATGAATCACCTCCTCAATACTTTCCCTTACACAGTCCAGCTCTGGGATCAGGTAGCAATAACCATGCGTACTTCAGATCGGATCAGGGATTGCATTCGAGCAACCATCACAAATTGGAGAGATCAGGCTTTCCAATCCCCTCTCCTCAATCGAATTTGGCAGCTCCTACCTGGCTTCATCCTATGGAAAACGTGGAAAGAACGAAATCGAAGAATCTTCAGAAACACCTCACTTACTTGGCAACAGTGCTGAAGATTTTGTTATCGCAACATCATTGAAACCCTCCATCTCAGGACTTGGTCGGAAGCTGACTCTGCTTGCTCTCCCTCGGAGGTCAATATACTCCATCACTAGACCCCTCTTCCTGCTCATCAAGCCGGCCTGCCCCCTCCCTCCCCCCCCAACCCACTGAGAAGCCCCTCCTTCTGGTCCCCACCTCCTCAAGACTTTGTTAAGTTCAATTTCGATGGGGCCTCTAAAGGTAATCCGGGTGCTGCAGGGTATGGAGTGGTCTTTCGTAATCACCACGGGCACATCTTAGACTTAGTGGTAGGATCCCTCGGGCACTCGACAAATAATGTAGCGGAGCTGTGGGGACTCGTCAAGGGACTGCAACAAGCCGTCCACAGTAATTACACCAAGGTAATTGCCGAGGGATACTCTCAGATTATCATTAGCCTGTTGAAGCGCATCTTAAGTGGAGCAAAACCAGACAGTATATCGCCCAGCTGGAGACTATCTCATGGTCGACAAATCCTCGCCAGTTTACTCAATCCAAATCTGGTCATGATCCCCACACACGTCCGCAGGAAGGCAAATCAAGTAGCCGATGAACTTGCCAACTTGGGGGTCAACTGGAGAGGCCCAGACCTTCAATGCAATGTAGCTCAAGACAGGAATCACCCTATTCTTCAGCAGTGTATTCGCAAAGCTAGAAAGGTAGATACCTCCCTGGATGGGGTGTCAAACCGGCTATCGTGGAAAGAGGCGGATGAGGGTACTGGGCACCGTGGCATGGAGACACATGCGGGGCATGTGCCACAGCCAGTCACCCCACCTGGTATTTAATCTCGTTAATGTTGATATGAGCGGCATTTACGCAGGCGTCCTTTGGCTGCAGGTTCAAATGCGTTGGTTTATTATGGCGAAGGTTAACATTAGTATGCTGATCGTCGGGCTCATTCTGCCGAAGCTGGATTGTCACCCTGCTCTTCTCCTCTGGTGCGAGCGAGACCCCATCCCCCTCCGGTGTTCGTCGACCTTTGCTCCTCCCGCATTTCATTTTGACGGCCATATGACGAGGACGAGGCAAAGAGGCAGACCACGACGGGGTGCGCCTTGGAAGCCTCAATGACCCTCTCTTTCTCCTCCAGACACTTCATCCGACGATTCCCCTCCCCGCCTCCAGTCAATCTCTTCCCCAGTAAACCTGCAGCCTCTGCATTTTGGCTCTATGGCTGTCATTCCGAGCACTTCAATTACACTTCTTCAGCTCCTCCACGACCCTGGGCCATCCCAAACTCCTGCTAGCAAATTTAGGCACGGCCAGGACTACCCGAATAGACCCAATACACCAGCACCCGATAGCCACGCCTCCTTCGACAGAGTGCAGCTCCGGGACAATTTAGCCACTCTGTACACCCTGGTATTTGAGCTTCGGCAGGAGGTAGAAGACTTGCACTACCGTGTGGAAGCCACGTAAATGAAGGTGGCCAACTTTCTCCAAATTCTGGCGTCCATGCACGATGCCCTATTCACGGATTCTGAGGAAGAGACCGCAGAGGGAGATCCCGAAGCTGAGGGAGATGACGAACAACATCCTGTGGCGAGCCCACCAGGAAAGAGCAGGGAGGAGTTGATGCATGAGGACGACGCCAAGGTAGCTGAGCGCAATCAAAAGGATGATGAGCACTGGAGCGACGGGACAACGTACATCGCGGAAGAGCCTTGTTCCGGCGACCCTCCAGCCACTTGGCCAATCTACCAACCAGGTGTCTAAGTTCAGTTTGTCTAGCTGTCTAGATGTCTAAGAGTCTCAGTTCTTTTTGTATGTCAAAGACAGGTTATGATTTCTTTTGTAAACTTGCTCATGACTTAATCTTTCAACGCTTAGCGGGCCGGCTGGACTGGTTTCCCCCTCATTGGGACAGTCCAGTAACTGCGGCCCGGATAACTCGCCATGTTGACCTGATTTTTGGAAGCTTTTAATATAGCTACTCTCTTATTTACAAAAAAAAAAAAAATATATATCTATGGCGTATTATAAAGAGTCGTATACAATCAAACATATAGTTCACTATAATATTATTAATTTTTTTTATTCTTATTAAAATATAATAAGATATTTGAGTGTGTTATTTTTATTTATTTATATTCTTATTAGAACATAATAATATTATACTATATAGTAAAACATAATAATATAATAATATTGTTTCTATTATGATTATACTAAAAAAATAAATCATCTATTGAAATATTATGATGAATAATAATGATAAGTAATATTAAAATGATGTCCAAAGGGGTTGGGCCCATTGGTGAAGAGCGAGGAGTTGCAAGATTAAATTATCGTGAGGGATTTCCTCGAGCCATGAGGACACCTTTAGTTAGTGGTCGAATGTGTGGTTTCACCTAGACATTTTATATTAAATGATCTCATGACCTATGCACACAGAAGTGGATGAAATCCCACCCCATGTCCTTCAAATTTATTTTAAGGGGTGGTAGGCATGAGGGGTATAATACATGATTCCGAAGGAATCCAAATAGTAAAATATGCCCGAGGACCTAGAAATGTTTCCAACAACATGATTGAAGCCTACTCTCTATGGTGTGGTCTTGTCATTTCCAAGGAGGCGGGAATAAAAAAAATGGTAGTGCTAGGGGACTCACCAATGGTCAAATGAGTAGTCAATGATATGGGAATCCCATCCAACAACAAATTTAGCTCAATAATAAGAAGTACCAAGATTTTTTTTCAAAACTTCAATCAAATTAAATTTATTCATATCAAGAGGGGGCTCAATGTTGAAGCATACCTTTGGGTAAAGTTGGCAAGGGAACTCCATGAAGATTCCTTTAAAAAAAAACAGGGTGCTAAGCACCCTACAAATCCCATAAGAAAATAATGGTCTGGGGTCTAACTCTCACTTACTCAGAAGTCATTGATGGGAGCAAAGAAGCACATGGTAATTTTCAACCTTAATACCATAAATGTTATTTAAAATTGTAAGTTTCTTGGGACAATATGTTAAGAAAGTCACTTGTGAAATTACCTATTGGATAGGAATCTCTATTAGAAGACAATATTATATGTATATTACCTAAAAATGTTGGGTGAGTGCACAAAGTTGGTGGACGATAAAGTGGAAACATGGTGAGCAGGAACACACACTGGTGGGAACACATGCACATTTCTTGGAACACACACACATTCATGATGTGACGGGTTTGTCAAACTATGAAACTCTAGTGAACAAAAACCATGTAAGAAAGTTCCCATTAACGTGTGTGCATTCTCAAGAATTCACGTGCCTTCATGAGAAACATGTATACAAGAACGCATGTGCATTCCTAAAAATAATTGAAATAAAAATAATGTGCACGCTTTAGAAATGTGCACACGTTCCTAAAAATTGCACACATTATTAGGAACAAAAAAATGCACACATTCTTATTATCGTGAAATAACTCTCTATCTCCTTTCTCTCTCTCTTCTCCCTTTTCCCCCTTCTGTCTTGTTATCTCCCCCCTCTCTCACACTCCCTCTCTCTTTTCCCCCTCTTCCTCTTCATTCTTCTCTCCTTTTTCCCCTCTCTCTCTCTAACCCACTCACTCTCTTTGTATGCAACATTAATGACCATTTGGTAACTAAATTTAGGATAATTGTTTCCTTTCCATCTGAATTTGACGTGTGGAGAAAAATCAAGAAGAATATATTAAATTTAGAATACTTTATTGGATGTACAAAGAGTGATATTATTGGAAAGTCTACACATTTCTCTCTTGCAATGGAGTATATTCATGGTCTCTTGCAACATAGTATATTCATGGTGTCACTATTATTTATGTTGCACATCCCCACACTTTCATGTCATTGTAGGCTTTGGAAATTCAATCATATGAGGATGAAATGAGAAGATTGAGTAGAGCAGATATTGTGAGAAACAATGTCACAAACAAATATTGATGTGAGCATTCTCTTCTGGACGTCTAATTAAAGTCATGGTGAGAGTTCTGTTGGTCTAACTAAAGTCTTGGTGAGAGGTATGAAAACTATTCAGACTTTTAATTTTGTTCTGAAAATTTTTGGTTCTTTCCACAATTACATTTAAAACTCAACTTATCACCTTAGTATAAAGTTTAAACACATTTAAAACATAATTTAACAGCGTAGTATAAAAGCCAACGTTTTATTAAGTTTAAACACATTTAAAACATAATTTAACAGCGTAGTATAAAAGCCAACGTTTTAATCTTGGAAAAAAAAAGTAAAGGCCAATGTTTTGGTTGTTTTGAAGGTTATTTTTGAGGATGCAAATTTCATTTGTCAACCGAATGATGAAGTACATATTTTCAAATTGCATGATGTTTGTGTGCTAGGTGGGTTTTGAATCCATGTCTAGGATCGATATATTTTGTTTATAATGACATCAACATAATTTGTTTAAAATGGTTTCAGTATAGTTTAGGCCAAACTTGATTAACCAATTTGTCCCTTTTCTAATTAGTTAACTTGATTAACAATGATTTCAGTTTGGTTCAGGGAATGGTGCAAAAAGCATGGGAATGGACTTGGGTGCTACAACTGAACTGTTTCCCTATAATGGGATGGTGAAACACACGATGCCATTCGTTTCATCCTCTTCCATCTGATAATGATCCGTCGTGGGAAACTATGAAGCGATCTTCCATCTATTTTGGGAAGGTTCGTAAATCTCCATGAAATGCTTGAATAACAAACCATTGATCTCGTTATCACGTGGTTTTCGAAAAAACTCTGCTACCAGATCTCATAGTGTTTAAATTGGAATGGGTAGTTAGTGGGCAGAAAGATCCACGAAACTGGGATTTAATAAAAACAAAGGCAATGCCTCTTAACACAGTGAAATTAATGAAAAAATCTGGTTGATTTAAGAACCAAGTAATGTTGCAGAGAGTTTTACGTTGACGTCTACTTTGTATGAGCCATCTTTAGTTGTGATTAGAAATAAGCAACGTAGAAAGAGAACTGAGAAGACAAGTCTCGCGCCAAAGTATATGACACGAAAAGAAGAAGCGAAATAAGGCAAGGAAAAAAACTAGATTCCTCACACTCTTGCGACCTGAGTATATTGCGCACTTCAAACGAATGGAAAACTTCAAGGAGATGAAATTGAATCTCCTTTTCTTCTACCGTCGACTAGTGCCATCATTCGACTTTTGTGAGAACATGGAATGACGTCCCCCAAGTCATTAAGTCATTTGTAATTTGTGCAATAGTGCCATTGTCTTCCCATCCCTCTTTAGATGAGTTGCTCTTCAATCACTCAACTTTCGAGTCCAAGTTTTTAAATAATGACAGGATTAGCGGTTGTCTTGCATCAGAGTCCANGCCATCATTCGACTTTTGTGAGAACATGGAATGACGTCCCCCAAGTCATTAAGTCATTTGTAATTTGTGCAATAGTGCCATTGTCTTCCCATCACTCTTTAGATGAGTTGCTCCTCAATCACTCAACTTTCGAGTCCAAGTTTTTAAATAATGACAGGATTAGCGGTTGTCTTGCATCAGAGTCCAAGATAAACAAAATGTGAATGCATTTAAAATGTTGACGGGAGGACATTGTTCTTTGAGAAAGCCTTCATGCCCTCGACTTTACGCCTGTATCTCATACCCTCAGACAGACTGGGGACGGAAACAGACTGCAAACAACCCAACCTAAGTGCACACGAAAAAAGGGAAGAAAGACACAGTAGAAACATGCAGTGGAAACCAGAAATCGCAGAGAAACCCTAATAAATGATTTCACCCACAGAACAGTGCGCCTGCATCCCAAAATCGCCGAAACCATTGTTGAGAGCCACAAGAAAAGGAAGAGGCCAATGATTTGTTCTATATTCAATAAACCCTAACGTGCAAAGAGACCATTCCATCGAGGGATTTTACGAATACTGAAGTGAAATGGAATAATGACAAGAGATGAGGGTTTCCTAGAGCCAAACAATAGAACCAAGGTGCGCAAAGAATAACCAACAACAGAACCAAGGTATGTAGAGAATAACCAGGGAGAAAACTGATGGGCTAGGGACGTTTTCTTCAGCCAACATGATAGGAAATGTCTATGTAGAGAGAGGGAAAGGAAAATCTCATAGCAATTCATAGAAATGTTATGATAACTAGCCAATCTCAGCTCAAATTAAGAACTACGGATGCTTTGATACCACTCTTAAAGACATGAAATAGATCAGATAAGAGTGAGATTGGATTAAACATCAATATAATACATGTATAATGTATAAGTACAATGATGTTGATGCACATCTATTATGTTTTATTTATTATTTCTTTCCCTTTAACTTTATTATTTCAAACCCTTATTATTTTAAGAGGATTTTTGGGCTCTCTAAGCAGTTCTCTTCATATTCTTCGAGCCAAATAACTCAAACAAATTAGATTTCCAACACTCAAAAGTTGCAGTTAGAGTTGCAGATTGTGTATGTTTTTTTTAATTGAGAAAAGGTTATAACCTTGAAAATAATGCTTATAATCTATGTATTTCTATACAAAATTGTCATAATSACTCAAAAAAATCATTGTTTGAAATTTGGACTTTGAAACTAAGTTGTTTGCTAAAATGCTTGTTAAGTAGAGTTTTGATCATTGAAAATGATGATTGTTATCTATGTATTTAGATACAAATTTCATATTGATTATAATTATTCAAAAATATCATTGTTTGAAATTTCGACTTTGACACTATGTTGTTTATTAAAATGCATGGTTTGGAATTTGGAATTTGGCACTAAGTTGTTTATTAAAATGCTTCTTAAATAGAGTTTTATTACAATAATAATATTTCATTTACATAATGAAATATTTGTTAAATAAATACAAAATTGAAATGTCATAAAATTGTTACAAACTACTGCCATTTTCATTTGGATCATGAAATATTGTTGATAATTATATTATTGAATAAATTCAAAATTGAAATGTCATAAACTTGTTACAAACTACTGTTATCATACTAGTTTTTGAAGTGTCTTATGAATACCCATTAATGCTTCGTTTGTTACACTCATAAAATTTTACATTATAACTGGTTATCATGATGATAAATGATTCATTCATGTGACATATTGAATATTATATTATTACAAAAAAGTGTCACAACCAAATATTATGGAGGAACAATGTCAAACAAATATTGATGCGAGCATTGTCTTCTGGTGGTCTAATTAAAGTCATGGTGAGTGGTCCGCTGGTCTAACTAAAGTCTTGGTGAGAGGTATTGTCTTATGGTGGTCTAATTAAAGTCATGGTGAGAGGTCTACTGGTCTAGCTAAAGTCTTGGTGAAAGGTATGAAAACTATTCAGACCTTTTTGTACACAAAATAAAAACTTAAATTTGTTATGAAATTTTTTGGTTCTTTCCATAGTTACATTTAAAACTTAATTTATCACCTTAGTATAAAGTTTAAAGACATTTAAAACAGAATTTAACAGCATAGTATAAAAGCCAATGTTTTATTCCCGAAAAAGAAAAAAAGAAAAAAAGCAAGGTTTTGGATGTTTTGGAGGTTATTTTTAAAATAAGGATGGAAATTTCATTTCTCAGCCACTAGAATGATGAAGTACAAATGTTCAAATTGCATGATGTTTGTGTGTTTGGTGGGTTTTGAATCCATGTCTGGGATCACCATATTTTTTTCATAATGACATCCATGTGTGAATATAGTCAAGCATAGTAACTATAGTCAAGCATAGTAAAAATGATTAATAATGGTCAAGGATAGTAAAGAATGGTCAACCATGGTCAACTATAAGAAAACATGGCTAGGCAAAGTCAAGCATAATCAACCAAGGTCAACAATAGTCCACCACTCAACCATAGTCAAACATGGTAAATCACACTCAACTATAAAAAAACCTGTCAATTATAGCCAACCATGGTCAACCATAGCTGACCAAATTCAAATATAGTGAAACTTAGTAAATGAAAGTTGATAATCAACAAAAGTCAATCAGGTTAAGGATGGCCTTCAAACATGCTTAACCAAATTCAACCATGGTCAACTATAATTAACCATATTCAAACATGCTTAGTCAACAATGATAACTAAAGTCAATTATAATAACAAATGCACTACCAAGGTCAACCATTATCGACTATAGTGAAACATAGTCAACCATAGTAAACTAGAATCACTCTTCTTCAACCATAGTCAACTATGTTAAAACACGATAGATCATAATCAACAAAATTCAAATGTGGTTAACCATGTTTAATGTTAGTCAAACACAATCAACCAAGCAAAACCATCATTTCCAATAGTTAAACATGGTGAACCATAGTCAACCATTAACAAGCATGTTCAACCATGTTCAAACATATTCAATCTAGTCAACCATTGTTAAACATGGTCAAACATAACCAACAATAGTCAAACATGGTCAACCATAGCAAACCATGGTCAAGCATGGTCAACCATAGTAAACCATGGTCAAGCATGGTCAAGCATGGTTAATTATGGTCACCCATGGTAAAAAATGTGTAACATCACGCTCTTGCGAGCACCTGTTATTGACTTATTCTTTGAGGACACTTGCATGCAAGTGATCCAGTTTTAGTATATGTTGTTTGTTTCTCTTGTGGATTCTTCTGATGATGTTGATGGATTATGATGTTATTTTATTTGATATCTATGTATTGACAAGTTTCCCCTGAGTGTGCAGGACACTTGACAGATTGAGGATGTCAATGGCATCAATGGACCTCTTTGGACTCTGGATCAAGTTAGGGAGTGGATTTTATTGGTTTGAGTCTTTTATTTATGCATATGTGACATATGATTAGGTATATTATGGTATTGTCTATGGATCATTGAAAGTGTTTGTTGATGGATACGGGATGATGATTTCTTTCTAATCAGATTCACATAAGGAATAAAGGGGTCATGCACAACAACTAGATGTTGAGGGAACAACGTGGAAGCAGCCCTGTCACAGACTACTAACACTCCCTTAGTGGCTTGAATTGTAGGAAATTCATGAATTTAAAAAAAGATGAATCAAAGGTGAGTGGCACCCTTGGAGCACTGAGTACGTCCTGAAGGGCACGTCATGGAATTTTAAAAAAAGAGTCAAATAATCTAGGTGGCATAGAAAACTTTGAGCAAATGTTAAACCTTATAAAATATTGAGCACCTGCTGAATTAATTAATTCATTAAGGAATTAACTAAAGAATGAATTTATTAAGCACAATATCTAAGGGTTTAAGCTCGTGCAAATAAAAATGTAACTAAGACTAAGTCTAAGATTAGTGATAAGACTAAAAGTTATTTTTATAAATTAAATAATGAGGGGTGAAGTAAAATCAATAAAAATAAAACAAATCTAAACAGTGGTTTAATACACATTGTAAGAGTAAATACAAAAAATAGAAATTAAAATAAGGAATAAAGCGTACAAGAAGGTTTAAGCATAGAAAGGTATCTAAATTCTAGTCTAACTTGAGAACATTCATATTTTAACTCAACTCCATTTTAGAAAGCGTGAGTCATAAATGAGAAATAAAGGGAATAAAGAGACAACTAGGAGTGATTTTAGGAGCGCTTTTAGGATGGGTGAAGAAAATTGACTTTTAATTAAATTAAATTGTGAATTTACTTGTGCAACTAAGAGAATAAATGACAAGTGTATGGGGGGATAATTCTTAATTAATTTTTTAAAAACAAGTTAAATGTGCAAATGGAAAATTGTCACTAACAAAATTCTATAAAAAAAACCATGGCCAAGCATGGTCAACCATAGTAAACCATGGTCAAGCATTGTCAACCATAGTCAACCATTATTACTCATGGTCACCCATGGTAAAAAATGTCCAAAAATAGTAAATCATGGTCAATCATGTTCAATCATAGTCAATGATGGTTAATCATATTGAAACATGATTAACCATGGTCAACCATAGTCAACCATGGTTAATCATATTGAAACATGATTAACCATGTTCAACCATATCTAACCATATTCAAGCATGGTCAACCATAGACAAACATCATCAAACATGGAAGTATATTCAACCATGTGTAAGTAAAGTCAACCATAATCAACCTAATTCAACTATAGTCAACAAAAGTCATTATATCAACCATGGTGAAACAATGCCAAACATGGTTAAACATAGTCAACCATGATTAACCATAATAATATGAACATTTTCATGTTAATAATATTACTTATCATAAGTAATATTAATATACCCTATGCATTAAAATAATTATGTCCAAATTTTCAAATCTTTCCTAATAATAGCTTCGAGTGTAGGGTTAATAGTTATTTGTTTTTTTGCTGAAGCTGTGCGGGAGAGGAGGCAAGGACGAACCTCTCCAGCCCAGACTGAGCTAGATCGTGGGGGTCGCGAGCTCCCTCAACCGCATCTACAACCACATCACCAAAAGATAGCAAAGCCGTGAGGTAGGAGGCCGCCTCTGAGAGCCACAGGCTCAGATCTGCTCATATCGAAGCAAAAATCCTTTTTGGATTGTATTGCCAGGTCAAAATTCTCAGTTAAAAAATGTGACCCAGCACGCAGAGGTGTGAGGCCGCGACCCAGCTCGGGCTCTCTGCATCGATTAGGGCCATGGATGCTAGTGGGGGCGCCATCCCTAACCCTCCCCCTTTGCCAGAACTGGAAGCATTCAGGAAGTTGGTCGTTGTAGCCTCCGAGAGACCGTCGTGAGCAGTGCAGCAAAAATTTGTGAAGAAACTGGACAGCATCCCTAGTGTCGAATTTCCTTTGGAAGAAACTTGCAGAACGAAAGTCAACTTAGCAAACAGGGGACTTATCGGGAAATTCACCGGACTCTGGCCCTCTCCCAAATCCGTATATGCATGGGTGCAGAGGAACTAGAACCCGCTCATAATAGAAGGAATAAAGAGCCACTTCGTAGGGAAAGGATATTTTGTATTCGTCTTTGACAACCCTGAAAACAAAAACCTCATCTTCAGAAATGGGTCGTACTTCATGGGGCCACAGGGGTTATACCTGAACAAATGGACTCCAGACTTCGACCCCACCCAGGATGTGCCCTCGGCCATCCCAGTGTGGGTTCATTTACCTCATCTCCCCCTACACTGCTAGAACCAAAAATCTATGCATGCAATCGGAAACACGCTCGGAAGGTATATAGATCAAGCAGTGAGAAAAGATTAGTACTCATGCGCATGGATCTGGGTGGAGGTTGATTTGGAAGTGGGATTACTAGAGGTAATTAAGCTCACGGCCGTAGAATGGATGCACATTTAGGAGATAGATTATGAGCAGCTGCCCTTCAAATGCCGGCACTGCCACGGCTACGGGCACTTCGCAAGGCACTGCAAGAAAAAGAATGCAGAAGTAAGTGAAAATGAGAAAGCAAATCAATGGACGGCAGTACAAAAAACAGGGACACCAAAATCCAGATCCAAAGGAGCAAACAAGACTGGCAACTCCGGGCAAATAGAGCCAGAGAAAATCGCTGGGAGCTCTAATCCCCCGCTGCATGCAGATCCTCAAACAGAAAAGGTCAACAATGACACAAAAGAACTAGAAATTATGGATAGCAGGACACAATCAAGCCCCCCGCCAAATGGGAAAGACACAGGGGCACCTGGGCAAGCGGAAGGTACCTTGGAAGTAGTTCCCTCTCCAACATATGCTGACATAGCCAGAAATAAAGTAATAGACCCATCAAGATCCTCGGAGGATGAGATGCTAGAAAGGCCAGCCAAAAGAGCAGGGAGGAAATCTCGCAAAGAAGCAAGGGAGGAAGAGGCAAAAAGACAAAAGACCCAAGGAAGCCAACCCACCATAGAAATGTCAATTGGCAAAAACAAAAGAATAAGGTCTCTAAAAGGAGGAGGCCCAATCACCCCCAACAGTAAGTAATGAAAATTGTCTCTTGGAACTTTAGAGGGCTGGGGAACCCGACAAAAATAGAAGCGGTCAAGGACCTAATGAAAGTGGAACCAACAGATATCCTCATGCTCCAAGAGACAAAAATTGAAGGGGAAGCCCTTCTAGAGATCAGCAAACACAAATGGCAGAAAAACACAGGAAAGGAAATCAGTGCAAGGGGTACCTCCGGAGGCATAGCAACATTGTGGAAGGCAGAGCAGTTCAGTCTTGTCAACTCCTATAACATGTAGCACTGGAGATTTACAGAGCTCAAGCACACAGCAAGTAAGTTAACCATTGCACTTTTCAATTTATATTTTCCAACTCTGCACAATGAAAAGAAAGATTGTTGGAAAAAATTAAACAAATTTCTAGAGAAAAACTCCCCAAGCAATATAATCATTGCCAGAGACCTCAACCTAGTCATGAACGGAAAATAAAAAAGGGGAGGAAGGCCCAGCAAGGACCAAATGATTTTTGTAGTAGAAGACATCATACAGCAGTGGGACCTCATCGACTTTAAACCAAGTAAAGGGTTGTACACTTGGACCAATAACATGATSGGGGAGGAACACATTTCTGCCAGATTGGATAGGTTTCTGGTTCAAAGAACTCTATTTTTGGAAAGTAAGCTGATCTCCACTACCATCCTCCCCAAGCTCACCTCAGACCACAAACCCATATTGCTCCAGCTAGAGGACGAAGAAAATTTAGGCCCAATCCCATTCAGGTTCAGCCCCTTATGGAAATCAAAGAGTGGGTTCATAGACACGGTTCAATGGGCATGGTCTACCCCAATTAATGGCTCCCCCAATTTTTTCTGGGAACAAAAACTAAAAATAACAAAAAAATCCCTCAAAGAGTGGAGCAAACTCCCGGAATGCAACCCCAATACCCAAAGAAAGGAGTCAGTGCAGCAGCTGGGACAGCTATAGCTTGAGATGGAAACAATAGACATTGCCAGAACAGAACTGGAAAAGGAGCAACAAGCTCAATGTAGAACTTACTGCGCCTTCAGAAAGGAAGAAGAGTACTAGAGGCTGAAATCCCATAGCCTTTGGTTGAAAGCTAGTGATAGGAATACATCCTACTTCCACCGCCAATTCAAAGCCCGCCTCTCCAAGAACCATATCTCTGAGATCACGACCAACGAAGGGAAGCTCTGCAAAGGAATAGATCAAATAAAGGATGCTGCTGTCTCACACTTTCAACAACTTTACAGCAAAGAGAACCATGAGAATGAAGAAGATTACAATGAATTTCTCATGAATATCCCGACATTGGTCACAAAAGAGGAAAATACAGCACTTTTGAGCCCAATCAATGAAGAAGAACTCAGCAAAGTCATCTGGTCCATGGACCCGGACAAAGCCCCAGGTCCAAATGGGTTTACTATCCATTTTTAAAGGATCTACTGGAATATAATCAAATCTGACCTCATAAGAATGATAAAAAGAGTCCTTCAAAAAGAAAAGATAGGAGGCAGCACTAATTTTACCTTCCTAGCGCTAATCCAAAAAGAAACAAACCCCGCCTTCTTTGACAGATTCAGGCCAATATCACTATGTAATGCCTCTTATAAGATTATAGAAAAACTTCTTGCAAACATAATAAAACCTTTATTGGGCAAGCTTATCTCAAAATCGCAAGGAGGATTCGTCAAAGGGAGACATATCCTGGATAATGTAATCCAAGTCCAGGAAGCTATGCACTCCAGCAATCTCAAAAAAGAGAAAGGCATGTTGATCAAGCTTGACATGGAAAATGCCTTTGACAGAGTAAAGTTGTCCTTCCTGTATCAAGTGCTCCACTCTTTCGGATTTGATCCTGACTTTGTAAAGCTGATAAAAGCATGTACTCATAGCCCTTCGATTGCCCCATTGGTGAAAGGGAGACCAACAAATTTTTTCAAAGCTACAAGGGGGCTGAGGCAAGGATGCCCCCTCTCTCCATTTTTGTACATATTAATGGCGGATACCCTCAGCAGGAAGTTGGAACAGGAAATGTTAATAGGGGCAACCCCAGGACTTACAATAACGAAGAACCTGAAGCCCATAAACCATGCTTTGTTCACGAATGACTCTCTTCTGCTAGGAGGAGCTTCAAACAGAGTAGCCACTGCATTCAAGGGCACTCTTCAAGCGTATTTCAAGGTGTTTGGAGCTCTGATAAGCGAAAGAAAAAGTCTTGTTTACAGCTGGAACGCAGCAGATCATGAAAATCAGAAGATAAAAAGTACCTTGGGGTTCAAAGGACACTCCAAATGGGAAAAGATATAGTATCTTGGGTTGCCTTTAACACTGGGTGTAAATAGAGTCAGCCTGTGGGAAGGAGTCTTAGCAAAAATCAAAAGAAAAATCGAAGCTTGGGGAGGTTACTGGCTCACCCATGGAGGCAAATTAACCTTGATAAAAGCAGTTATCTCCTCACTGCTGATATATCAAGCATCCTATCTCTTAGCACCCAATTCCATAGCAGGATAGATCAACAAACTCCTGAGAGATTTCTTGTGGCATGGTGGGAAAGGGAACCAAAGAAAATTTCCTTTAGTCAATTGGGAGACAGCCAAGCGGCCTCTAAGAGAAGGATGATTGCAGATTCACGACCCAGCACTTGCAAACACTGCTCTAGGCTGCAAAATCTTGTGGAAGATGCACAGCAACCCCTCACATCCAGTCAGCAAAACTTTAATTCACAGATACATCCCAAACGCCAAAATTCGAAATCTCCAAAACGCAGTGAGCAGGAAAACCACGATTTTATGGAAGCTGTGTATTAAAGGGGCGCAATTTTTCAATCAACACTTGTACCGTGTCCCTGGCAATGGAAAACGGACCAAACTCTGGACTGACAGTATAATGGGGAATCCGCCCATTGCTTCAAACGCTGGCCTGAAGGAAATTCGTGATTTTCTTGAGAACAGAGGTATCCAGAGAATTATTGACATATCAAAGTGGGATGAAGACGGATCTTGGTCAGAGTGGCAATTCGGCAATGTCCCAGATTGCCTCCTTCAGCAACTTGAGATGCTCAAAGAAGAGCTTCGACAGGCAGCCCCTGTGCACAGGATAGGAAAAGACACTTGGGGCTGGGGACCCACAGGAATTTATACAGCAGCTAGAGGCTATGCTCTGCTCCAACAACAACAAAATAGACCTCTCCCGGCAAGGCTCTGGTTGGAGGTATGGGACTTGATGGTGATCCCGAAGGTCAACTTCTTTTTCTGGACACTAATGCACAGAAAGATTCTGACGGGAGAAAATTTATTGAAAATAAATATTTCCGGACCACACAGATGTTGTCTTTGTAGAGAAGCCATGGAAACCTTGGACCACTTATTTGTAGGCTGTCATTTCGCAAACAAAGTCTGGTATCTTACACTCCAAGGCCTCAAGGTCGTTGTTCCCACCAACATTTCAGTAGTGGAACTTTTCACTGGATGGAAGGATAGATACCCTTCGCTCTCCCTGAAAACATTATGGGCCAGAATCTGGATCTCCATCCCCAAGTACGTGTGCTGGCAGCTATGGCTAGCAAGAAATGAGCAAATCATCAACAACATAGAATGGACCCCCCAAATGGTAGCAGCGAAATAAAAAGGCCTCCTACTAGAAACTTTGAGCTCCCAAAATCACAAAACCGATAACTCGATTCTGCAGGAAGAAAAGGAGTGGCTTGGCTCCTCCGTGCTGAATCTTCAAACCCATACCACGGAAAAACCCCATCTTGAAACAGAATGGAGATTAAGAGACAACCATGACATATTTCAGAGTTGGTGACAAAAACAAGGAAAAACTTCATCCTTTTTTTACGGTGCCTCCAAAGGAAACCCTGGGACAGCGGGAGCAGGAGGAATCATTTATTCCAGCGAAGGGGAGAAACTAGCAACCTTTTGTTGGGGTCTTGGTTAGCGAACCAATAATCAAGAAGAAATTCTGAGTTTGATCAAATTTTTCCAGATAGCCAGGGAAAGAGGACACCGGGAGCTACAAGCATTTGGAGATTCTGAGATCTTGATCAAAATAATACACTCAAGAGGATAGTTTAAAGATGCTGGGCTAAACAAGAATCTGCAAAGGTTAAGATACATTCTAAAAGATTTCACCTCCTTCAAGTGCTTCCATATTCTCAGAGATTCAAATAAAGAAGCAGACAAACTAGCCAATGAAGGCTGCCTTTTGTCCCAAGGAGAACTCAGCGTAAATGGTGGGGATCCAGTTAAAATATGTATTCCTTGAAAATGACAGCAGCTTGTAAAAGAATGTAGAAGGTAGCAGGCGCCCGAAAAAGATAGCTGGAACAGAAGATGCAACACAGTGTTGTAACAGAGCTGGAACACAGATGCAAAAATACAGATGTTGGAACACAAAAGCTGAAACACAATGCTGAAACAGCTGAAACACGGTGCTGTAACAGCTAAAACACAGAAGCTGAAACACAGATGAAACACAGATACTGGAACACAGAAGTTGAAACATAGATGTTGGAACACAGATGCTGGAACACAGAAGTTGTAACAGCTAAAACACAGAAGCTGGAACATAGAAGCTGAAACACAGTGCTGAAACACAGAAGCTGGAACACAGATGCAGAAATACAGATGCTGGAACACAGAAGCTGGAACCCAGAAGCTGAAACACAGTGCTGTGACAGCTGAAACATGGTGCTGTCACAGCTGAAATACAGAAGCTGAAACACAGATGAAACATAGTTGCTGGAACACAGAAGCTGAAACACAGATGTTGGAACACAGATGCTGGAACACAGACGCTGTAACAGCTGAAACACAGATGCTGGAACACAGAAGCTGAAACACAGTGCTGAAACACAGTGCTGAAACACGGTGCTGTAACAACTGAAACACAGTGCTGTTACATTTGCTGAAACACAGTGCTGGAACAGATGCTGAAACATTATGCTGAAGCAATGTTGCATCACATTTTGATTTTTGATCTGTAGGCCTGAAGAAACTCGGGGCAATTTGTAACTGAATTTGTGGCTTTGCCACCCCTCTAAAATAAAATATAACTGTTTTCGTTAAAAAAAAAAAAAGTTATGTCAAAAATATTTTATTATTAAAAAATTATATATGGTGTATTATAAAGAGTCATATACAATCAAATATATCAAATATATACTTCACTATATATATATATATATGTGTGTATATATATATATATATATAATAAGATATTTGAGTGTGTTATTTTTTTTATTTATATTAGTTTTAGAACATAATAATACTATATGCCCGCAGGGGTGTAGAATGATTGCCAAGTGTCGTGTAAATAAAAGGAAATATGTAAAGGAGGTCTCAAGTTCAAATTTCACCCTAATTCACTTATGCTCCATGCTTGAGGGTTGTGTGGAACAACTGGAGGTTATAGTGGTAGCAGACGGGTATCGACCCGTCATGCGAGTACGAGAACCATGAGTTGTCGATTCCGCTAGTAAAATAATAATAATAAAGATACTATATGCTCCACTTTATGGTAAACCATAATAATATAATAATATTGTTTGTATTATGATTATATTATAATATAATATTAGTAAAAAAAAAGAAATCACCAATTCCAATATTAATAATAATAATAATGATAAGTAATATTAAAATGATTTCCAAAGGGGTTGGACCGATTGGTGAGGAGAAAGGATTTTTTCAATAATGGGCAAGAATAAATTACCGTGATGGATTTCTTGGAGCCATGGCGACACCTTGAGGTAGTGGTTGTATGTGTGGTTTCACCCAAAGATATTATATTAAATGATATCCTGACCTATGCACACATAAATGGATCAAAGCCCACCTCCATGTCTTTCAAATTTATTTTATGTGGTGGTAGGAACAAAGGGGATAATCCATGATCTCAGAGGAATGCAAATAGTAAAATATGCCTGGGGAGTTGGAAACATTTCCAACAACATGGTTGAATCCTACTCTCTATGATGTGGTCTTGTCATTGCCAAGGAGGAAGGAATAAAAAAATTGATAGTGCTAGGGGACTCGTCAATGGTCAAATGAGTAGTCAATGATTTGGGAAGCCCATCTAATAACAAATTTAGCTTAATAATAAAATGTTAATCCCTAAATAGTGGCACATTACCCCTTAATTAGGGCAGATTACATTAGTAATGTTATTTTATTTATGTTGGTTTGGGTCCATTAGTTGTAATTGTACCTCCTAGTCTCCTATATATACCAAGGAGACATTTTCATTTGGAATCATCTTGTATTTGGAAATATATGTGGTGTATGAGGAGGTTTCCCCCTCAAAGAGGCTTATTATATGAAATTCTCTCTTTTTCAAGGCATTGAGTACTTATTCTAATTTTTTTCTATGCTATAATGGTATTTGGTTCCTAACATTTGGTATCAGAAATCAAGGTCTTGGGGTTTTGTTGATACATCTAAGACACCTTGGTATTTTCTTTATAACATGTTTTCTATGGCATTTAAGAAGGAACCCCTTGGAGGATATTTAGTAGATGAATCAAGGAGAGTTCTAGAATCATTCTGAATTTAGTCATATCATAATTTTCGTTATTAATTTTTTCATGCAGAATTGCAGACCCTGAAATATGGATTTTATTCATAGAAGTTATCAAGGTATTTGTGATAAAAATTTCATCTTCTTTTTCATCCTACTTTTTTATATACAGCCTGTGGAAGATAGGGTATCTGACTAGTTTTATTAACTAGTTTCAAACAGGTTTTATGGGTAAAACGGTGATGTCTTCCTCAGTACGTATCCAAATTAACTTAGAACAATTGCATTAAATAGTGGAAAGTTTGTATAATTTCTAGTACAAGTTTCAGAATCATATATCATATATTGTGATATTGGCACGCTTTGCAAGTACACTCTCGCGAAAGGGAAAAAATCTAGCAAAGTGTGGGGAATTTACCATAACATCCACTTGGCACATCCAATTTTGATCATACTTGTGGAATTACAGAGAAGACACATTAGAGAGCTACAAAAAATAAAATTGCAGACCCATAAGGGTCGAAAGTTTGGATATGCAGTAGAATAACTATAGTCCAGTAGAACCACCTTGAAATCAAGGTTTAAAAGTGATACTTGGCCAACATCTACCAAAAAAGGGAGTTTCTACGCCAATTAAGTGTCCAGACAAACCTATTTGGACTCTTGATGAAGGTGAAGAAATGTGCAGAGATAGAAATGATTTACAAAAGAAGACAGTAACAAAATATGAACTCTAAGGGATGATGGACTCAACTGAAGCTAAGTTGGAGGAAATAATGTATACTAATATGGAGGATTTAAAAAGGAAGATCATGGAAGGATTGAAACAAATTCTAATAGAGCAGACACCTGAAAATGAAAATGTATCCCATCAAATTCATGATGAGGATAAAAGGAAGATGAATCAAGAATGGAGAAACTCCAACTTTTCGTTGAAGTCCAACCACTTTTCTAAGATAGATATGAGGAATTTTGATGGAAAGGATCCAATCACATGAATACTTCAGATGGAGCAATTCTTTGATCTACTTGATGTGCCACATACAAAAAAGGTACAAATTGCTTCTTTATATTTAGAACCCAATCAATTTGTGTGGTATCGATGGATTTGTTCTTGAAAATATATCGTCACTTGGACAATGTTCACGTAAGAAATGATATCACACTATGAGGATACAAAGAGAAATACCTTCTTTATCCAATTGATAAATCTCAAGCAAAAGGGTTCAGTTGCAAAGCACATTGAGAACTTCCAAATATTGAATATAATGGTAATGAATA
The DNA here is from genome assembly GCA_032191745.1 of Picea mariana. Lineage (NCBI taxonomy): Eukaryota > Viridiplantae > Streptophyta > Pinopsida > Pinales > Pinaceae > Picea > Picea mariana. Next base: position 127,416 of record JASDQU010736292.1, on the reverse strand, counting down.
TTCCAGATGAGAACTTGATTTATGTATTCATAGGAACTTTAAAGGATAACATTCAAAATGAGGTTATCCTTTTGGAACCCAAATCATTGGAGAATGCATTCAGGGTGGAAAGAAATATTGAAAGTAAAAATATGGCTATGGATACTAGAAGGGACACTGCTAACATATATCGAGAGACTAATGTTCCATATTCTAAAACAACTCAACCTAAAGGTTGACAACTGAAAAATTGGAGGAAATAAAATCAAAAGGTTTATTCTTTAATTGTGACATTAAGTACAGTAAGGGACATAAGTGCGGTGAGAAGAAATTATTCTACATAGATTGTGAAGAGGAAGAAGAAAAAGAACAAGAACAAAAACCATCTCAAGATGAAAACATAGAATCGATTTCTTTTAAAGAGTTGACTCCCATGATATCATGTAATGCATTGGCTATAATTATCACTCCTATAACCCTCAAGATATAAGGATATATCAAAAAGAAAAAGGTAATAGTACTAATTGATTTTGGTAGTACTCAAAATTTCATTCACTATAAATTAGCCAAAGATCTCAATTGCTTTGTATATCCAATGCCAGAGTTTNGGTGAGAAGAAATTATTCTACATAGATTGTGAAGAGGAAGAAGAAAAAGAACAAGAACAAAAACCATCTCAAGATGAAAACATAGAATCGATTTCTTTTAAAGAGTTGACTCCCATGATATCATGTAATGCATTGGCTATAATTATCACTCCTAAAACCCTCAAGATATAAGGATATATCAAAAAGAAAAAGGTAATAGTACTAATTGATTTTGGTAGTACTCAAAATTTCATTCACTATAAATTAGCCAAAGATCTCAATTGCTTTGTATATCCAATGCCAGAGTTTCAAGTAATGATTGTAGATGGAGGAACTATCAATTGCTCAGGAAAATACAATAAGATCAATCTTACTATGGGGGAATATATAATGAATAGTACAATGATTTCTATACTCATGGTTTGTGTTGATATCGTACTAGGAAACCAATGGCTACAATCATTAGGAACAATGGATTTTAATTTTCAAGAACTTTTCATGAAATTTTTATTGGAAGGAAAAAAAATTGGGTTAAGGGGTATCACAGGGAAACCCAATAAGGTGATAAGCTCTAATGGAATAAAAAATTATTGAGAAAGGGGCATTAGGGTTTAATTTCACAACTATGATCACTAGATGTTCAAACATATAATCCATCTATTCTCCTAGATATCCAAGGGATCATTGATAAGCATTCCAAAGTATTTAAAGATATTCCCAAAGGTCTTCCACCCACTCGAAATCATGATCATGTTATCCACCTAATTCCCGCGAGTGTTCATCCTAAAATTTGGACTTATAGATACCCTTATGCCTAAAAGAGTGAAATTGAGAATATGGTTGAATAAATGTTATAGGATGACATTATTAGACCCATCCAAAGTTCTTACTCTTCGTCGATGGTAATGGTACTCAAGAAACATTTCTCATGGCCTATGTATCAAGATTATAGAGAGCTCAAAAAAATCACTATGAAAGATAAGTTTCCCATTCTCATCGTTGATGAATCGTTAGATGAACTACACAGAGAAATCCATTTCACAAAGTTGGATCTTCATTCAAGGCATCATCATATTGGAATGAAGGAACTAGATATCCCAAAAACATCATTTCAAACTCATGAAACCATTATGACTTTTTGGTCATGCCTTTCGGAATTAAAAGTGCAGCTTCCACATTCCAAGGGTTGATGAATTCCATTTTCAAGCCCTTCCTTAAAAAAATTGTGCTAGTATTTTTTTATGATATACTAATATATAGGAAGTCCTGGGAGGATCATGTATGACATGTTGACAAGGTGCTACAAATACTAAAGGAGAAACAACTATATTCCAAACCATCCAAATGTTATTTTGGGGTGAAGGAGGTAGAGTATTTGGTTCATATTCTATCTCATGAAGGTGTCAAGGTAGACCCTAACAGGATTAAGACCATGATGGACTTGTTGATTCACAAAACATTGAAGAACCTTAGAGGATTTTTTGGTTTGATAGGTTACTATACCGCAAGTTGATTCACAACTATGGAATAATAACAACAGTTTTAACAAAATTAACTAAGAAGGATGAGTTTTCATGGACTCCAATGGCAACTCAATATTTTGAAAAACTTAAAGAGGCGATGTGCAAAGCTCTTGTCTTGACCACACCAGACTTCACAAAAACCTTTATTATGGAATGTGATGCATCGGGAAATGAAATTGGTGTTGTTATAATGCAATAAGGAAGGCCCCTTTCTTTTGAAATTTGACCACTCAAGGTAAAGGACTTACACAAACCCATTTATGAGAACGAAATGATCGAAATACTACATGCATTGAACAAATGGTGTTGTTACCTAATAGGTAGTTGTTGATTAAGGCTGGTTGTAATTGATGTCAACCCTTGAAGAAAGCCCAGTAGGACAAAGGCTTGGGTAATGGACCGAAGTTTGTTTGATGTAAAGATGACTCATTATTGTCTTGTCATGGTTTTTAAGAAGTACATATCGATGAACTCCAAAGTGGTCTCCTTATGGTGAAAGCCCTCACGGGAAGATGCTTTGTGGATTGAGTTATCCTAGAAGTATGGTTAGAGAACACATGCTTAATTCTGCAATAATGAAATGAAGTACAATGAATTGGTAACTGAAACTATCCTAGATGGATAGTTCTTGTCATTCCATTTTTGGTGGTATGTGGAACGTCACATAACTCCTCACGGTTAGAGAGTTATGACCAAATGAATTTGGAGAACCCTCGTGAGTCTTATAGAAGCCCCCAAGAGTCAAAGTGTTTGCAAAAGAAATTATTTTGAATCGAGAACTCCCTAAAATAAGGAAAGTGTAATGCTACATGAAGATATAAATAAGAGGCAAATATCACTAATTAAAGACACATGTGTACATATTGTATATCTATTTTTTGTGCAAGGATTATTGTAAATAGTCGTTCTTACATCTAAAGTGGGGAACATCTGAGGTAGCATGAAGGGTTCACAGGGAAATTCTTGGAGTTACAACGAATACAAAAAACCCTACTTTTTGAGGTGTATGTGGGTTGTTTGTGTATAGGGTGCATACAGTACATGGGTTGTCTATGTATAGGGTGCCTACGTATGCAGGCTAACTGTGTACATGGTCAGTACATGTTGGTAAAGCCATGGAAACTCGAGAAGATGAAGATGCAAAGGTTCTAGATTATGAGATCAAGCTCCTAGGAAGGTGTAAAGTACTCAGATGCATCAGATCCATCCATTGGTTCAAAAGTTATGTCTTATTTCTATGAAAAGTTGGATTTTGATGTATGCATGAGGAATGACAATGGAAATTTGAGGATTCTTCCTAGAGAGACTAGTGGCTACATGGGATATTCTGCATAAGTCAGATCTACAAAAATATAGTGTTGGCATATTTATCATTCATACTTCTTGTGACACGCATCTTGTATTTATTGGCAGATGTCTAAGGATTTTTATGGCACATGGTTGAGAGCTTGTAATTGTGTAGTGGTTGATGTATTGAGAATTTGAATATTACAAAGGGTTTGATGACTAAGATCATGTGAGGGATATTATACTTGTTAACGGTTACACACACCTACATGGCACATGACTAGAGAGAGACATATTTTCTTTGAGTAAAGGTTATGTATGAGGATGCATGTAAAGGGTATAGTTACAGTCTAGATATAGTGATAGGTTATAKATAGTCATAAGTTTTAAAGAGAAAGGAAACCCTAGTTTTAGAAGGCATATGCAGGATGCATAATAGTTTGGTAATGTACATACGTGGGTTGCATAACATATAGGTCATGTATATGCGTGGGCTACAGCATTATAGGTCACGTACCTGTTGTATTTTTGTAGATACATGTTCAGTTCAGGTACAAATTGATTATATGACAATTGTACAGGTTGGATATAGGTCAGTAGTAGAGGTTGATATAGTTGTACAACAATATATCTCATAGTGACAGTGTGATAGTGGTTCCATAATTCTACTTCTACTTCAGGGTGGTTGGATGAGGCAAGGATAGGTGGTTATAGCCACCTTCAAGTTGTACCCGAAGAACATATGGGGTTGTACCCTCCTTTTGGTTATAGCCAGAGAGTTGGGGAATTGGATCTTCCCTCGGGTTGTAGCCTGATAAACTAAGGGGTTAGAGCTTCCTTCTAGTTGCAGCTGGAAAACAAAGGAAGTTGGTGCTTCCAATGAATGTAATTCTTCAAGACATATAAGAAAAAGAATTATGTCATTTTATCTCTCTTTGGGTTTCCACGTACAACATTGGTGTATTGTGTATGTGTGTGATTATTCATTTCTTATTGCTCATTATTGAATAATAATTCTACATTGATATAACACTTGGATTATTTGGTTAAAAACGATTATAATTGTGCTATTATTGATTCACCCCACCCTCTCACTAATCCAACAATTGGTTTCAGAGAAGGTTCCTTCATAAATCACTTTAACCACTGAAAGGTAGATCATGGAGAGTACCAACTTGTATAAAAATGGAATACCACAGTTTGATGGACAAAAGTATTCTTTTTTTATCATAAGGATGAAGACATATATACAATTAGAGGGATTTGAAATTTGACAATCAATTGTAGACGGATACACAACACCAACAGTTCCACCAACAAATGATAAAGTAGTGAAACTTAGTAAGAATAATTCCAAATCCATAAATGCACTTTTGAATGGTCTCAGTGAAACGATATTCACCAAATTTGTACATTGTAAACCCGCTACAGAGATTTGGGACAAACTTCGAAATATTTATGAAGGAGATACAAAGGTCAAAGAAACAAAACTTCAAACTTACAGAGGTCAATTCGAACAACTAAAAATGAAGGAAGATGAGAATATTGCAGCCCGCTTCTTACAAGTTGATGAAGCAGTGAATGAAATCATAGGATTGGGAGAAGAAATCAAAGAATCTGTAATTGTTCAAAAGGTACTAAGATCTCTTCCTATGATATTTGACCCTAATATATCAAAACTAGAAGAAAGATCAGATCTAAACTCAATAAGCATTGACAAAATTCATGGAATCATCACAGCATATGAAATGGGAACTGAACAAGAAAATCCAAATGTAAAAGAAGCAACCTTCAAAGCATCCAAAAGATCAAAGCAAAAGAAAAAGAAACAAGAATAATATAGTAGCAATAATGACCTCTCGAAAGATGATGAAGAAGTGGCCAACTTTGTCAAAAGATTGAACAAGGGAATCGATGGTAGGTATAAAGGTAAGCTTCCTTTAATTTGTTTTAAATGTGATGGTATTGGTCATTTTTCTAACAAACGTCCTCATAATAAAAAGAGAAACAATGAAGGTTACTCAAAAAGAAAACAAGCATATAACGGCAAAAGAATTACAAAGAAAGTTTTCAAGAAAAGCTTATGCACCAAAGAAGACATCTCATCATTGGATGAAGATGAAGTCAGTGACAGTGAAACAGGAAGAGTTATATTCATAGAAGTAGAAGACTTTGATAAAGAAGACTTTGAATAAGAATATGAAGAAGCCAAAGAATAATATGAAGAAATTGAAGAGGCATAAGTTGACTTTCGAGAAGAATTAATGCGTGCCATAGAAGTTATCAGAAGAGAAAAGAAGAAGAAAAAGAAAATACAATAAGAACTAGACAAGAAAGAAAACAATCAAGAACTAGAATAAATGATCACAAAATTGATGTTTCAAATAGAAAAAGATAAAATAATTGAATAAGCACTCGAAGAATAGCTATAATAAAAGGACAGGATCATTGGAAACTTGGAAGCAGAAATTGTCACATTAAGAAAGGATATTCAAAAGAAAAATATGCAGAATAGATCAAAAGTTTTGGATGACGTTATCGGTAGTCCAAAATCTCATTTTGACAAGACCAAACTTGGATACAATAAGACATAAAAAGGATCAAGCTCTAAAACAACAGATCAAGAAACATATCCAAAAAGCTATGCAGAAACAATCAAAGGGGATAGGAAGATATACAAGGAATATTACAGGGACACTCTCCACCGAGAAGATTCAGATTACTCAAGTACAAAGAAGTACGTGTTGTTTAATCAAGTACAAGGAAATCATACAAGTGTTACAATCTAATATTGAACAAAATTTTGGAAAGCATCAACGTGACAATTGATGAAACAGGCAGAACAGAAAAAAAGGAAGAATAAAATGAATCAATGAAATAGCCCTTAGAAGAAGAAGTAGAAGATGAAATAGAAGTAGAACAGGAAGATGAAGAGAATTTGATAGAAGAAGAAGAGAAATTTCAGCAAGTGTCTCTAAAGACACCCAGTAAACGAGTATAGAAGAATCATCCTTTAGAACAAATTATCAGAAACAAAGATGCAGGTGTTGAGACTAGAAGAATAATCCGTTCACCAGAAAAAATACACCTAGCACTCTCATCTACAATTGAACCAAACTATTTCTAAGAAGTCAACAAGGATGAATTTTGAAAAAGGTCATGGATGAAGAATTGGATCAAATAGAGAAAAATGACACTTGGGAATTGGTTCCAAGATCAAAGAATAAGAATGTGATCGGCACAAAGTGGGTCTTCAGGAATAAATTGAATGAAGATGGAAAGATTACAAGGAACAAATCTAGATTTGTATGTAAAGAATATGCATAGGTTGAAGGAATCGACTTTAAAGAGACATTTTCCCTAGTTTCTAAAATGGAAGAAATTCGTTTGCTTTTAGCTTATGCATGCTCCAAAAATATTAAAGTGCATTAGATGGACGTAAAATCAGCTTTTATGAATGGGCAACTTGAAGAAGAATTTTACATTGAACAACCAGAAGGATTTCAGTTGTCAGAGAACGCTGATTATGTGTGTAAATTAAAGAAGGCCTTGTATGGTCTAAAACAAGCTCCTAGAGCATGGTATTGTAGATCGGATAAGTATCTGCAGGGTTCATAAAAGGAAGTGTGGACAACAACCTCTACATCAAGGTAATTCAAGGTAATATTTTATTAATTGAAGTTTATGTTGATGATATTATTTTTGGTAGTGATGATGACAGGTTAAGCCAGAAATTTGCAAAAGATATGAGTAATGAATTTGAAATGTCGTTACTTGGAGAACTATCCTTCTTTCTTGGACTTCAGATATGTCAAAGCAACCAAGGAATTTTTAATTCTCAAACCAAGTATATCAAAGAAATGCTAAAGAGGTTCAAAATGGAATATTGCAAACTAGTTATAACTCCCATGCAAACTGGTTGCAAGTTGAGAAAATATGATGATTCGATGTCTACATATCAGAGGAAATATAGGTCAATGATTGGAAGCCTAATATATGTGGCAACATCTAGACCATATGTAATGCAAGTAGTTGGACAGGTGGCACGAGTTCAAGCAACAACAAAGGAATCACATGTATTAGAAGTGAAGAGGATTTTCAGATATCTCAAAGGAACAAAAGAGTTTGGATTACGGTATCCAAAAGGAAAGGATCTATCACTTATTTCTTACACAAATGCAAATTGGGTAGGTTGTATTGATGACCGATGAAGCACCAGTGGAGAAACATTCTACTTGGGTGAGTGTTTATTATCGTGGCTAAGCAAGAAACAATCATTAGTATCTTTATCTATAGTCAAGGCAAAGTATATTTCACCAGCATCATTTTGAGCAAAGGTTCTTTGGATGAAACAAACTCTGACAGATATATAGGTTGAGTATGATGAGCCTGATGGGTGTTTTATATGCACTAAAAACACACTAAAACCCCTGAATTAATTTTTCAACCTAGGGTAAGTAAACTTAGAGTTGTAGAAGAATATATGCCAAGGTATAAGGGTTGGTAGTAGTATAGTCTAACTAAGGAAGTGGCTATCTAAAGGCTAATCTATTCAAGAAAAGTTATCTAATTAGAAAACCCTACTAAAGAAACCTAAACTAGTTAACCTAATTACTTTTGGACCAAGGATCGATGGATAGTTCTAGGAAATCAAATGAAAACCCTACTTGAAGCAAAACTAGTTCAATTATAGCAATAAGAAATAACTTTAAGCATAACAATAAACATATAGAAACATCAAACTAGTTTAGCTAGCCTACCTAAATTCAATGAACAACTATCCTAGGAAAGCAGGTAAATAAACAAGCAGCTATACTATCAAAGAAAGAATAGACAAGTAAGCAATTAACCTATTAAAGCAAGTAAACAAGTAACTAACCTATGATAACGTCTACAACAAGTAAACTAATAAAAACTACTGAATAAGCAATTAACTAATATAAGAGACAAGTGAACTCTATTCTTAATACAACTATTTCTAATTCATAAAAGGAAATCTACTTAATTGAAAGAAAGAAGAATTGACAACTAACCTTTAATCTATGATAAGCAAACTTCTCTTTAATCTACCAAAGCAAAAGACTATCTATCCTACAACAGTAAGAAAACTATCTTCTGATCTTCAAAAGAAAGAAACTATCTTTTATCCTATGAAAGCTCAAATATAGTGTTGATGATTGTGTGAATGTCTCTGGTGTCAGGTATAATATCACGATGGAACTTAACAATGAAATATAATTCAAGAGGGATAAAATTGACATTGACTTCAATAACAAAGTGAAAAGTGTGAATTAGGCAATCCAATGAAAACTTAGCCATTACAGAAACAACATCAATTATCCCGCATATCCATGTGATTATGTAATCATGCATTAACGATCAACAATATAACGAGATTATTAAATTCAATTGCACTCTATACCATGTAAGAAAAATCATAACTAAATTCAATCATTAACTAAAAATTGGAATTTCAACCTAAATCTAAGAAAGAAATTGCATAAAGTAAAACTAAGCTAGACCTATTTAACAATTTAAATTGCAAAAAAGAAGGTGCTTATAAACATAAATTAAACATGATTCTAACATATAACAAGTAAACTAATGAGAAAATTAATTAACAACTAGTTAAGCCAAATCTAAATAACAATTGAATAAGCAATCTACAAATAAAAACTAGAACTAATATTATCCATCCATTGAAGCCTTGTTAAAGAAAACATAAATTAAAATTATGTTCTAAAACTCTGTTTCAAACTTGATTTTAAAATCATAAAGAAAATTTAATCTACTATTTAATCACACATGGGGTTAGTGTTTAAGTTTACAAACTTGTTCCTACTAACTACAGAGTCAATGCATATTAACAAAATCCTTCACACTAACCTGCAAAAGGAAACTAAAACAGTTAAAGTATAACAACAAATTATATAACAAAGAAACAAAATAGGAATTCATGTACATGAAATAAAGCAAAAGACATCTAAGCTATGGAATTCATAAATAAACTCATAGAACGGTTATGAGACTCTGGGTTCCCCCCCCAACAAGTCGTGGTCACTTCTCAAATGCACACCACGAACTCAACAAAGCAATTTCACCATTAAAACTAAAAAACACAGTCTTATATAATTCCAGCAAATGAAAATGGAAAAACAGAGGAAAATTGTATTTGTCTCTAACACACTAATTCTTATCTTGCTTAAATATTATATGACCACCACAGTGGTATTTATAGGATTTACAAAATGGTTGACCATTGGAGGGTCAAACCTCTTCTAAAAACAATAAATTACATTAATGGTGCCCTAACTGTCGAAATGGAGTGAGCCAACAATGGCCCTGCTTAACAACCCAAACCGAGTTGTCTAGAGTTCAGTAGCTGGAGGGGGAAAGCACAAGAAAACCCATGTTCCTGATTTTCCCATCACTGGCCACCAATACCATAACCTCCAAATATCCCATCCTTTTTGTGTAGGACGGAGTGTCGGACCAAGTTTCAGATTGAGTACTGGATGTAGTACCAGACTAAGTGCTGGAAGAAAAGACATGCTGCGATTTTTCTCTGTGACACCAAAAAATGTGAATTAGATCTCTAGAAACATGAAATCATACTGAATCATACTCAAGATCATCATAAAAAACGAATTATGCATACCTGGTGTGAATCATAGAGTTTTGGCACAAAATCCCTCAAAAACTTCTCCAAAGCATGAAAAATCATATATACATTTGGGAAAAGTATCTAATAAACGTCATTAAACTAATCATATCTCGGGCCCAACATCACCTTGAGACATACGATTTTGCAGGTCCCACTGCAAAAAAAAAAAATTACCCCTCATAACTAAGCTTGCTGAGGAGGATCAGCTTTAGAAGCTTCTCCTTCTTGCTGTGAAGACTTTTCCTTATGCCTCTTGTGTTGCTTCAGTTGTTCTCTAAGGCTACGGTTCAATTTGTTCATCTCATCAACCAACCATTGAAGGGATTTTACCTTTTCTTGGAGGACTGCATTATCATGATGAAGGTGTGTGTCTATTTTCTTCCTTTCTTCCAACTGTTGGATAAGATGAAAATTCTCTTTTTACAGCTTCTCAATGGCTGGGAGAGAATCGGTGATCTTAGAGGAAGGCTTAGATACTTTGAGATATGTGGACAATCTATCATTCTTAGGAATTGGGGTAGGCATTGGTGAAGTAGGAGTAATAGGGTATTGATAGGGAGAGATAGGCTCTGACTTTGTCTTTCCTTGTGGCTCTAATCCATTCAAAAAAACTTCCCTAAGTCTCTTGTGAGGGCTTTCAAGATCAGAGGACACTTGGATAGGTTCTAAAGCAGGCAGGGGTTTTTCATAAGGTTTTGTTCCATTGCTCTCGGTACTCTTTCGAAAGGGTCATTTATTAAATCGATTGGCTCCCCTCCTATTTGTGGGAACTAAAGGAAGGTCTTGTTGAATCACTTTTTGGAGCTTTTTAGGTGTGATATCAAGAGAGATTGAAGGCATTGGGGGGTTAACAATAAGCTTCCTTTGATCTTTAATCTTGGTCTTTTTACCCGATGAGGAAGCAGGGGTTTCAACAAGATTCTTGTATTTTTCCGGTAAGGAAATGGTTGTGCAAGGGGATTTGGAGTCGTTGGAGAGAAGGGATTGGATGGAGAGATAGTCCTTAGGCCAAGTGGCTTTTTGTTGGTCTTAATTGTCAAGTAAGAATTTGTAAATTGATAGATAAATGCATCACAAGTTTTCCCCTGTTTCTCTAATTTGGTTAGAACAAGGATTTTGATTAAGCCATGGTGAAAGAGGCTTTTGTGGGGATTAGTTAAATTCGTCCTCACTTGAGAGGACATTTTTTCCAAGATCTTTAGAAATTAGAAGAGAAAATTAAAAGGTTTGTTGAACTGAAAATGACCTAGCAATATTAAATGGCAGGCTTTGAAAGTCAATATCTACCTTCTCATGTGATAAACCCCATGATGATGATGAGAGGGTTCATCAATTCCTCCTTTATCCATTCCCTGGAATATACTTTTTCTCCTGAAATGTTCTGGAATTCAGGCTTAAAAAACATGTTATAACTTGAGCACAACAGCTGGTGGTTTTTGAACCATCTATCTCCCATTCTTGGAAGCTTCATGGCTGCATCAATGGACTCTTATGAAACCTCAAAGGAAAGAGACCCCATGCACTTTTTCTTCTCATCAAAACCGAGGTAAAATTGCATGGAGAGGACATCATCGTGTCCCTACAAGTGAGATAAGAATGGGCCCCAACCTACACGGAAAAACACCTCTCTGTATTGTGCAAACTAAAGAATGGCGAAAAGATCTGCATAGGAAGAGGGTTCTTACCTATTGGCCATTGTGATGAGGTGAAGAAATATACAGAGGCAAAATTCACCAAGAGAGGATGTGATCAGGCCAAGGGATGGCACAAATTGAGCACGAGTTGAACGTGATTTGAATAGGGGAAGAAATGGTAGAGGCTTAGCCCGATTACTTAACACAGGGGAAGGAAAATGGTAAGGGTGAATTGGGATAATAGGTTAGCTAGCCCATATTTGAATGCTCCTATGGTGGAATTGGTTGCACACATGTGCGCATGAGTTTCCATGTGTGGGAATTTTCAAATTCAAAGGAACATCTTTTGGGCAAGTTTAATGATGCGTAGTTAGATCAATGTCCAAGTATTTTGACTTGGACATTTGATCATGAACATATCTAAAAAATCCTCATTCAATTTCCTGCAACCAATTTAATTGATTGTCATTGATTCATGGTTACCTGGAATTGTGGACAGTTACTGGTGTGTAAATTCATATGGCACTTCATTCGACACCTCATACAACACTTCATACGACACCTCATACATCACTTATGTGTTGAAACAATTTTTTTACCTCCTGTAGTGGATATACATTTTTTTGACAATCACAGTGGTTAAGAGCAGAGGAAGAATACTCCTTTGTTGTTGATTTTGTCATCATGCTCATTCGTCCTCTTGCATAGGACATAAAACCTAAAATGAATAGGTTATAGCAAGCATAAGATATGTAATGTCAATCCTACAATATACATCTTGTAATGAGAAACAAGTATATGTTCAACAATTTATAGCACACGGGAGTTTAGCGCTTCAAAAATAAAATGACTATTAATGTAATAACCTATATCATGGAAATAATACAAAAATTCTTGCAAATATTTATTTCTTCGGGAAATGATAATTTCTTAGCTCATGAACCCCTCCCCCACACCTAAGTATTGTGACACCTAACAATCAAAAGTATAGGGAACCAGTCAGTTCCCCCAATAGCCGAAGATTTATAGTATGTCAAGTGTAAATATAAATTTCAAAGATTGGTCTGATGAGACAATTAGAAGATGGCCCCGCCTATAGGATAAGAGATCCTATACATAGATAAGAAGAGGTAGGCAAGAGAGTTTCAAGATAGTCTTAGAGTTACCTCCCAATGGCAAGTTTATGGGGTTAATTAACCTTATCTTAACCATACATACTTCATGTCATATTTTTATGCAAGTAATGTCGTACATTAGGACAAGTTTAAATTTATTATTTATTTTTTGTCAGATTACCATCCTCGCTAGGTAGAATGCCCCACTACCAGCAAACCTATTCAGTACTCCAACGGGTTTAACTAGTCATACCACAGGTCGGTACCCACTGACAGTAGACCTATTCAGTATCTCGACGGGTTAGCCTCTTACACCCTCAGGGACCGGCCCTCCATCTTTTATGATTTTAGTATAAAATTGCTTTATGCAAGAAAATGGGGGGACAACTCTGAAAACAAATTTTTCTTTCTTTTTTTAATTGGGATGGTATTTATGTTAGAGGATGATTTTTTGTTATATTACTTAGTGATTATCCTGATGTATAGGGTACTTAAGAAGATGTGACATATCTAAAGATATGATATAATCAAGCTATTTAGTGTGTAGTGGATGGTACCATTGAGAAAGAGTAAAAAGGTATCTCTAGTCTCAACTCACTTTCTTCTTTTGTAGTTATAGTGATGTTTCCATGACTAACCACTAATTAGAACTCCTTGTTACTCTTTGATAAAGACACTTTACTCACTTACTCAGGTTTCTTGGAAAAATTGTACGAGTGACCTCTAGGATTGATAGTTATGGTATCAATTACTTATACATTGGTGAAGAGTTTCAAGAGCAACTGCTTTGAAATGCCTTAAGAAAATAAATTTTTTTGCAAAAATATGGCTAATTACATTAATTCAATATTCATTTGATGATTAGCAGACAACAAAATTCAAGTGTAACAATGTTTTGAAGAAGAAATCCTTCTTTTATATTTCCTTGAAACTGTCTACTCTTGGTGAAATAAATACTTACGGAAATCTCTAGAATTGCCTTATTAACAAAATTCAATTTTTTTTTTACATATGTACAGTAGAAAATTCAAAAAACTTTTCAAGAACAAGGGGGGACTTCCCCATCTACCAAGGTCAATTCCTTTTCCGTTGACATGACCTGTAGAAAATCATCTTTGGAAATGGGCTTATGATAAAAATTGATTCGGTGTCCATTTACTACAAAGGAGACTTGTCCATCATCAATTGTTTTAATTGTTACAACTCCATTGTTATATATAGTGTCTACCTCATAAGGGACCAACCACCGGGTGGTGAGTTTTCCTTTGAAGGTTTTGAATCGGGAATCAAACAACAGAGACCAATCACCAGGTTGGAAGTGTTTCTTCTTCATAAACTTTTCATGCCACTTGGTCCTCTGGTTTTCGACTAATATTGTCCTTTGGATGGAATCTTCCCTTATTTCATCCAAATCATTGAATTTTAGGGCTCATTTCTTATGAGCCTCATCTAAGTTCAATCTCAATTCTTCTGCAATATGGAAGGTCCTTACTTGGAATTATATTGGTAGAAATACTTGTTTCCCATACACTATCTCATAAGAGGTATGCCCAGTGGTGTTCCTCCAGGTGGTTTAGTATGCCCACAAAGCCTTTGGAATCCTATCATCCCAATCTTGGTGATGCAATTGAACAGTCTTGGCCAAGATAGCTTCCAAGACTTTGTTTGTAGATTCTACCTGACCATTGGCTTGCGGGTGATATGAAGAAGATTTTCAGTGTTTAATCCCATATTTCTCTATTATCTCTCTCATAAGCTTGGAACTAAATTGAGTTCCTTGGTCTTTAACAATTTCACGAGGGACACCGAAGTGGGTAAAGATGTATTCATAGATTAATTCAACAACAAACTTCTTTGTAGCCCTGAATACATCTTTTTCCTCTACCCACTTGGTGACATAGTCTGTACAAAACAGAGTATAGTTCTTTTTATGGGACATGGGTGAATTGGTCCTACAAAGTAAACGGACCATTTTTCGAAGGGTTCTATCATAACTTGGGAATGCAAAGGCATTTCGTTATCTGATGTAGGTATTCCTATCCTTTGGTAACTATCACAACTTCTCACATACTTGGAAACATCTTTGAAAATTCTAGGCCAATAGTAACCCGAATGTAGTACCTTATATGTTGCACGGTTGTCAAAAAAATGGCCACCACATGGTCCATCATGACAACTTCGTAGTATTTCTAGTACATCATCCTCTCGGACACATCTACGAATAATCAAATTAGGACCTGTGCAAAAAAGATCATGACCAACCCAAGAGTAATTAGCACTCTGTGTAATAATTTTCCTCTTTTCATGAGGTGACAAATGAGATGGTAACTTCCTAGTAGCTAGATAGTTTTCCATATATGCAAACCATGGGGTATTGATAGAAAGGGAAAAGAGGTGCTTGTTTGGGAAAATATCATCTACAGGGATATCATCATCCTCATTTTTTATTTGGGAAAGAAAATCAGCTACCACATTATCCTTTCTAGGTCGGTCAAGGACAGTGATATTAAATTCTTGTAATAACAGGAGCCACCTAGTTACTCGGCCATTAGTTATGGGTTTATTAATGAGAAATATAATGGAAGCTACCTCGAGATCCCACGACAGATCATCCAGTGAGCATCTCCTACATCTGCTCTGCATATCTCTCCTTGCACATCTGCTCCGCACATCTAGGTCCCGCTCCTGCCCCTCGCATCCACTACGATATGGGGAGGTTTATGGTCAAGAAATAGACCTACCTGTCACTTCGTTCCTGCTACAATTGGATTTTGAAAACACCATCAATAGTTTCCTAGCTCTCTTTGGTCTTACCAATGGAAGAAGGAAAGCAAGACCCTAATACTTTGTAACTTGTAATGTAATGATGAAACTTTTTAATATAATGAACAAATTCCAAGAATTCCTTCTCGGTAATTGTATAGTTTAAGTTGGCAGAGGACAAGTTCATGCTCACAAAATAAATGGAATAGGACTATTTGTCCTCTTTCTTCCCTAATACTCCTCCTATTGTCGTTTCAGAGGCATCAATGGATATATGAAATGGGAGAGTCCAATTGGGCCCTCTAATAACTGGTGCCACAAACAACTTAGCTTTCAGGGTTTCAAAGGCAGTTTGACACTGTTGAGTCCAGACAAAATCAACATCTTTTATTAACAATCCAAACAGAGGTGCAACAATCTTTGTAAAATTTTCAATAAACCGTCAGTAGTATATGGAAAGTTCAAGAAATCTTCTCGCCTCTTTATAAGTCTTTAGGGGTGGAAGTCTGACAATGGCCTCAATCTTTGCAAGATTGAATTTTATCCCTTCAGATGAAACATGATATCCTAGAACCACTCCTTCAGTTAACAACATTTTACATTTTTCATGACTTAGAGATAGGTTCATTTCTTGGCATCTAATGAGGAATTTTTCTAAGTTGTCTAAGGCTTCTTGGTAAGTGTTTCCATAAACTATGAAGTCATCCATGTAGACCTACACACAATCATGAATAAGATCAACAAATATCCCTAGTACTGCTTGTTGAAATGTAGCAGGAGTGTTACATAATCCAAATGGTAAGACCCTATAGGCATAGGTTCCCCAAGGATAAGTAAAGGTAGTCATGTCCTAGTCCTCAGGGGCTATAATAATCTGATTGTACCCTCTGTACCCATATAAAAATGAAAAATACTTCTTTCCAGATAAGGTATCCAAAACTTGGTCAATGAAAGGAAGAGGAAAGTAGTCTTCCAGAGTGGATTTGTTGAGTTCCCAAAAATCACGAAAAATTCTCCATTTTCTGGTCACTTTCTTTGGAACCACTACAAGAGGGGATACCCACATACTATCAGAGATGGGATAAATAAATTTGGCGTTTAACAACTTTTGGATCTCCTCCTTGACTATATCTTTGAGTGATGGGTTTATCCTTCTCTGGGGTTTCCTAACATGTGTTACTTCCCCCTGGGTATATATGTGATGGATGCATGTGTTAGGGTGTATACCCTTCATGTCAGTGTATTCCCAAGAAAATTCTCTTGATTTTTCTTTAAGCATATTTACTAATTGTTTATGTTGGTCAACATCTAGCCCGGAGTTTATATGTAGAAATTTTCCTAGACTAATCTTGTAGGGCATAGTATAAGACATGGCAGACTCATCTATCTTGAAGATAAAATATGTCGAAAAAGAAATGGATGGGTCCAATTGTTCTTGAAATTCTTCCCCAAACATGTACTCAAATTGGGGAAAAGACTCTGGAAAATTCACACATGTGATGGAAAAAATAAACTGGTTTAGCACATTTTTTGTTGTGTTCTCCTAAAGTACCCATGCATGGTCACTTGTCAATACGGGTTCTTCCTATTCCTCATTCTCATATGGACACTCAAGCCACCATAGATTTTCCATGATAGGTTGAGTTGGAGGGTAGATGGTGAGATTCTAGATAGAAAGCCCATTTGAGATGGTCATTTCTCCCTCTCTACAACCAATAAATGCATTGGTTGTGGCTAACCAAGGTCTTCCCAAATTGACGAGATGGCCTCTGGTAGGGTCCTTTGAGTGAGTGAAAAGAAAATATACTTGGTATTCCCATGAGGCTAAAGTAACCATGATATCATCTAAAATTCCTTTAGGTATAACCCTATTCTTACCTTCTAATTTAAAAATGGTTGGGGCAGGCCTAAGAAGAGATTGTAACTGTAACTACTCCAAGGTAGTAGTGGTCATAACATTGATGGCTACCCCAAATTCTATGAGCGTATTCCCAATGGAGACCTCATTAATGATTATGGTCACTATGGGGCTTCCATGATTCCCATAGTTTTCTAGCTTTGGCTGCTCTGATATGCATTTAGAAAGATCTCCTATCAAGCATATTGTATGAGGGTATTTCTTCTTCCTACCTGTCTTCTTAATACATAATTCTTTGACTACCTTACTGTATATTGGAATGTCTTTATTGTTTTTAAGCAAGGGAATATTGACACAAATATTCTTCAATTCATTCAAGATGTCAATTTCTGGTTGAGTGGCAGGTTTATCTATTACCAATCTATATGGATAAGGAGGGGCCTCCATGATTTGTGAAGGCTTATTTTTTGGAAGCTTAGGTTCTTGGTTTTTCAGGATAATAACATCTTCCCACCTAGTGTCATATGTGGGTTGTTTGGTGGTGTCTTCTTCTTCTTCTTCCTAGATGAATACTGAAGGTCTCTGCCTATTCATAACGTTTCCTGATCTTAGTTGGATTTCCTGTAATGGAATAGGAGTAATAACATATGTTAGGAAGGCCTACATATCAACATTATGAAGAGGTTGAGGGGGATTTTTATTAGGATTGGGAACTAGCTGTGCCGGTAATAATATCGGTCTTGGGGAGCCTGCATTATGATATTGTAGTGGTTGTTGTTGTGGAATAGGAGGTAAAGGTGGTGGAACAAAACTTGGCATAAGCTTCAGAATGTTCGGTGGAAACTGAGGATAAGAATGGACATAGGTACATGTGGAGCTTAAGTGTTTCCTTGGTTATTCCCTCCTCTCCATCCTTGAGGTGAAGGATGGTGGTACTGAGTAGACCAGTTTTTCCAACTTGGTGAGTTCCACTATTGTTTTTTTATTAATAAGGTGGAACTTGAGATTGTAGATATGTGTATGTGGGTTGGTTCCTAGGCTACCATGGCCTCCTAGGTGCATAAAAGGACTCCCCAGGATCTCCACTCCTATAGATGGATAGTAAACAAGGCAATGATGGGCATTTCTCAGTTGAGTGGTCTTCCATGCAAAAGCCACAAACTGAAATGTTATTTAATGGTCCCTTGAAGAATGCTTCCTTCTACATCTTGGGCAATATATGCTCATTGCAGAATTTTCCTCCTCCTGTTTCTTTTTAATTTTGAGAGTGTCCAACTGGGAACCAATTATGCTTAATATATATGTCTTGAATTTTTCTAAAAGGTTCCCTATATCTTCTCTCGTGATGCCACCTAAACTAATTGGTTTTAATCTTTTATTATAAGGGTCTCGAACATTCTTTCCTTTTTTGGTTCTACTCCTTGAGAAATTTTTACACATTTCACATATTTCGTCAAATGGTTTATGCAAGATGTCACTTGATGCCATTAGTTAAGCATATCTAGATATTCTTCTGAAATTCCCTTAGGGAAAAGAGCCCTAACTACATCCTCTAGGAGGTCATGGTAGATATAACCAAATCGTTCCATATAATCTTCGAGGGTCTCATCTTATAACTGTTGGATTTTAAATATTTCATTACGAGACTCCTTGGTCTTCCAGTAGTCTTGGTACTTTTCAAGAAAGATGTCTTTCATGGCTTCCCAAGATCTAATACTAGATTCTCCCAACCCCATGAACCATCTTACTGCTGAGTCTTTGAGGGTGGTAGGAAATATTTTTAGTTTCTGGGCATCTTGTACATAGTTTAATCTCCTAAAAAAGATGTCGAACTCAAATAGGAAGGTGTCTGGATCTTGACTATTTTTACCATAAAAGGTAGGCAGTGTTGAGAGAGGAATATTCTTCATGTTGACATTTGGGGTGGTGTCCAAAATTGGAAATCCGAAGGTAGTTTCAGTTTGGTTTCCAGTTTCTTCTTCCTCTCCGTGTCTTACATTGATATGATCCTCTTGATCATTCATGTTGGTTTTATTTCCAGAAAGACAGTACCTAGGTGGTTTTATCTTTGAAGAGAACAAGGTTTATCTTTGATGGAAAGGTATCCCTACTAATTGGGTATCTAGGACTCTACTCGAGTCAGTTGACATTATTGATGCCAAAGTTTCTATGTCAGTCTGAGAGATAATTATGTCAGTTGAAAAACCAAAAAAAAGATTCACCTTTTCAGGTTCTATGATGTCCTCAAATTTAGGATCTCTTGGTGGTGGTGTAAAAGAAAAGGTTGTATTGTTTGGTTCTGTGGAAGGCTTGAGTGATCTTGCCTCATGTACCGATATGACTGATGCTTCAATTTCATGTTCTATAGTTCTCCCTTTGTTAGTCTCTTCAGAGACTGCTTTAGCTCTTTGATTTGAGCTAGCTCATATGTTTTTGGTATTGGTCTATGGAGCTTATGAGGGGAACGTTCCTTTCCCCAAAAATATCCGAAGGAACCTTGGTTGAAAGGTCTGATTTAGATTTAATGTATCTACCTTTTGGATCTCTAGTTCTATTGATGAAAGAAAACAAAAAGAAAACGAAAAAACTACCATTTGGTTGTTAGGTCTATACATGAAAGTAAACTAAAAATAAAAGAAAAAACTACCATTGGGTTAGGGGGAGCCTACAATAGCATATCCATAGGTTCTTACCTCTCGTCTTAAAGATCCCCCACCACCAATCTAAATATAAGGTTTAAAAATGATCTATTTCCTAACTATTTCTTACCTTGAGACAACTCCCCGAAAATGACACCAAAAATGATGGGTGTTCTATATGCACTAAAAACACACTAGAAACCCTCAATTAAATTGTCAAACTAGGGTAAGTAAACTTAGAGTTGTAGAAAAATACATGCCAAGGTAGAAGGGTTGGTAGTAGTATATTCTAACTAAGGAAGTGGCTATCTAAAGGCTAATCTATTCAAGAAAAGTTCTCTAATGAGCAAACCCTACTTAAGAAACTTAAACCAGGTAACCTAAGTAATTTTGGACCAAGGATTGATGGATAGTTCTAGGAAAGCAAATGAAAACCCTACTTGAAGCAAAACTAGTTCAATTATAACAATAAGCAAAAGAAACTATTTAAGCATAACAATAAACAAATAACAACAACGAACTACTTTAGCTAGCCTACCTAAATTCAATAAACAACTATCCTGGGAAAGCAAGTAAATAAACAAGCAACTATAATATCAAAGAAAGAATAGCCAAGTAAGCAATTAACCTATTAAAGCAAGTAAGCAACTAACTAACCTAGGATAACTTCTACAGCAAGTAAACTAATAAAAACTACTCAATATGAAATTAACTAAGCTAAGAGACAAGTGAACTCTATTTTTAATAAAACTATTTCTAATTCATAAATTTGAAATCTACTTAATTGAAAGAAATAAGAACTAACAACTAACCTTTAATCTATGATAAGTAAATTTCTCTTTAATCTACCAAAGAAAAAGACTATCTATCCTACAATAGCCAGAAAACTATCTTCTAATCTACAAAAGAAAGAAACTATCTTTTAACCTATGAAAGCTCAAATATAGTTTTGATGATTCTGTGAATGTCCTCGATGTCTTATAATATCACTATGGAACTTAACAATAAAATATAATTCAAGAGGAATAAACTTGACATTGACTTCAATAGAAAAGTGAAAAGTGTGAATTAGGCAATCCAATGAAAACTTAGGCATTACAGAAGCAACATCAATTATCCTGCATATCCATGTGATTATGTAATCATGCATTAACCATCAATAGTATAACGAGATTATAAAATTCAATTTGACTGTATACTATGTAAGCAAACTCATCAGTAAATTCAATCATTAACTAAAAATTGGAATTACAACCTAAATCTAAGAAAGAAATTGCATAAAGTAAAACTAAGGTAGACCTATTTAACAATTCAAATTGCAAAAAGAAAAGTTCTTATAAATAGAAATTAAACATGATTCTAACATATAACAAGTAAACTAATGAGAAAATTAATTAACAACTAGTTAAGCAAAATCTAAATAGCAATTGAATAAGCAATCTACAAATACAAACTATAAGTAAGACTATCCATCCATCGAAGCCTTGTTAAAGAAAACATAAATTAATATTATGTTCTAAAACTATGTTTCAAAATTGATTTTAAAAGCATAAAGACAATTTAATCTATTATTTAATCACACACAGGGTTATTGTTTAAGTTTGCAAACTTGTTCCTACTAACTACAGAGTCAGTGCATATTGACAAAATCCTTCATACTAAGTTGCAAAAGGAAGCTAAAACAATTAAACTATAGCAACAAATTATATAACAAAGAAACAAAATAACAACTCATGTACAGGAAATAAAATAAAAGACATCTAAGCTATGGAATTCATAAATAAACTCATAGAACAGTTACGAGATTGTTGGTGGGCCCCCTAGCAAGTCGTGGTCACTTATGAAATGCACACCATGAACTCAGTAAAGCGATTTCACCATTAAAACTCAAAAATGCAATCTTATATAATTCTAGCAAATGAAAATGGAAAAACAGAGGAAAATCATATTTGTCTCTAACACACTACTTCTTCTATTTCTTAGCTATTGTATGACCACCATAGTCGTATTTATAGGATTTACAGACTGAGAGGTCGACCATTGGAGGGTAGAGCCTCTTCTAAAAACAATAAATTACATTAATGGTGCACTAACTCCCGAAATGGAGCGAGCCAATAATCACCCTTCATAACAACCGAAAGTGAGTTGTCAAGAGTTCAGTAGCTGGAGGGGGCAAGCATGAGCAAAATCCATTTTCCTTATTCACCCATCACTGGCCGCCAATACAATAACCACCAAATCACCCATCATTTTTGTGAAGGACGAAGTGTCGAACAAAGTTTTAGACCAAGTACTGGATTAAGTACCAGATGGAGTACCGGACTGAGTGCCGAAAGCAAAAATGTGTAGCGATTTTTCACTGTGACACCAAAAAATGTGAATTAGATCTCTGGAATCATAAAATCACACTGAATCATAGTCAATATCATCTTAAAACACAAATTATGCATACATGGTATGGATCATAGCGTTTTGACACAAAATCCCTTCAAAAACTTCTCCAAAACATGAAAATGCATATATACATTCGACAAAAGTATCTAATAGACATCATAAAACTGATCATATCTCGAGCCCAACATAGCCCATTCCAATCTATTGTGATAATAAAAGAGCCATCAGTATCTCAAAGAACTCGGTGATGCACTCCAAGACGAAGCACATTCCAATCAAGTATCACTTTCTACGGGAGAAAGTTGTAGAAAAGAACATCAGAGTTGAGTATGTGGGCACAAAAGAACAAGTGGTAGACATTTTTACAAAACCACTTCCATGGGAAGCCTTTGAATATCTTCAGCAGATATGTGGAGTTATTTCTACTCCAAAATGAATTCTTTTTGAATTCTTATCTTATATGTCTTAGATGTACACAAGGAAGCACCATAAGAGGACATATCAGCCAGGGGGAGAAGCCCCGAATGGAAAGTTACATTTACCATTGATGACAAAGGTGAAGAGATTTATTAGATGCAGAGGACAGAGGCATGGTTCCAAGGGGAGCATATTTATCAGATGCAGAGGATAGAGTCATGGTTCTAGGGGAAGCATGAGTTATATGATTTCAGTATTGCATCAGAGTGTTGCCATCAATGCCAAAGGGGGAAATTGTTGATTAAGGTTTGTTTTTATTGATGTCAACCATTGAGGAAATCCCAGTAGCATAAAGGTTTGGGTAATGGACCCAAGTTTGTTTGATGTAAAGATGACTCATTATTGTCTTTTCATGGTTGATAAGAAGTATAGATGGATGAACTCCAAAGTGGTCCCCTTATGGTGAAATCCCTCACGGGAAGACGCTTTGCGGATTGAGTTATCCTAGAAGTATGGGTTAGAGAACCCATGCTTAGTTGTGGAATAATGAGACGAAGGACAGTGAACATGTCAGTGAAACTATCCTATATGGATAGTTCTTGTCATTCCATTTCCAGTGGTATGTGGAACGTCACATAACTCCTCATGGTTAGAGAGTTATGACCACATGATGTTGGAGAACCCGCTTGAGTCTTATAGAAGTCCCTAAGATTCAAAGTGTTTGTAAAATAAATTATTTTGAATGGAGAACTCCCTAAAATAAGGAAAGTGTAATGCTACATGAAGATATAAATAAGAGGCAAAGATCACTCATTAAAGACACACTTGTACATATTGTATATCTATTTTTTGTGTAAGGCTTATTGTAAATACTTGTGGATACATTTGAAGTGGTGAATGTCTCAGGTAGCATGAAGGGTTGATGGAAAAATTCTCAAAATTACAGTGAATATAAAAAACTTTATTTTCTAAGGTGTAAGAGGGTTGTTTGTGTATAGGGTGTGTACAGTACGCGGGCTATCTATGTATAGGGTGTGTACATTCGTGGGCTGGATGTGTACAGGGTGAGTACATGTTGGTAAAGAAATGGAAACTTAAGAAGATGAAGATGCAGAGGTTCTATATTCTGAGATCAAGCTCCCAGGAAGGTCTAAAGTACTCAAATACATTAGATCCATCCATTGGTTCAAAAGGTATGTCTTATCTCTATGAATAGTGGTATTTTTATGTATGCATGAGGAATGGAAATGGAAATTTGAGGATTCTGCCTAGAAAGACTAGTGTCTACATGTGATCTTATGCATAAGTTAGATCTACAAAAATATTGTGTTAGCATCTTTTTCATTCATACTTATTGTGAGGCACATCTTGTATTTCTTGGCATATTGATAAGGGTTTTTATGGCACATGGTTGAGATATTGTAATTTTGTAGTGGTTGATGTATTGAGAAGTCGAATATCATAAATGGTTTAATGACTAAGATCATGTGAGGGATATTATACTTGTTCATGATTACACACACCTACATGACACATGAATAGAGAGAGACATATTTTCTTTGAGTAAAATTTATGTATGAGGATGCATGCAAAGGGTATAGTTACATTATAGATACAATGACAGGTTACAGGTGGTTAGAAGTTTTGAAGAGAAAGGAAAACCTAGTTTTAGAAGTCATATGTAGGTTGCATAACAGTTTGGTTGCGTACATACGTGGGATGCATAACATATAGGGTGCGTACATACATGGGTTGTAGCACTACAACTTGTGCACCTGTTGTATTTTTGTAGATACATGTTTAGTTCAGGTGCAGATTGATTACATGATAGTTGTACAAGTTGGATACAAGTCAGTAGTATAGGTTGATACAACTGTACATCATTATATCTCACAGTGATAGTGTGATAGTGGTTCCATCATTCTACTTCTACTTCAGGGTGGTTGGATGGGTCAAGGATGGGTAGTTGTAGCAACCTTTCGGTTGTAGCCGGAGAACATAGGGGGTTGTATCCTCCTTTTGTTTGTAGCAAGAGAATTGTGGAGTTGGAGCTTCCCTTAGGTTGTAGCCTGAGAAACTAGGGGGTTGGAGCCTCCTTCCAGTTGCAGCTGGAAAACAAAGGAAGTTGGTGCTTCCAATGAATGTAATTATTCAATAAATATAAGAAAAAATATTCTGTGGTTTTCGCCTACTTTGGGTTTCCACGTAAAACATTGGCGTACTGTGTATGTGTGTGATTGTTCATTTCTTATTGCTAATTATTGGATAATAATTCTACATTGATATAACACTTGGATTATTTGGTTAAAAAGGATTATAATTTAGCTATTACTGATTAACCCCCTCCTCTCAGTAATCCAATAGTAGTAAATTCAAGGTCAAAATAGATCATGATAGTCTTAAATACTTCTTGGAATAAAGAATATCTTCAAAAGAAAAAAAAAATTAGGTGACCAGGATATTGGGTTATGATTTTGAAATCATCTATAAAAAAGGGAAGAAAAATGTTGTGGCAGATGCACTCTTAAGAAAGTATGAAGATGTTGAGGCATTTCTATGTGCTATCTCGATCATACAAACCGATTGGATAATAGAAGCGAATGATGAATAGAATAATGATGAAAATGTGTGGACTCTCATTCAAAGGTTGTAGTAGGATTCCATTGCATCAGATATATTTACATGAAAAATGATTCACTATGGTACAAAGATCGCTTATATCTATGTAATAACTCCCAGCTAAAAGAAAATGTACTATTCTAATTGCACAACTCTCTGGTAGAAGGGCACTCAGGATTTTTGAAAACCTACCATAGGGTCAAGAATGAAATTTTTTAGGGTGGCCTTAAAACTGATGTTCAAAGGTTTGTGGTAGAAAGTTTGGTTTGGAAACAAAATAAGCTAGAAACAATTAAGACCCTAGGTCTTTTACAACCATTATCCATCCCAAGTTAGCATTGGGAGGAGGTTTCCATGAATTTCAGGATAGGGTTATCGAAGTCCGAAGGAAAGAGTGTTAGCATGATGATTGTTGATAGACTGGACAAGTACGCAAATGTTTTTGCACTCTCTCATCCCTTCAAATTCAGTACAATGGCCACCGCATTGATGGAGAAAGTTCAAAATATGCATTGAAGACCAAAGATTATTTTAAGTGAAAAAGGTCCCATCTTCACTGGACATTTTTGGACAGAATTATTTTCTTTTTGGGGTACTCAATTGGCTCATAGCTCATCCTATCATCCTCGATCTAATGGAAAAACTGATATAGTGAACAAATGTCTGAAAGGATACCTTCATTGCTTTGTCTCTAATAAACAAACAAAATGGTTCAAATGGTTACCCTTGGCAGAATGGTGGTATACCACTTCCTTTCATAATGAAAAACAAATGATGTCATTTATGGCACTCTATGGATACCACCCTCCTTTCATCACTTCTTAACTAAAAGAAAAATCTAAGGTTCAAGCAGTGGAATATCACATCGAGCATCAACAACAAGCTCTCCAAATCTTAAAGGACAACCTGATCATGGCACACAATCCCATGAAACAACAAGCAGATCAACATCGTAGTGAAAGAAGTTTTGAAGTAGGGGATTGAGTTTTTTTAAGACTACAACCATATAAACAGATGTACCTCAAGAAATACAAGAAGGATAATAAATTATCACCAAAGTACTATGGTTCTTATAAGGTGTTTAAAAATATTGGTATTATGGCATACAAGTTGGACTTTCCTTCATCTTCACAAGTACACCCAGTTTTCCATACTTCATGCTTAAAGAAGGTTATAGATGACAAGATACCATTTCCAACTATATTTCCAGAAATTGAAGAGGAAGGAAAAATCATATTGGAGTCTGAAGCTATCACCGACACAACAATTCACCAGTTGAGGAATAGATCCATTTCAGATTATATGATTAAGTGGAGGAAACTACATGTTGAAGATTCCACTTGGGAAGATGAGTCTTCTATATAGAAGCATCCAAAATTATTCAAGCATTGCGAATAACACTTTTTTGAAGGGGAAGGGCATGTTAATACCTAAATAGTGGCACATTACCCCTTAATTATGGAATATTACATTATTAATGTTATTTTATTTGTCGTCCTGGGTCCATTAGTTGTAATTGTACCTCCTAGTCTCCTATATATAAAAAGGATACATTTTCATTTGGAATCATATTTTATTTGAAAATATATGTGGTGTATGAGGAGGTTTCCCCCTTAAAGAGGCTTATTATCTGAAATTCTCTCTTTTTCAAGGCGTTGAGTACTTATTCTGAGGTTTTTATTTGCTATCTTGGTATTTGGTTCCTAACATAAGAAGTACCAAGAGGATCACTCAACACGTCAATAAAATTCAATTTATTCATATCAAGAGGGATCTCAATGTTGAAGCAGACCTTTGGGTAAAGTTGGCAAGGAACTCCATCAAGGTTCCTTTAAAAAACAATAGGGTTCCAAGAAATCTAGTAGAAATCCCACAACCAAATAATGGTGTGGGTTCCAAGTCTCATTTCCTCATAATTCACTTTGATGGGATGAAAGAAGCACATGGTATTTTTCAACCTTAATACCATAAATGTTTATTTAAAATTGTATTTTTTTTGGGACAATTTGTTAAGAAAGTCACTTCCAAAATTACCTATTGGTTTGGAATATCTATTAGAGGATAATATTATATGTATAGAAGATAGATCAGTCCAAGAGAATTTTTTAATTTTTATGTATGTGGTTGTTGTAGCTACAATGTAACACATTTTTATTTATATAAAAATGTTTGGTGAGTGGATGAATATGGTGGATGATAAAGTGGCAACCTGGTGAGAAGGAATACACACTTGTTGGAACACGTGTCCATTTCTAGGAACACACACGCCTTCATGATGTGACAGGTTCAAAAAAAACTGAACCTTCACTCAACAAGACATGTAGGCAAGTTCCCAAGAATGTATGAACATTCTCAAGAATTCAAGCGCGTTCCAAAGAAGCATGTGTAGAAGAACACATATGATTTCCTAAAAAAATTGAAATAAAAATAATGCCCACTCTTTAGGAATACACACACGTTCCTAAATCATGTGCACCTTATCAGGAACAAGAACATGCGCACATTATTGTTAACAAGAAATATATCGCTATCCCATCTTCTCTCTCTACCCCTTCACCCCCCAACCTCTCTCTATCTCTCCAACCACTCTCTCCCTCTCTTTCACTCATAGTATCCCCCCCTCTCTCTTTGACTGCCTCTCTCTCTGTCCCCTCTTCCCCTTACTTCTTGTCTCCTTCTTCCCCTCTCTCTCTATCCCACTCACTCTCTTTGTCTTCTCTCGACCTTATTCCCACCTTCTTCCCCCTCTCTCTCTCCCTCAATCCTCCCCCTTCTTATCTCTCTCTCCCCATCTCTCCCTCCTTCCCTCTCCCCCTATTTTCCCCTCTCTCCCCCACTCTCTCTCTTTCTCTCCCACTTTCTCTTGCATTCCCTCATTCTCTCTCTCTCTCTCTCTACCTAAATATCTCTACCCTCTCTTTCTCTTGCTCACTCTCCCTCTTCCCCATTCCTTCCTCTATCTTATCCTCTCTCTCTATCTCACTTGCTCACTTTATTACTCACT
>JASDQU010736292.1:70611-82317 GCA_032191745.1 Picea mariana | reverse complement strand
CCCCCTTCTCTCTCTCTCTCTCTCTCTACCTCCCTCTCTCACACTCCCTATTCCCCTATCTCACTCTCTCCCCCTCTGTCAATATCTCTCTCCCAAGAGAGGGGGAGATAGATCACGAGAGAGAGAGAGAGAGAGAGAGAGAGAGAGAGAGAGAGAGAGAGAATTGATTTGTGTTAACAAGAGCACATGCACATTATTTGAATTTTAAATTTTGTCAGATAGGAGTGACCACTATAGCATACATGGTTGATGAGTTGGTTGCCTCATATTTATGTTCGTGATGAAAAACCTAGTGGTTCGGTCTGCAAATACATAAAAACCTTCATTTTTATGAATTCCTCTCCATATCTCTATTTTTTACGTTATTTTTCTATAGTCTACATAATTTATTTATTGATGAAACTATAGACACAGATAGAGTTGGTTGTGCAGATTCCAAATATACATATATATTTTTTAAAATTAATAATGTTTACTATTTTTAATTTATTTTTGTCTTGACATATATCAAAATCCTAGAATACATACCTCTCTTATTTCTTCTATCAATTTTTGTCGACTTAACCATTTCTCGAATGATTTATATGAGGCAGTAGAGAAGACCGATATTAAGATCTAAAAAAAATTGTTTTGATCATGTTAAGACCCTCTTAGCATGCACATACAAAAGACATTGTAATTTCAGGGATATGTTGACTTTGATAGTTTAAAAAATGCATAAAATTAATAGTATAAGTTTCCAAAAAATACACTGCAAAAGAAAAAAAAACATAAACCTTATATTTTGTTGGAAAAATAAGATACCACTGTTAGAAAAAAAAAATTTATATGAATAAATGTTGTATATTTGAAAAACTAATTCAATTTCCTACATTTCATATTCTTACACCATATTAAAATTCATTGTAAAAGTACTTTGAATAATCCCTCCAAGTTAACAGATTGTTTTTTTAATAGGTTTGCATTGCCACTAACGTGTCATGAGATACCATCATTAGCTTGTACTCACACCATGGCATTAAGAGGAGCATTGATAGGAACTTCAAGAGATTGGAGAAAAGTTAAGGCCACATAAACCATCATGCACTAAGTGGCAAGAGAAACAATGGGAAAAGACCTCAGGAAAAAGGTTACCATCATATGTGAAGAAGGCACAATTGATTTTCATTGTTGAATGTTCTAGAGGTTTTTTGAAGAAGTGGGATGAGGACATGCTTGTCTCTAATGATACCCTATCTGGTTCAAAACTTTATAGAAATGAATCCATTAATCACCATCAAAATTGAAGTACAAAATGATTTAGGGTTTCAACCTACCACTTAAGGTGAAATCTCTTCAAGGAGAGAAATCCTAGGATTACAAAAAAAACAAAAGAAGGATGTGGTGAGTTCCCAGAGGAATGTTGAGCCTCGAGATAGCAATAAATCTAGAGGTGTGTAAGATCAAGGAAAGAACAAATTAGATTGGTACTTGGAGTTGATGTTATGATGGGGAAGGTTATATCTTTATTGGAAGAAGTGATGACTGGGATATTCTTTAGTAGGAATATCTTATAATGAATCGTAGATCTTTGGATAAACAAGGAATGTGGATGTTGGTTAGGTTACATGTTAATTTTCCATACCTCAACTAAAGGCCAGATAACATTTGTTTTCAACATAGCCTTAGATGTAGAAAAAATCGAATAAAATCACTTGTACTAGGGTTCAACACTACTTTTGTTCAAGGGATATACACTATTATGATATTTAGACACTTAGGAGTTAGTTAATATCAACTTGGTCTAATGTGTATTTATATAAAACTATGTTTCTTAAGTATGCATTGGTATACATTTGTAGTTATGTAATTTGATAGTCACGATATGTTCTGGACATCAAGTGATATGATGGTTCATATTCTCCTCAATACTAATGACTATATTGATCCATGGTTTAACAAACGATTGGTCCATGATCTCTATTTAAAGAGAATGGAGGTTCATTGGATGAAGATTAATTGTGAGAAACTCTTATGTGAATTTTTTTATTTTTCATTAATATATTTCCTCAAGTGGCCACATTGGCTGGGGCCACAAAATGTTTCATTCCTTGAGGGTTTTAACCACGTAAAAACACTGGTTCACTAATATTTGATATAGTTATGTGAGTGGTTGCTTAAGGTGTTTTTCCTATGTGGAAATACCCTATTTTTTCAAACATACACCATGCTTTGATCCATGGATGGAGAAAGATGCAGTTCAACCCACTGTGGGTAAAATTGTCAATTGCCACTAGAATTATGGAATGAGCTAGTCCTTTGTGAAATAGGTAACACCATATGTTCCTTCTTATATTTTAATAATAGGAAAAAGAACCAAACTCATAGATCATGGCCAAAATCATGATGGAGATGTACTGACAAGAAGCGATTTCGAAGAAAATCGAAATTGAAGCAAGTTAGTAGAATTGTAGCCAAATCCTATATTATTGAAGAATTCCTTTCCATTTCTCCAACTATCATATTCAAGTTCATATAAAGGTATAATATAAGGTTAGGAAGACAAATTTTGAGTGTCACAAAGAGGATCATGGATTCTGTAATTGAAAGGAGAAAGAGTAAAAATAAATTATGCTTAGGAATGAAGATGGGAGGGGGTAATTACAAATAGTTAATATGGATTCTATGTAGGACTAGAAAGGATATGATTAGAATAAAAAAAATGGAAAATCAGAAGGATAGGTTGTATTAGGAATGTAGAGAGTCTCTAGTCCACTAGAGGGGAATTCAACCTTCGAAGAGGAAACAACAATGTTGATGAAGAAAGATCCATCCTGAGAAAAGATTTGGAAGAAATTATAAATTCAAGGGAGCAACATTAAATTGGTAATCCAACATCATGTAATTATTCATTAGTTTAGCTTCAAAACACGCTAAAGGTACAATGGTTAATTTCATTTCCCCAAAGGAGAGTGGGTTTGAGAAATTGGTTGATGAAGTCTCAGATAAAGAATCTCATCCACCCCACTCCACTAAGGAAAAATAAGAATATGTCAGGATTAGATGATAAATCCACATAGTACACTTTAGAGGACTACTCGTATCATTTAAAACATGTTAGGTATATATTCCATTCTAGAAAAAAAGAGACTCCTTGTGACTTGGTGGATGTAGAAGGTGGATTAATCCTAAACCCTAGACCTTTAGGATGTACTAATACTCCATGAAGAAAATCCTATTTGGCATGGGCCCAAAAGAATTATGAAAGATTAGGTTAGGGAAATAAAAAAATATTAGAGGGGCCATTCAAGTAGGGTGTTATCTATGCTAGCACCCATAAAAAAAGCAATAGAGAGAGTGCAAAATAAGGATACAAGGCTAGATATGATTTTTCTTCAAGAGACTATGGGGGAAGGATCATAAATAGAAGGAATATTGTCATCCTTTTTGAAGGGATGAAATATATTTTCCCTAGGTGGAAATTACAAATAAAGGGGATTTGTGTCAGTTTGGAACCGATCCTTTAATCTAATTGCTTGCAATGTACTGGATGCAGGTTTATTAGCAGTACTATTAATTCATTGGAGTAGGGGAAAACAATTTAAGTCATAGAATTATATAGTATTTATAAGAGTATACAACCTTTTTAGAAAGGCTTCTTCAACTAGGGTTTGTTTAGTCAAGAGGATATAATAATTTGGGGGGAATTGAATCTTTATCACCAAAATATATAAAACATTGGGATCAACTACTTGCATGGATACTCTTGCATATTTTTTTCTTCATAATATGGAAATGAGAGGCCTATGTGATGTTGAGCGTATCAAAGTCAATCCAAGTTGGAGGAATTTTAGAACTAGAGAAAACATAATCTTCAAGAGACTGGATATTCTATTCCTTATCTTTGAAAACATTCTAACAAACACATATAGAGTTTGGTCTTGGGTTAGTAGTGAGGGTTATTCTGAGCACCTCCCAATTCTTTTGTAACTAGAAAAGGATAAAAATAAGTCATCTTAATGAGATCCTCAAAAGTGTAAAAGTGGCAAAAGTAAATTGGGCTACACATAAATACACAAATTCAAATTAGGGCCTTGTGTTTGTGGAAGAAAAAATGTCCTTATTGTTTGATCCAAATTCCATTAGGGTGTTCATAGAGGTGGATAAGAACGAATTGAGGGAGTTAGAGACAAAAAAGAATAGTATGTTGGAATGGGAAGAAAGTAAATGAACAATGAAAAGTAGGGAAACTTGGCTAGCTAAAAGTGATGCAAATAGAAAAAATTTCATGCATATGCCAAGCATTGAAATATTAATACTATATATGAAAAATTATAAGGGAAGATGGAAGCAAAATGAGGAATTACAACAGTTAATAGTTCTAGGGTTTGCACATTTCAAAAATATGTAAAAGGAACCCCCTAAGGACAACCTTGTCGAGATAACTAGAATGGAATCCTTTTTTCAAGTTATATAAATGATGAAGCAATCACAATGTTAATGGAAAAGGTATTGAAAGAATATCTAATATTAGTGTTGGATTTAATCCAAAAAAGAAAAATCCCATACATCCAAATGGATGGATTGCAAATTTTTTTATAGGTTTCTTTGAGCTTATTAAAGAGGACTTAATCCAAGTAGTGAAATAATCTAGAGTTTCGAGAAAGATGTTGGGGGCTACCTATATTCATTCATATGTAATTCAATTTATAGAATAATCTCCAACGTTATTAATTGTAGTCTTAAGAAGGTACTTTCAAACTCTATATCAGGTGAGTAGTTTGGATTTCTCTGGGATAAATAAATACATTAATATGTAGGGGTGGAGAAAGATGGGCTTCACACCATAAATGTCAATAAAAGATCAACAATGACCATAAAATTGAATTTCTCAAAATTATTTGACAAAGTAATTTGGTTTTATGTTAGGTTGAAACTAATTCATATAGGAATGTGGCTACATATGGTGAATTAGATATTAAGTTGCATCTCAACAATTTATTTCTCTGTACCTTTAAACAAATCAACTTCAAAAAACGTTTTCCAATCCAAAGGCTTAAGAAAAGGATGCCTCTTTTATCATTATTATTATTGATTGTGGTTGAAGGCCTTAGTAAGGAACTGCTTGATTACAATAGAAGGGTTATAATAAATGACATAAAAATAGGTAGAACCCTCCACCTAAATCATCTACTATTTATTGATGATGTCCTTTTTTTTGGAAATGGATATCCTAGAGAAGCCAAAAGATTCAAAAATATTGTAGATATTTATTGCAAAGCTCAAGGAATGGAAGTAAAAAGCCAACATACTTATATCTCTAATGGAATTTGAGAAGGAAAGAGTCTTGCATACTTTTTTTCCTTTCAACACCATCGATTTCAATGGTGGATTCAAGTTCTTTCGATTCCTTTTAAAACCTAATGTCTATAACTTCATAGACTGGGGGTGGCTATATGAGAAAATTGAGAAAAGGATATTAGTATGGTGTAATTGTTGGTTATACCAAGGGGGTTAATTGACTTGGGTGAAATTGGTGTTAGAGGGAATCCTTGTCTATTAAGCACATATTCTTGCAGGCATGCTTGAAATGATTAGGAAAAATTGTTTTAAATTTTCTATGGGAAAGTAGCAAGAAAAAATGAGGATTCCCTCTTATAAAATGGAAAGGAATTGCCAAACCAAAAGAAGATGGAAGTTGGGGATTTAAAAATATATATTCTTTGGAAATACCCTAACTGCCAAGAGTATGTAGAGAGTGTTGGCACACTTACTTATACTGATAGGGTGGGGGGTGAATCAATATAATAATACTTTTTCTTTTCTTACAAGATTTATCAATGTGTTACTTTACCAACTATAGAATTTAATGATAAAATAATAATAATACAATCCAAAATACATAGAGATTTAACGTGGAAACCCAAATGGGAGAAAACCTAAAAATAATTCTTTTATATAATCATGTAGGCACCAACCTAATGTTACTATATTTGTAGGAACCAACCTACAAGAGACACCAATCCCCTTAGTTGAGCACCAACTCAGTACTTATCTGTAGGAACCAACCTATAGCTACTATATTTGCAAGCACCAACCTACAGGAGACACCAATCCCCTCATCTAAGCACGAAGTCAACAATATGTAGGCACCAACCTACTGGAGACACCAATCTCCTCAATATGTCAATACTGTTAAATATTCTCTTTCTCTCAAGCCTTCATTTGCATAAAAATGTTGCTCTGTCTTTGTTGTCACAACACATTCATTTAGTTCACAATCTACTTGATTTCATAAGTTCCTTATACCTTGCACCTCCTAGCCACCCTTAGACAATTACATTATCTTCCTTTCATTCTCTAGCATCCTCGAACCTCAAAACCTCAAAGCTTCTCTTCACACACTCAACACTTACTTGGTTGCTCGCCATTGACTTGGATTTGAACATCGTTATTTATATAGAACATACACCCGTAAGGGTTTGTCCACATATCCAAAAAAATATTGCTCATGAGGTCGCCTCTAGATCTCTATTCTCTTACTTAAAATTTTGACTTCATAAATACTTTGAAGCCGATCCCAAATTTCTTCAAATTCACACGTTATCTTCTCACTGGACATAGCATAAACCTTGACACTTAGCCATTGTTCAATGAGTTCTCAATCTAATATTGATCACCAATATTTTCTTATTTTCTATAAAATACATCATGCAAACGACTTCATTCATTGGCTATCATAATATACTACATGAGCCTCATCACTCAGTAACTGTCCGATCATTCCTTCTGATTTAATCTTTACCATTGGTTTGTTTACTATCCACCAAAACACACCATGCAACCACAATGAAAAATATCCATCTGATCAATCCTTTGATTAATTTTCAACCACAGATATGCTATCGCTGGCCACCAGAACACTCGACACAACCCTAACACTAAATAACTATTTGATCTGGACTTTGTTTCAATCTCAGTTGTCGATCTGTCTGCTTGATGGTTTACTTCATCATTTCTTCTATACATACTTTCGTGGTCTCCAAAATACATCTTCGCATTCTGTTGCACTTATTTTGCACCTATACTTAGAAAATTTTCAAGAATTTCACCGCGGGTCTAAGGCATTTGCATTCAAACTTCTACGACCTCCAGAATACACCTTCGTTTTCTACCACACTTATTTTGCACCCATACATATAATTTTTTCCAAGAATTTCACTGCAGGTCCACGAGTTCGGGCTCACTTCATTATTTCTTCACATATTTATGATTCTCCATCACTTCATTGCCTCCATGATGTATTGATACTTAGTCGATTTTTAATATCTCACCATTCTCTGTGAGACATCATTATACTTCTCCGCCATGCTCCATGAGACATCTCCGTCTGACCGATTCATTCTTCATATTTAATTAATTTTCAAGATCTCACTGTGCTCCATGATACATCATGATACTTCTCCTCCATGCTCCATGAGTCATCTCTATCCGACCGATTCATTCTTGATACTTATTTAATTTTCAATATTTCATCATGCTCCGTGAGACATCATGATAATTGTTCACCATGCTCCATGAGAAATCTCTGTATGACTGATTTATTCTTGATGTTTCATATGAGTTGGCTTCTGTATGGACTTCTTCTACGTGTATACAAGATGACGTGGCATTGGTAGGTGGCCTGACATGTGGTCTTGCATGTGTCATCTTCATAGTTGTTTGTTATGGTACTACCATGGTACCAACATGGAATCCCTCTGATGTGGAACTCATATTAATAGACACGTGGCACTGATTTGGCATATGAGTTCGTTCATCGAGTATCAGGCCCCAATCCTTTGATTTTAAATGTTGATCTCTGGAGATGAATGATTAGGATTTATTCTATTCCGGGTCCACCATTCTACACAAAAAAATTTAAAACCTTACGCATGGTTTCATGGCTCTTCCATTCACTTTCAAATTACATTCACATTCACAAATTCTTTGGTCTGGTTAACCCAGACCTAATTTGCTAAGCTTAATTCTTCTTAGATCTGTAGCGGGGTCATCACGTCCTCCTCATACATGTCTGATGTTTCTCAACATTTTTGGATTTCAAATCTCGTCCTCTATTTGTAGGGTCATCTCGTCTAGAATCCAATTTCCATTTCTTTTCATTGTTGTGCAACTTGAATTTACTTGGGTTGTTCTCACATAGTCACTTCATTTTTAGGGTAAACAAAGAACACTTAAAAAAACTCAACAATGCATAGGCATCTACACAGAGGCCCATCAATGTACATGGGAATTCTTTACTTCCTGGGTTTGAATTACATAGTGAGACACTTCCTAGGTCCACTCTTTAAAACAAAATATCATAAGCTCACAGAGACATTCATAGTCTCCCCTTGTCTTTGACATCAATGACAACACTATTTCCAACAAAGAGTGATTAAAGGTGAAGGATTTTGGCTTCATGTTATATTTCAAAAATATGTAGATTCTCTATCATTTGAGTGGAAGAATCATGTTCAATAGTTTCCCCTCATGGACAATCATCTTATGTGGAAGATAAACATGAATGGTCAAAAATTGAGGGTAGGTGAAGATCCCTAGGTATGGTGGGAAGGACTTCATAGGATACCTAAAGATAATATTGAATTACTTCGTAATAATGGTATTCACTACATCTACAATTGGAAATAGAGTTTGAAAGCTTCCAATAATTTTTGGAAGAATATTGAAAGGATTGTTATAATGGCTATGTGGAAATACTTTTAAGTTTGGAAGAGTATTCAAAGGATTGCTAGAATGGATTTTCCAAGAGCATCAAATTAGGTTATATAAGAATTAGGAATAAGGAAATGAAATAAATTGGTGTGAAAAAACAAGTAGTTACCGAACCAAGCTTGGGTACAAAGCAATGCTTAATGAGGAAATGCAATGAGAATACATCGTGTGGTGGATAATCAAGATAATAAAAAATATAGTATCTCAAGACACATTGCAAAAATGAACCTGTAAGGTGCAGGTATATATAATATGCAAAGATACAAAAGACATTGTTGACCATCGTTTGGTTGACTTTTATGTAAAGATAATATGTCACGATGATGGGGAGCCCTCGGTTGGATGGAAAAAACATCCAATGCTCCCCAACATCATGCGGCACTGATGCCCTTCGTTCAATAGAAAAACCATACCAAAGTACTTAACCTAGACTACTCCTATCTTC
Source organism: Picea mariana (assembly GCA_032191745.1). Lineage (NCBI taxonomy): Eukaryota > Viridiplantae > Streptophyta > Pinopsida > Pinales > Pinaceae > Picea > Picea mariana. The sequence continues at coordinate 73,118 of JASDQU010736292.1, read as the reverse complement.
GTTACTTCAACATTTATGCAGTGATCTTGTTTATTATATTTAGCATGTTTTCAACAATGTACACAAAAGCACAATAGACAATGCAACATGTATAGTTTGGCAAACAAACTATCTTAACACTTCTTTCTTCATTAACTCACAAAGAACCGAGTTGTAGCTCATTACAACAAAACAGTGAACATGGAGCACATAGGTCAACAATTCTTGGACTCTTAATCAGTTTTTCTCCTTGGCTTGTCTCGTCATAGACCTCCCATCATGCCAAACTATANATTTGTTCCCTTGTTGCACTTCCACTTAATTCTTGGCCAGACTCCACCATAGATCTCCCACTGAAAGTCATCACCAAGAGTTCATGGATCTTTCATCACATGGGCGCCTGAAATATGCCTTAATCGACTTTGTTGGTCTCACCTATACCTGTGGAGCACCCAACTCAAGATATCACTACAGCCTCCCTCTAACTCTCCGAGAAGACCAAAGTTGCCTTGGACAACTCGCCTCAGATCAAAGCTTGCCCCATCCTCCATTTTCACTACATACTTCCCCAAGGAGGCACAAGTCACCTCAACACGACTTGGCCCCTTGGGGAGAAGCGCACTCTCCTCTTCATCGAATCAATCACAGACTCCAAGCTTGGTGCAATTCACGCAACCTCCATTCGTTTTTTTTTAGCTCGCTTAACCTCCCACCTTTATAATTATCATGGCTCCCCCAAACATCACGATCGTTGGGTGAACTGACGTGTCTCTTAGGCTGGAGGGTCAAGATGACTCCTAACTCTTCATTTTTTCGATTCACTTGGGCGCATTGGGTGCCATCTCCCAAAAAAATTGTCACAAAAGGGTGTGCTTGTTCATCAGATGCCATCATACCAATCCAACTAGTCTCCAAGAGGTGTATTGGTCCATCGGGCACCCCACATCAAGCCAAGGCGTCTTTCACACTTTGTCACATTTGTCGAAGACTTGGGCGCTCAAGTCCACTTGGTGATTCTAGCCAACTTTCCATGTCTTTCCTAATTCTAGGACTCATCCCCATCATGTGTCTAGATCGCCTTGGCTGGTCCGTGATGCAAGTCACCCATGAGCTAGTTCGAGGTAAATTTTTCCACATGCCAACTCACATGATGACCCATCAAAGAATCTATAAGAATGGGGCGTGCTCATCTTCATTTTGCAACCCCAAGTTCTTCGTCTGTCTCTGGGAGGAGGAGGTGATGCACATGCTCATCACTAGATTCAGTACACACTCTCCCACTCGAAATCATTAACGCCCTTGAAAACATCCACAAAATCTATCATCTCCAAGTCTTCCCAAACTCGTGCTTCCATCTCATGCTACTGAAAACCCCAAGTTTCATGCCGAAATGAAAACCCCAATTTTTTCCTTAGTGAAAACTTCAAGTTTCCTATGGAAACCCCAACTTTCCAAAACACCTACGATCATCCGCAACATTATGCAAATGTCCTCAATAGACAAAGTTGAAGTGCATCCAAACTTCCTCTCCCCAAATATGTCTGCAATGTAGTCCCAGATACCTTCACTCTCACGATGTTCATTGTTTTCCATGCTACGATCGCAACCTCAATGAGAAATGAAAAATGTCTAAGTGTTGAATCCACACTAAACTGCTACACCCATAATCCAACTAAGTTCGTCATGCCTCTATGCATGGTTATAACTCCCACCTTTCGAACAAGTTGGGTGATCAATCTAGCTTTGTGTTCAACCCTTGAGCGTTCCGACGCACAATTGAACATAATCGTTTATGTCCATCGTTCACCACATGCTCAACCCAAAAACACCATTGTTGTTGTCTTCATCTAAATTCATCAAGAAGTTCCCGTGCAACAACCAAGTGTTGCATAAATGAATCGCTGTGCTCCCAAAGTCTGACCCCTTCATCATGTTGCTATGCACTAGCTCGTACAATTGTTGGATAAGTTGGATGGTCAATCCAACCATCTACTCACCTGCATGATGGCACAACTCCAAATCGAATGGATCTCCTTCCCTCCGCAACTTGACTCATCCATACAACATCTCACCAAGGAAAACTCCCTTGCTTCGCCGTGCTATGATGTCTCTCCAAAACGAAGCCTTCCTTCTTATTTTGTTAACTTCATCAAATCTACTATGAAATATACTGTCACTTCCTCCATCATTTCACCCAACCCATCTCACATCCAAGATATTTGAAACTTCAAGGAGACCATTGCACATCTACCACCCATATGACCAACTGAATTCACTCTCTTTACTCTTCCCACAAATTGCAGGTTCCTGAGACTGTCTCGCAGCTATTGCAACCATGCCCTCCATGGCACCATGGTTCACTTTGAAAAGTCTACCCAAGACAAGTATGATCCTAGCTTCATCGGTCAACCTCCCTTCGTCTTTGTCACATATCCATGAAATGCTCCAAGTGCACAAGTCTCGCACATCCAACAGTCACCTCCACACTACTTTTCCATTCATGCTTCATTTCTTCATGTCCGTGTGAT
>JASDQU010736292.1:48163-70591 GCA_032191745.1 Picea mariana | reverse complement strand
TCTCCCCCACTTCTCTATTTACCTCTCTCTCATTGTCTCTCTCTAACTCTTTGTATCCTCCCATCCATCTCTCTCTCTCTCTCTCTCTCACACACACACAGACAACTTATCTCTATCCCCCCCCTCTTTTCACCTCTCTCCCTTTCTCCTTAATTCCTTCTCTCTCTATCCCTTACTCTCCCCCCCCTCTCTCTCTACCCCATCCTTCTCTCTACAAATCTCTCACCTTCTCTCCATATCTCTCTTTCTCTCCCTCCCTCCCTCTCTCTCTCCTACATTTACCCCTATCTCACCCTCACTCTCTCTTGATCTCTCCCTCTCCCTCTCTCTCTAACTCTCTCTCTCTCTCCCCCACTCTCCCCCCTCTCTCTTTACATCTCTATATCTCTCTATACCCCCCTCTCTCTATACCTATCTAATACTCTTTCTCCCTCTCTACCCCTCTCTCGCTCCTCCTCTCTCTCTCTATATATATATATTTATATCTCTCATCCCCTCTACCCCTCTCTCCCTTCCTCCTTCTATACCACCATCTCTCCCTCCCACCTCTCTCTCTAACTCTCTCTCTCTCTTTTTCTAGCACTCTCTCCCTCTTCCCCTCTCCCTCTATACCCCAATCTTCCTTCCCTATCTCTCTCTATCCATCCCTCTCTCCGTCTGTAGGCCCTCTCAATATCTCTCCCTTCCTCCCTCATTCCCACCTCTTCTCTCTCCTCCTCTCTCTCTCTCTCACAAACACACACAAAAATGCACACACACCCCTCTCCCCCCCCCCCTTTCTCACTCTCTCCCCCTTCTCTCTCTCTCTCTCACACTCCCTATTCCCCTATCTCACTCTCTCCCCCTCTGTCAATATCTCTCTCCCAAGAGAGGGGGAGATAGATCATGAGAGAGAGAGAGAGAGAGAGAGAGAGAGAGAGAGAGAGAGATAATTGATTTGTGTTAACAAGAGCATGCACACATTATTTGAATTTTAAATTTTGTTGGGTAGGAGTGACCACTATAGCATACATTTTTGATGAGTTGGTTGCCTCATATTTAGGTTCAGGATGAAAAACCTAGTGGTTCAGTTTGCAAATACATAAAAACCTCCATTTTTATGAATTCCTCTCCATATCTCTATTTTTTATGTTATTTTTTTATAGTCTACATACTTTATTTATTGACAAAACTATAGACACAGATAGAGTTGGTTGTGCAGATTCCAAATATACATTTTTTTTTTAAATTAATAATGTTTACTATTTTTAATCTATTTTTGTCTTGACATATATCAAAATCCTAGAATACATACCTCTCTTATTTCTTCTATAAATTTTTGTCGACTTAACCATTTCTCAAATGATTTATATGAGGCAGTAGAGAAGACCGATATTAATATCTATTTTTTTTTTGTTTTGATCATGTTAAGACCCTCTTAGCGTGCACATACAAAAAACATTGTAATTTCAGGGATATGTTGACTTTGATAATTTAAAAAATGCATAAAAATAATATTATAAGTTTCCAAAAAATACATTGCAAAAGAAAAAAAAACATAAACCTTATATTTTGTTGGAAAAATAAGATACCACTCTTAGAAAAAATAAAATTTATATGAATAAATGTTGTATATTTGAAAAACTAATTCAATTTCCTACGTTTCACATTCTTACACCATATTAAAATTCATTGTAAAAGTACTTTGAATAATCCCTCCAAGTTAACAGATTGTTGTTTTTCTAGGTTTGCATTGCCACTAATGTGCCATGAGATACTATCATTAGCTTGCACTCACACCATGGCATTAAGAGGAGCATTGGCAGGAACTTCAAGAGATTGGAGAAAAAATAAGGCCACATAAACCATCATGCGCCAAGTCGCAAGAGAAACAATGGTAAAAGACCTCAGGAAAAAGGTTACCGTCATATGTGAAGAAGGCACAATTGATTTTCATTGTTGAATGTTCTAGAGGTTTTTTGAAGAAGTGGGATGAGGACATGCTTGTCTCTAATGATACCCTATCTGGTTCAAAACTTTATAGAGATGAATCCATTAATCACCATCAAAATTGAAGTACAAAATGATTTAGGGTTTCAACCTACCACTTAAGGTGAAGTCTCTTCAAGGAGAGAAAGCCTAGGATTACAAAAAAATAAAATAAGGATGTGGTGAGTTCCTAGAGGAATGTTGAGCCTTGAGATAGCAATAAATCTAGAGATGTGTAAGATCAAGGAAAGAACAAATTAGATTGGTACTTGGAGTTGATGTTATGATGGGGGAGGTTATATCTTTATTGGGAGAAGTGATGTCTGGGATATTCTTTAGTAGGAATATCTTATAATGAATCGTAGATCTTTGGATAAACAAGGAATGTGGATGTTGGTTAGGTTACATGTCAATTTTCCATATCTTGACTAAAGGTCAGATGACATTTGTTTTCAACATAGCCTTAGATGTAGAAAAAATCAAATAAGATCACTTGTAATAGGGTTCAACACTACTTTTGTTCAAGGGATATACACTATTATGATATTTAGACACTTAGGAGTTAGTTAATATCAACTTGGTCTAATGTGTATTTATATAAAACTGTGTTTCTTAAGTATGCATTGGTATACATTTGTAGTCATGTAAACCGATAGTCACGATATGTTATGGACATCAAGTGATATGATGGTTCATATTCTCCTCAATACTAATGACTATATTGATCCATGGTTTAACAACCGATTGGTCCATGATCTCTATTTAAAGAGAATGGAGGTTCATTGGATGAAGATTAATTGTGAGAAACTCTTATGTGAGATTTTTTATTTTTCATTAATATATTTCCTCAAGTGGCCACATTGTCTGGGGCCACAAAATGTTTCATTCCTTGAGGTTTTTAACCACGTAAAAACATTGGTTCACTAATATTTGATATAGTTATGTGAGTGGTTGCTTAAGGTGTTTTTCCTGTGTGGAAATACCCTATTTTTGCAAACATACACCATGCTTTGATCCATGGATGGAGAAAGATGCAGTTCAACCCACTGTGGGTAAAATTGTTAGTTGCCACTAGAATTATGGAATGAGCTAGTCCTCTGTGAAATAGGTAACACCATCAGTTCCTTCTTATATTTTAATAATAGGAAAAATAACCAAACTCATAGATCAATTGCCAAAATCATGATGGAGATGTACTAACAAGAAGCAATTTCGAAGAAAATCGAAATTGAAGCAAGTTAGTAGAATTGTAGCCAAATCCTATATTATTGAAGAATTCCCTTCCATTTATCCAACTATCATATTCAAGTTCATATAAAGGTATAATATAAGGTTAGGACGACAAATTTTGAGTGTCACAAAGAGGATCATGAATTATGTAATTGAAAGGAGAAAGAGTAAAAATAAATTCTGCTTAGGAATGATGATGGGAGGGGGTAATTACAAATAGTTAATATGGATTCTATGTAGGACTAGAAAGGATATGATTAGAATAAAAACAATGGAAAATTAGAAGGATAGGTTGTATTAGGAATGTAGAGAGTCTCTAGTCCACTAGAGGGGAATTCAACCTTCGAAGAGGAAACAACAATGCTGATGAAGAAAGATCCATCCTGAGAAAGGATTTGGAAGAAATTATAAATTCAAGGGAGCAACATTAAATTGGTAATCCAACATCATGTAATCATTCATTAGTTTAGCTTCAAAACATGCTAAAGGTACAATGGTTAATTTCATTTCCCCAAAGGAGAGTGGGTTTAAGAAATTGGTTGATGAAGTCTCAGATAAAGAATCTCATCCACCCCACTCCACTAAGGAAAAATAAGAATATGTCAGGATTAGATGATAAATCCACATAGTACACTTTAGAGGACTACTCGTATCATTTAAAACATGTTAGGTATATATTCCATTCTAGAAAGAAAGAGACTCCTTGTGACTTGGTGGATTTAGAAGGTGGATTAATCCTAAACTCCAGACCTTTAGTATGTACTAATACTCCATGAAGAAAATCCTATTTGGCATGGGCCCAAAAGAATTATGAAAGATTAGGTTAGGAAAATAAAAAACTATTAGAGGGACCATTCAAGTAGGGTGTTACCTATGCTAGCACCCATAAAAAAAGCAATAGAGAGAGTGCAAAATAAGGATACAAGGCTAGATATGATTTTTCTTCAAGAGACTATGGGGGAAGGAACAGAAATAGAAGGAATCTTGTCATCCTTTTTGAAGGGATGAAATATATTTTCCCTAGGTGGAAATTACAAATAAAGGGGATTTGCGTCAGTTTGGAACCGATCCTTTAATCTAATTGCTTGCAATGTACTAAATGCAGGTTTATTAGCAACACTATTAATTCATTGGAGTAGGGGAAAACAATTTAAGTCATAGAACTATATAGTATTTATAAGAGTGTACAACCTTTTTAGAAAGGCTTCTTCAACTAGGGTTTGTTTAGTCAAGAGGATATAATAATTTGTGGGGAATTGAATCTTTATCACCAAAATATATAAAACCTTGGGATCAACTACCTGTAGGGATACTCTTGCATATTTTTTTCTTCATAATATGGAAATGAGAGGCTTGTGTGATGTTGAGCGTATCAAAGTCAATCCAAGTTGGAGGAATTTTAGAACCAGAGAAAACATAATCTTCAAGAGACTGGATATTCTATTCCTTATCTTTGAAAACATTCTAATAAACACATATATAGTTTGGTATTGGTTTAGTAGTGATTGCTATTCCGAGCACCTCTCAATTCTTTTGTAACTGGAAAAGGATAAAAATAAGTCATCTTAATGAGATCCTCAAAAGTGTAAAAGTGGCAAAAGTAAATTGGGCTACACATAAATACACAAATTCAAATTAGGACCTTGTGTCTGTGGAAGAAAAAATGTCCATATTGTTTGATCAAAATTCCATTAGGGTGTTCATAGAGGTGGATAAGAACAAATTGAGGGAGTTAGAGACAAAAAATAATAGTATGTTGGAATGGGAAGAAAGTAAATGAACAATGAAAAGTAGGGAAACTTGGCTAGCTAAAGGTGATGCAAATAGAAAAAATTTCATGCATATGCCAAGCATTGAAATATTAATATTATATATGAAAAATTATTAGGGAAGATGGAAGCAAAATGAGGAATTACAACACTTAATAGTTCTAGGGTTTGCACATTTCAAAAATCTGTAAAAGGAACCCCCTAAGGACAAGCTTGTCGAGATAACTAGAATGAAATCCCTTTTTCAAGTTATATAAATGATGAAGCAATCACAATGTTAATGGAAAAGGTATTGAAAGAATATCTAATATTAGTGTTGGATTTAATCCAAAAAAGAAAAATCCCATACATCCAAATGGATGGATTGAATTTTTTTTATAGGTTTCTTTGAGCTTATTAAAGAGGACTTAATACAAATAGTGAAATAATCTAGAGTTTCAAGAAAGATGTTGGGGGCTACCTATATTCATTCATATGTAATTCAATTTATAGAATAATCTCTAACGTTATTAATTGTAGGCTTAAGAAGGTACTTTCAAACTCTATATCAGGTGAGTAGTTTGGATTTCTCTGGGATAAATAAATACATTAATATGTAGGGGTGGCGAAAGATGGGCTTCACACCATAAATGTCAATAAAAGATCAACAATGACCATAAAATTGAATTTCTCAAAATTATTCGAGAAAGTAATTTGGTTTTATGTTAGGTTGAAACTAATTCATATAGGAATGTGGCTACATATGGTGAATTAGATATTAAGTTGTATCTCAACAATTTAGTTCTCTGTACCTTTAAACAGATCAGCTTCAAAAAAAATTTTCCAATCCAAAGGCTTAAGAAAAGGATGCCTCTTTTATCATTATTATTCTTGATTGTGGTTGAAGGCCTTAGTAAGGAACTACTTGATTACAATAGAAGGGTTATAATAAACGACATCAAAATAGGTAGAACCCTCCACCTAAATCATCTACTATTTATTGATGATGTCCTTTTTTTTGGAAATGGATATCCTAGAGAAGCCAAAAGATTCAAAAATATTGTAGATATTTATTGCAAAGCTCAAGGAATGGAAGTAAAAAGCCAACATACTTATATCTCTAATGGAATTTGAGAAGGATAAGAAAGAGTCCTATATACTTTTTTTCCTTTCAACACCATCGATTTCAATAGTGGATTCAAGTTCTTTCGATTCCTTTTAAAACCTAATGTCTATAAATTTATAGATTGGGGGTGGCTATATGAGAAAATTGAGAAAAGGATATTAGTATGGTGTAATTGTTGGTTATCCCAAGGGGGTGAATTGACTAGGGTGAAATTGGTGTTAGAGGGAATCCTTGTCTATTAAGCACATATTCTTGCAAGCATGCTTGAAATGATTAGGAAAAATTGTTTTAAATTTTCTATGGGAAAGTAGCAAAAAAAAATGAGGATTCCCTCTTATAAAATGGAAAGAAATTGCCAAACCAAAAGAAGATGGAAGTTGAGGATTTAAAAATATACATTCTTTGGAAAGACCCTAACTGCCAAGAGTATGTAGAGAGTGTTGGCACACTTACTTATACTGATAATGGGGGGAGGGGGGGGGCGGGGGTGAATCAGTATAATAATACTTTTTCTTTTCTTACAAGATTTATCAATGTGTTACTTTACCAACTATAGAATTTAAAGATAAAAACATAATAATACAATCCAAAATACATAGAGATTTAACGTGGAAACCCAAATGGGAGAAAACCTAAAAATAATTCTTTTATATAATCATGTAGGCACCAACCTAATGTTACAATGTTTGTAGGAACAAACCTACAAGAGACACCAATCCCCTCATCTAAGCACCAAGTCAACAATATGTAGGCACCAACCTACTGGAGACACCAATCTCCTCAATATGTCAATACTATTAAATATTCTCTTTCTCTCAAGCCTTCATTTGCGTAAAAATGTTGCTCTATCTTTGTTGTCACAACACATTCATTTAGTTCACAATCTACGTGATTTCATAAGTTCCCTATACCTTGCACCTCCTAGCCACCATTAGACAATTACATTATCTTCCTTTCATTCTCTAGCATCCTTGAACCTTAAAACCTCAAAGATTCTCTTCACACACTCATCACTTACTTGGATGCTCGCCATTGACTTGAATTTGAACATCATTATTTATATAGAACATACACCCTTAAGGGTTTGTCCACATATCCAAAAAAATATTGCTCATGAGGTCACCTCTAGATCTCTATTCTCTTCCTTAAAATTTTGACTTCATAAATACTTCGAAGCCGGTCCCAAATTTCTTCAAATTCACACGTTATCTTATCACTGGACATTGCATAAACCTTGACACTTAGCCATTGTTCGATGAGTTCTCAATCTAATATCGATTGTCGATATTTTCTTATTTTCTGTAAAATACATCATGCAAACGACCTCATTCACTGGCTATCATAATATACTACATGAGCCTCATCACTCTGTAACTATCCGATCATTCCTTCGGATTTAATATTTACCATTGGTTTGCTTACTATCCACCAAAACACACCGTGCAACCACAATGAAAAATCTCCATCTGATCAATCCTTTGATTAATTGTCAACCATAGATATGCTATCGCTGGCCACCAGAACACTTGACACGACCCTAACACTCAATAACTATTTGATCTGGACTTTGTTTCAATCTCAGTCGTTGATGTGTCTGCTTGATGGTTTACTTCATCATTTCTTCTATACATACTTCCGTGGTCTCCAAAATACATCTTCGCGTTCTGTTGCACTTATTTTTCACCTATACTTAGAAAATTTTCAAGAATTTCACCGCAGGTCTAAGGCATCTGCATTCAAACTTCTATGACCTCCAAAATACACCTTCGTTTTCTACCACACTTATTTTTCACCCATACATATAATTTTTTCCAAGCATTTCACTACAGGTCCACGAGTTCAGGCTCACTTCATTATTTCTTCACATATTTATGATTCTTCGTCACTTCATTGCCTCCATGATGTATTGATACTTAGTTGATTTTTAATATCTCACTGTTCTCTGTGAGATATCATGATACTTCTCCACCATGCTCCACGAGACATCTCCGTCCGACTGAATCATTCTTCATATTTAATCAATTTTCGAGATCTCTCTGTGCTCCATGAGACATCATGATACTTCTCCTCCATGCTCCATGAGACATATCCGTCCGACCGATTCATTCTTGATACTTATTTAATTTTTGATATTTCATCGTGCTCCGTGAGACATCATGATAATTCTTCACCATGCTCCATGAGAAATCTTTGTATGATTGATTCATTCTTGATGTTGCATATGAGTTGGCTTTTGCATGGACTTCTTATACATGTATACAAGATGATATGGCATTGGTACGTGGCCTGACATGTGGTCCTGCATGTGTCATCTTCATAGTTGGTTGTTATGGTACTATCATGGTACCAACATGGAATCCCTCTAATGTGGAACTCATCTTAATAGACACGTGGCATTGATTTGGAAAATGAGTTCGTTCACTGGGTATCAGGCCCCAATCCTTTGATTTTAAATGTTGATCACTGGAAATGAATGATTAGGATTTATCCTATTCCGGGTCCACCATTCTACACGAAAAAATTTAAAACCTTGCGCATGGTTTCATGGCTCTTCCATTCACTTTAAAATTACATTCACATTCACAGTTTCTTCGGTCTGGTTAACCCGGACTTGATTTGCTAAGATTAATGCTTCTTAGATCTGTAACGGGGTCATCACGTCCTCCTCATACCTGTCTGATGTTTCTCAACATTTTTGGATTTCAAATCTCGTCCTCTATTTGTAGGGTCATCTCATCTAGAGTCCAATTTCCATTTCTTTTCATTGTTGTGCAACTTGAATTTACTTGGGTTGTTCTCACATAGTCACTTCATTTTCAGGGTAAACAAAGAACACTTAAAAAAACTTGACAATGCATAGGCATCTACACAGAGGCCCATCAATGTACATGGAAATTCTTTACTTCATGGGTTTAAATTACATAGTGAGACACTTCCTAGGTCCACTCTTTAAAAAAAAATATCATAAGCTCACAGAGACATTCATAGTCTCCCCCTTTCTTTGACATCAATGACAACACTATTTCCAACAGAGAGTGATTAAAGGTGAAGGATTTTGGCTTCATGTTATATTTCAAAAATATGTGGATTCTCTATCATTTGAGTGGAAGAATCATGTTCAATAGTTTCCCTTGATGGACAACCATCTTATGTGGAAGATAAACATGAATGGTAAAAAATTGAGGGTAGGTGAAGATCCCTAGGTATGGTGGGAAGGACTTCATAGGATACCTAAAGATAATATTGAGTTACTTCATAATAATGGTATTCACTGTCATGTATATCACATCTACAATTGGAAATAGAGTTTGAAAGCTTCCAATAATTTTTGGAAGAATATTGAAAGGATTGTTATAATGGCTATGTGGAAATACTTTTAAGTTTGGTAGAGTATTCAAAGGATTGCTAGAATGGATTTGCCAAGAGCATCAAATTAGGTTATATAAGAATTAGGAATAAGGAAATGAAATAAATTGGTGTGAAAAAACAAGTAGTTACCGAACCAAGCTTGGGTACAAAGCAATGCTTAAGAGGAAATGCAATGAGAATACATTGTGTGGTGGATAATCAAGATAATAAAAAAGATAGTATCTCAAGACACATTGCAAAAATGAACCTGTAAGGTGCAGGTATATATAATATGCAAAGATACAAAAGACATTGTTGACCATCGTTTGGTTGAATTTTATGTAAAGATAAGATGTCACAGTGATGGGGAGCCCTCGGTTAGATGGAAAAAACATCCAATGCTCCCCAACATCATGCAGCACCGATGCCCTTCGTTCAACAGAAAAACCATACCAAAGTACTTAACCTAGACTACTGCTATCTTTGTTACTTCAACATTTATGCAGTTATCTTGTTTATTATATTTAGCATGTTTTCAACAATGTACACAAAAGAACAATAGACAATGCAACATGTATAGTTTGGCGACCAAACTATGCTAACACTCGTTTCTTCATTAACTCACAAAGAACTGAGTTGTAGCTCATTACAACAAAACAATGAACATGGAGCACACAGGTCAACAATTCTTGGACTATTAATTTATTCTGCTTCTTGGCTTGTCTCGTCATAGACCTCCCATCATGCCAAACTATCTTCCTACTCATTCATCTTTCATTCACAACCTTCGCTACTTCTTTATGATCGTCTCTGTGTTGTGACAAGTATTTGTTCCCTTGTTGCACTTCCACTTAACTCTTGTCCAGACTCCACCATAGATCTCCCATTGAAATTCATCACCAAGAGTTCATGGATCTTTCATCACATGGGTGCCTGAAATATGCCTTAATCAACTTTGTTGGTCTCACCTAGACCTGTGGAGTGCCCAACTCAAGATATCACTGCAGCCTCCCTCTAACTCTTCGAGAAGACCAAAGTTGCCCTAGAAAACTCGCCTCAGATCAAAGCTCGCCCCATCCTCCATTTTCACTACATACTTCCCCAAGGAGGCACAAGTCACCTCAACATGACTTGGCCCCTTGGGGAGGAGCACACTCTCCTCTTCACCGAATCAATCACAGACTCCAAGTTTGGTGCAATTCGTGCAACCTCCATTCATTTTTTTTTTAGCTCGCTTAACCTCCCACCTTTATACTTATCATGGCTCCCCCAAACGTCATGATCATTGGGTGAACCGATGTGTCTCTTAGGCGGGAGGGTCAAGCTGACTCCTGACTCTTCATTTTGTCGATTCACTTGGGTGCATTGGGTGCCCTCTCCCAAACAAATTGTCACAAAGGGGTGTGCTTGTTCATCGGATGCCATCATACCAATCCAACTAGTCTCTGAGAGGCGCGTTGGTCCGTTGGGCACCCCACATCAAGCCAAGGCGTCTTTCACACTTTGTCACGTCTGTCGAAGACTTGGGCGCTCAATTCCACTTGGTGATTCTAGCCAACTTTCCATGTCTTTCCTAATTCCAGGACTCATCCCCATCATGTGTCTAGATCGCCTTGGCTGGTCCGTGACGCAAGTCACCCATGAGCTAGCTAGAGGTAAATTGTGCCACATGCCAACTCACATGCTGACCCATCAAAGAATCTATAAGAATGGGGTGTGCTCATCTTCATTTTGCAACCCCAAGTTCTTCATCTGTCTCTGGGAGGAGGAGGTGATGCACATGCTCATCACTAGATTCAATACACACTCTCCCACTCGAAATCATTAACGCCCTTGAAAACATCCACAAAATCTATCGTCTCCAATTCTTCCCAAACTCGTGATTCCATCTCATGCTAGTGGAAACCCCAAGTTTCGTGCCGAAACGAAAACCCCAATTTTTTCCTTAGTGAAAACTTCAAGTTTCCTATGGAAACCCCAACTTTCCAAAACACCTACGATCATCCACAACATCATGCAAATGTCCTCAATAAACAAAGTTGAAGTGCATCCAAAATTCCTCTCCCCAAATATGTCTGCAATGTAGTCCCAGATGCCTTCACTCTCACGATGTTCATTGTTTTCCCTGCTACTATCGCAACCTCAATCATGACTTCAATGAGAAATGAAAAATGTCTAAGTGTTGAATCCATGTTGAACTGGTGCACCCATAATCCAACTAAGTTCGTCATGCCTCTATGCACGGTTATAACTCCCACCTTTCGAACAAGTTGGGTGATCAATTTAGCTTTGTGTTCAACCCTTGAGCGTGCCGATGCACAACTGAACATAATCATTTCTGCCCATCGTTCACCACATGCTCAACCCAAAAAACCATCGTTGTTGTCTTCATATAAATCCATCAAGAAGTTCCCGTGCAACAACCAAGTGCGGCATAAATGAATTGTTGTGCTCCCAAAGTCTGACCCCTTAATCATGTTACTACGCACTAGCTTGTCCAATTGTTGGATAACTTGGATGGTCAATCCAACCATCTACTCACCTGCATGATGGAACAAATCCAAATCGAATGGATCTCCTTCCCTCCGCAAATTGACTCATTCATACAACATCTCACCAAGGAAAACTCCCTTGATTCGTCGTGCTATGATGTCTCCCCAAAATGAATCCTTCCTTCTTATTTTGTTATCTTCATCAACTCTACTATGAAATCTACTATCACTTCCTCCATCATTTCACCCAACCCATCTCACATCCAAGATCTTCGAAACTTCAAGGAGACCATTGCACGTCTACCACTCGTATGACCAACTGAATTCACTCTCTTTACTCTTCCCACAAATTGTAGGTTCTCGAGACTGGCTCATAGCTGCTACAACCATGCCCTCCATGGCACCATGGTTCACTTTGAAAATTATACCCAAGACAAGTATGATCCTGGCTTCATCGTTCAACCTCCCTTCATATTCATCACCTATCCACGAAATGCTCCAAGTGCACAAGTCTCTCACATCCAACAGTCACCTCCACACTACTTTTTCATTCATGCTTCATTTCTTCATGTCCGTGTGATCCTCCGATATGCATAAGTGTACAAATTCCTCCACATGTGTCTCAACGTACTGTCCAAACGATTCCAAGTAGAACAAGTCACCCAAAGACTTCCATGTTGCCTCCCTTCACCCCTTGGAATGAATCATCCTTCCTTTGCCAAAATGATTCATCATTTGGATCTCCGCTGTGAAAGTTGAGTCACCTCAAAAATCAACCAATGTACCTAAGGCACCCATGTACCTCGGCACCTTCATGAGATATGATCAAGTTTTCAATATCCTCACTAGATTCGTGCAAGTGTTCTACCGAAGTTATGTCCGCACTGCCTCAAACAGATTCGTCACACCTGCATGAATGCTTCCTTGATCATGCTCATGAATAAGGTCACTGCTCCACCAACCACATGCCTAGAAAAACTCACCCTAGTTCCTTCATGAAATAGGTCAAGTCTACACACTTCAAAATTATCTAAGTCCCAAACTCTTTTGTGCTCCCAACTCAGTTACCTCCCACCGTTTTGTCTCTTCTCATTAGTTTCCATCACACCAACACCCAGTCCTTACATATATCATTTTTAAAGTCTCCCCATTACCGATAGTCTAACTTCGCATGAAGTCTGTAACCCTTCGATGTCTTCCTTGTTGAGTTATTATAACTGCAAAGAGTATTCTATTTATTATTGATGTATTATTCATTAGATCAATCCCCTTTTGTGGATTGATCATGTCAGTTATTGTAAATGACCAAATCCCCTTTTGCAGATTGGTCAAACCCTAATTGTAATAGGCTAAATGTGAAGTCGGCCCCAAAATATATTAAAGTGGTTATAACCACCCATAATATATTAAAAGTGGTTATAACCACCCAGATTGAGAAGTCGACCCTGCCAGTGAAAAGACACCTCATTTCAGTGCCTGCCAGATTGTATAAATAAGAGAGGCTAGCGCCTCATTTATTCATTCACTCACTTGTTCATCAGAGTGCAAGTTTGGAGCTTCAGTTGGAGAAGAAGGAAGAGAGAGAGAGGCACATACTTGGGAGAGGACTTTCTGTATTGTTTGGTTTATTCTTTTGGCATTGTATTGGCTATCTATATTAAGGAAGTTTTTGCTGGGTTTTCTCCCCCATGAGGGTTTCCTAGGATAAATGATGTGTCTCTTGTGATTGTGTATTTCTGAGTGATCTTATCTATGCTATGGTTATCTAGTGAATTGAAAAGAAGCCTAATAATAGCTTAAACCTTAACATGGTATCAGAGCTAAACTGAAGAGAGCATATTTCACAAGAAGAAGAAAAACGTCATTGTTTCCATACATGAAAATTAGGGCTTTTTTATTGAAGAAGATGTTTAGCCTCAAAACCATCTAGAAAAGTGCGCCCTAACCCAGGGAACTCTTTGGCACCTTCAATGCACCTTTTCAGCTGATAGATCTCCTGGAAAGTGAAACCCTAGTTTTCACAAAGTACAAAAAGTACCAGAAAATGAGAAGCACCAGTCCAAAAATCCGTTGGTCAAGTTTGAGGGGGTAAAATTTGGATTTTCAGAAATTTGATTGCATGAGCTTATTCGCCTCATCTCAACGCATCTATCCCCTGGATCAAAATTTCAAAATTTGAAGTTTGAAAAATTAGGGTTTCCTCATAAAACCCTAAGTTGCAGTTGTAGTTGCAGTCTCAGAACCAATTGTAGTATCAATTGTAGTTGCAGCACTAGTTGAAATATCAGCTGTAGTACCAGTTGTAGTCACCCTTTAAGTTTTTAAGAGTTGGTGATCATTGTTGCTGCTATCAAATGGTGCCACTACCTGCAAATGCTATCAGAGGTATGTACTCGCATATGTTTAAATTGTTAATCTTTAAAGGGTATTTGCGGGAGAAGGGATCTCTTGCCATAGATCCAGAAGGAGTATTTAATGTCGTTACCCTACCTTAAGGGTTCTTTCTACATTCTTGTTTTTATTCTTGTGTGGATACATTTTATTTATTCTCAAGTTAATGGTTTATCTTTAATCTTTAATCTATTATTTATGCCAACTACCCCTCATTATTATATTCATTTTATTTAACTACCTAATGGTCCTATGTATTACTGACCAACTACCAAGTGGACCTTATTCCGTAATTTATGTCTATATTACATTATTAATTGCTAACTACCTAATGGGGTCTTATTTAATAATAACTAATATTGTCGACCTAGTCGACATTACATTAAATGACCACCATACTTATCCTACTCGTATCTCTAATGGGCCTATAAGCCCCTATTACACCCCTAGAGAGGATACCAACACTCTAGGCACTAATCACATTGTTACTTTATGTTTTTTTCTTTTAGCCTAGGCTTTATTTGTTCAAAGAGACTAACTTGAAATGGTAGTTTGAAACCCTAGATCATTTGATACTTCAATTTCGGGAGGGTGGTCAATGGATTCACTTCTAGATAGTTCTAATCCAAAGAGAGCATCATTAGAGACAAACCCTTGTTTCCACTTCTTTAAAAATCTCTAGATAGTTCTAAGTTTAGATAAGAATGAAGGGCAAAGGCCAACTCGACCGAATCCATCACACTTCACATCGATCCGAGTTTTCGATGCCCATTTGAAAATTTCTCTAATTCGACTTAACCTAGCGATGAGGAGTTCTTGTTCAACCTAATGAAGTATGTTCACTCTTGCCATACATGAAAATTAGGGCTTTTTTATTGAAGAAGATTTTCAGCCTCAAAACCATCTAGAAAAGTGCGCCCTAACCCAAGGAACTCTTTGGCACCTTCAGTGCATTTCAGCCGGTATATCTCCTGGAAAGTGAAACCCTAGTTTTCACAAAGTACCAGAAGTACCAGAAAACCAGAAGCACTAGTCCAGAAATCCGCTGGTCAAGTTTGAGGGGATAAAATTTGGATTTTCAGAAATCTGACTACATCAACTTACTCGCCTCACCTCAGTGCATCTATCCCCTATACCAGAATTTCAAAATTTGAAGTTTGAAAAATTAGGGTTTCCTCATAAAAACCTAAGTTGCAGTTGCAGTTGTAGTCTCAGAACCAATTGTAGTTGCAGTACTAGTTGAAGTATTAGTCGTAGTACCAGTTGCAGTCACCCTTGAATTTTTTAAGAGTTGGTGATCATTGCCACTGCTACTAGATGGTGCCACTACCTGCAAATGCTATCAGAGGCATGTACTTGCATATGTTTAAATTGTTAAGCTTTAAAGGGTATTTGCGGGATAAGGGATCTCTTGTCATAGATCCAGAAGGAGTATTTAATGTCGTTACCCTACCTTAATGGTTCTTTCTACATTCTTGTTTTTATTCTTGTGTGGATAGATTTTATTTATTCTCAAGTTAATGGTTTATCTTTAATATTTTATTTATTATTTATGCCAACTACCCCTCATTATTATATTCATTTTATTTAACTACCTAATGGTCCTATGTATTACCGACCAACTACCAAGTGGACCTTATTCCATAATTTATGTCTATATCACATTATTAATTGCTAACTACCTAATGGGGTCTTATTTAATAATAACTAATATTGTCGACCTAGTAGACATTACATTAAATGACCACCATACTTATCCTACTCATATCTCTAATGGGCCTATAAACCCCTATTACACCCCTAGAGAGGATACCAACACATACCAACACTCTAGGCACTCATCACATTGTTTCAGCTACTTCTATTAAAATGACAAAAAGAGTATGACATGTAAACTTATCAATGGAAATTTGGTGTAATAAAAAATAATGCTTTGAAACATCTGTCTATAACATAATCACGAAATTTTTGGGATGAATTTCTAAACTATTATTTCTGAAGGATTTTGAGGTGGCAAATGGGGTTACTGCATTATAAGGTCTCTTATCTCTGACTTTCTGTTTGTGCTCCAAGGCGAAGAAATCCTAAGGGTCCATCTTGCTTTTCTTCTTTGATTTTGTAGTATCAAGCTCCTTCTCTTACGTATTCGATTTGTATTTCCAAATTCTCCATTGATCTTATTATAAATCTATCATTATCTACGTTATATCTGGACTTATTGGTTCATTATGGTATTGCAGGTGATGACATTGCTGGTAATTTCTGGGCCCCAGCAGCAACTGCAATTGCATACGTTGGAAAGAAGGGGAACTGTCACACTGGCTGGGTTGCAATCTGTAACCAGTTTGGAAATTTGGAGTAATAAAAAATAATGCTTTGAAAGATCTGTCTATAACATAATCAAGAAATTTTTGGGTCAATGGAAATTTGGAGTAATAAAAAATAATGCTTTGAAAGATCTGTCTATAACATAATCAAGAAATTTTTGGGATGAATTTCTAAACTATTATTTCTGAAGGCTTGCAGGATTTTGTGGTGGCAAATGGTGTTGCTGCATTATACGGTCTCTTATCTCTGATTTTCTGTTTGTGCTCCAAGGCGAAGGCCTCGAAATCCTAAGGGTCCGTCGTGCTTTTCTTCTTTGATTTTGTAGTATCAAGCTCCTTCTCTTACGTATTCGATTTGTATTTCCAAATTCTCCATTGATCTTATTATAAATCTATCATTATCTACGTTATTTGGACTTATTGGTTCATTATGGTATTGCAGGTGATGACATTGCTGGTAATTTCTGGGCCCCAGCAGCAACTGCATTTGCATACGTTGGAAAGAAGGGGAACTGTCACACTGGCTGGGTTGCAATCTGTAACCAGTTTGGCAAATTCTGTGATCATTCAGGCGCTTTGTTTGCGTCATTTCTCGGAATGCTTATGTTTATGTTTTTCACTTTTGCGGGCTCTCAGTGACATCACTGTGTAGATTACATGGTTCTATGTGAACGATCAATGCAAATTATCAATGTAATTTCTTCTGGAATCGTGTATTCACTCCGTATTATAAAAGAACTCCATTATTCATATTTTCGCATAAATTTGGAATCTAGATCTTTTTTATGGACAATTTCTATATGTGGGAATTTCAATTTTTTCATAGTGATTATAAGTGATTGTAATTATGCCGAAAGACGTATATCTATTGGAGATGGGCACAATTAATCATCTTTTAATCTAAAATTCAATTATCAAAGAAAAAACTTTGACATCACCTTTAAGCATTCACCAATCACTTTGCGGCTGTGCTAGTCTCTATTACCGCTAGAAGATAGTGATAGATGGAAAGCTTCGTGGGCTGTTACGTGTGGGATTCTTGCCCATCAATTTATTTTCAAACAGTGAAATGATATTTTGTGTATTAGGTTAGGTTTACGTGTGGGATTCTTGCGAATGAATTTATTTTCAAACAGTGAAATGATATTTTGTGTATTAGGTTAGGTTGAACAAGAACTTCTAGTTTCTAGGTCAGAAATTTTGAAATGGACATCGAAGCTTCGAATTATTGTGAGGTATCATGGATTTGTGGGCTGTTAGTTGTGGGATTATCTTGCGAATCATAAATTGAAATTAAGTTTCGTGAAATGATATTTTAGGTGTGTTAGGTTGAACAAGAACTCCTCGTTGCTAGGTGAAGAGAAATTTTCAAATGGGCATCGAAGATTCGAATCGATGTGAGGTGTGATGGATTCGGTCGAGTTGGCCTTGGACCTTCATTCTTATCCAAACTTTGCAATTAAATTTGATTTTCTAGGTTGAATTTGTAATTAAGTTTGATTTTCCAGGTTGAATTAGCTTTTGTACTTAAAAAGCATGCATGTGTTTAGATTTTTCTCAATGTAAGAGATTATCTCATGCAAAATCAACTATGTTAATAATAAGGGATTATCCCTATGCGAAATCAACTATGGATAACAATTATTTCTCTTAATCATCCAAGCTGAATCCAATTAACATTTTCACAACAAAACTTATTTATAATTAAATTTATTTTTTATTTTCTTTCAAATAAAAAACAACTCCACATCTACCATCTCTATTACACTTTTAATACCTATAATACCACATCTACCATCTCTATTACACTTTTAATACCTATAATACCAGTTAATTCTTAAGTAAAAATAAAAATGATATAAAATACATAACTTATTTCTAAATAAAATCCATTTTTTATTTTCTTCTAAATCAAAAACAACTCCGCATCTACCATCTCTATTATACTTTTAATAGTCATGATACCATTCAAGTGAAAATAAATGTGATATAAAATACTGAAAGAACATTTATTTAAAAGAAGATTGTTTGATTAAAAAATGATATAAGAAAATTTGGATGATTAATTCATAGATTTAGAGATGATAGGGGATAATTTGATCGATGAAGAAATTTTGGATTTATAGAAGCTCTCGAAGGCTTTTGGGGGTCAATATTTATGGTTTCAAAATCTTACAAATCTAGGGATGATCACATATGGTAAGGATTTGAATCCCCATTCCAAGATGAAGGAGGTAAGAATGGGATATAATGTAGGTAAGAATGGGATATAATGTGTTTAGTAGACCTTTGAGGTCCTCCACTTTGACATAAATGATAAAACATGAATACATTGAATACCATGGCACTAATGCGACCACCGATAAAATATTGGAGAAAAATTTAGGCCACATTAACTAGGTCATGTGAATAGTGGTGAGGAAAACAATGGGAAGATGCCTTGGGAAAAGGTATCATCACATGTGATGAAGGAACAATTGATTTTCATTAATGAATGTTCTAGAGATTTTTAAAGAAGTGGAAACAAGGGTCTATCTCTAATGATGCTCTCTTTGGCTTAGAACCATCTAGAAGTGAATCCATTGACCACCCTCCCAAAATTGAAGTATCAAATGATCTAGGGTTTCAACCTACCACTTTAGGTAAGTCTCTTTAGTAAATAAATCCTAGGCTAGAAAAAAAACACAAAGTAACAATGTGATGAGTGCCTAGAGTGTTGGCATCCTCTCTAGGGGTGTAATAGGGGCTTATAGGCCCATTAGAGATACAAGTAGGATAAGTATGGTGGCCATTTAATGTAATGTGGACTAGGTTGAAAATATTAGTTATTATTAAATAAGACCCCTTTAGGTAGTTAGCAATTAATAATGTAATGACATTAAATACTCCTTATAGAAGGAATCACTCCACAAACTATGCTTGTTACAATACAGTGTTCAACATCCAATATATCTCAATATAATGATACTTATGTGTATTTATAATTTCTCGTGATATTCCAAGGGGTCTATGCCAACTAACCCTCATTATTCTATTCATTTCCTTCAACTACTTAACATTGGGCCTATTTATTACCCACCAACAACGCAATGGGTCTTATTCCATGATTTATGACCATATTACATTTATTAAATGCTAACTACCCAATGAGGTTGTATTTAATAATAACTATTATTGTGGACCTAGTGTGAAAGAGTACAACAACTAGCATGTAGAATGTGTGGTTCATCTAGAGTGTTTGAGGTACCCCACCTATGTGGCACTAGCAGATTCTTGAGACCAAAATGATAATTAGATCACCATGAAAAATTTGAGCATTAGAGCAACCATCCAACACTAGGGTGAAAAAAGACGAGATTTTAATCCAAACCCTCTCTTTTTATATAGCTTTTGAGACTCATGCCAATTTCCATTCATATGCAAAAATCTTAATTACTTAACTACCAAATGCATACTATTCACCCACAAACATGCCACCTCCATGCTTAATTAGTAATTTCAAAAAAGGAAAAAACTTTGATAGTTGCATGGGAGCTTGAGCGGTGGAGGGACATTACAACACATAAGAAGAATCCCATGCTATATGCTCACCATTGATACATGCAAAGCTATTGAAGTGTTGAGACTGGTTTATCCCTAAGTTGAATATATATATATATATATATATTTTAAAGAAAAAACCAATTGCGAAAATTATATCTAGATATGCAACTCTTATGTTTTATTTATAACTTGACCATGAAGGGTTCCTAATGTAGTTGGTAGAATGATAATGGAATGACAACTCTAGTGGAAGTTCTAGAAATAAGGGATTCCCATATATTTGAGTGAGTGTTGGTGGATGGTATTATCTATATTTGAACCAACATCACCATGAAGAGTTCCTAATGTAGTTGGTAGAATGATAATGGAATGACCAAGCTGGTGGAAGTTCTATAAATTAGGGATTCCCATATATTTGAGTGAGTGTTGGTGGATGGTATTATCTAAATTTGAAACATGGTTGGAAAGGGATTCTTGTTTACTTATTGAATTCCCTTTAAAAAATAGATTAGATTCTAAAATTGTTCATTTTACTATATTTCAGTGTTTAGTGATTTCATCTATTAACATCACTATAGTTTATTGATTAGATGTTACTTTATTGATGATTCGATTATCACACTTTTGACATCATTTCAATCCTTCCATTGTGGTTATATTGAAAGGAAGAACATTTTAATGATGTTAAATGACATCTTAGAATCATTATATTAAAAGGAAGAACATTTTAATGATGTTAAATGACATCTTAAAATCATTATATTGAAAGGAAGAACATTTTAATGATGTTAAATGACATCTTAGAATCTATGTAACCATTAAAAAAAAAAAAAAAACATTTTTTTCCATTTCAACATGTTTTTGTGGCAATTCACTAGCATGGTCAAAATGTCTCTTAAACAACAATAGTGAAAGACTCCTTAACAGAAAATGATGCACTTTCTACATAAGTGATGCCTCAAGACATCATTGTGATGTCAAGTATATGTCACTTTGTCACTTAGGTTTCACTTAAGTGATGTTTAATAGAAGTTTTTATTAAATATATTCCGAAACACAACATGAAGATTGTTTCAAGGGCATAATTCACTTGATCTTTTGTCCAAATCTTAGAAGGCATCGTGAAGCACGAGTAAAAGATCACATCTCATGTTCATTAAATTACAACTCCATTCCCATGTTGTGGATGATACTTCCTCGTCATCATCACTTTCCTTTTGGATTTTCCATCTTTTCTTCAATCTCACGGAAGGATGGTTTTTCTGGTCTCTTTGAATGGAACAGTGATGAACAATGTCTTGATTTTATGGGTGTTCATTTTCAAGTTAAAAATTCATTATGAATTGTGTACGTTTAAATGATATAATAATAATATTATTATTATTAAATGATGGTTTCTATGGTCTCTTTGAATGGAACGGTGATGAAGAATGTCCTTATGGGTGTTTATTTCCAAGTTAAAAATTTATTACAAATTGTCTTATTATTATTAAGATTTTTTACAATAAAATCAATTGTGTTATGATCCGGATTTTATGAGAAGAACGAAATGAATACAGATTATTAACAGATTATTAATAAATTCTTAACACAAAATAACAGGGATACAGTAAAACTAGTTTTCTATTCAATAATGAAATAAGATGAAACTGTAAAATGCAGCAGAAATAAACTTGCTGGAATGGTGGCAGCTTATCTCTGAGAAGAGATGTGACGGTTGCGTTCATTCGCAAGAAGATGATTACAATGAGGCTCTGAAAGTCTTTTTACAATAAACAGGAATGTCAAAAAACCTAGACATTCAAAAACATAACCCTAGGAGATGAAGCGCCAAAAGTCATGTGGGCCCCGTTTGGGTAAGTTAGTATATTAACTTCTCGGGGTCGTAACTTTTGCATACGATCTCTGTTTTAGGCGTATGATAGCACGTTGGAAAGGTACCATCGATGAAATTCATTTTAGGGCCTCAATCATGCCTTCAGATATCACTAAGTTGGTTCGATCCTGAAAAACCTTCATTTAGGCCCTCAAAATGGCTCCGGAAGTTAAAACTGCTAAAAATAGTAAATTGCCAAAATTTCCAGAAAACTGTTTTGAGCCAGTTGGAAAAGGTGGGTGGCCACCAATATCCACCTTGATCAATCTTCCCTCCTTAGGAAGCAATGGTCTCCATTGCGTTGAGTTCCCGGGGGAGAGGGAAAAGCATTTGCTGAATCTGCATCTTGGTGAGCTGCTTAGATTGTTGGAGAGGTCAC
>JASDQU010736292.1:31477-47556 GCA_032191745.1 Picea mariana | reverse complement strand
CCCCCTCTTTAGGATCTGTTGGTTCTTCTGGTTGAATTGTTGCGGTCACGACAATAGCAGTGGGGTCCGTGTCAATGATCTGCCTTTACTAGTATTTTTAGAATCAGATTTTGAATTAGGGTTTGGCTCTTTGTCTTAGATCTCAGCCACCAATGATTGTTTTGAGCGACATTCATCGGTGTTGTGCTAGGGCCTTTTGTGGAACTCACACCATTTTCTAGTGTCCTTCTTTGTCTTCCCGTGACTCTTCTTTTCCTATGGCTTGGACTGGTTTTCAGGAGATTGTTTGTTAGGGCCATCTTTGTAATACTTTGGTTGTTGCAGATTTGCAGACCCGAACTCCCATTTGTTCTGGTGCTTAATTTTCTGCTCGATTTTAACAACATATCGATAAGCATCACCGAGTGATGAGATGTCCAGAAAATCCATTTCAGTCTGGATGTATGTGTAGAGTCCCGCAGTATTTCAGATACAAATGTCCTTCAGAGTCTTTGATACCCATCTTAGTGCACAAGGTATGGAAGGTATTGGTGAACTCCGGAACTACTTGGCCCCTCTCTTGTTGCAGTGTGGTCCATCTCATGTACTGGTCCGCATAGTTTCCAATGGGGTAATATTGTTCCTTTACCGCATCCACAAACAAATCCCAAGTGGGCTCGACCCCTTATATTCTAGACTTTGTGGAGCTCTGATCCCAGTAATTTTCTCACCAATGTTTGACATGGGGGAGATATTTAAGGAGTGCGAAGGTGATCTTTTCTCTGTCCGAAAAATTGTGAACAAAGAAATAACTTTCTAGCAGATTTAACCATTTGTCTAGGGCTTCTACATCTATCTGTCCTTCAAATACAGGAATATCAAAATTAACTTGTACCTTGAAAGACGAGGTGCTTCCAAAGTGGCCACTTGATGAAGATGCGCCTGTTGCCATCGGCAGGCATTGAAGGATGTGGGAAAAATTCTCCATCATTTCGTCTCTCTGTCGCGTGAGAGCTTGCTCAAGAAACAGACTGATAGGATTGTCTGCTCCATCATTTTTCTTTTATTCCACCATTGAGGGTTTCTTGGCTGTGCGAGAGCGATTGTCTTCAAGAGAGACAAGCTCAATACCCAACTTTCTATAATCAAACCTTGTCGGGGACATGCACTGAAAAAACTATCAAGAGAAGCCTGCTCTGATACCACTGATCTGGATTTTATGAGAAGAACAAAATGAATACAGATTGTTAACAGATTCTTAACACAAAATAACAAGGATACAGTAAAACTAGTTTTCTATTCAATAATGAAATAAGCTGAAACTGTAAAATGCAGCAGAAAAAAGCTGTTGGAATGGTGGCGGCTTATCTCTAAGAAGAGATGTGACAGCTGCGCTCATTCGCAAGAAGATGATTACAATGAGGCTCTGAAGGTATTTTTACAATAAACAAGAATTTCAAAAACCCTAGACATCCAAAAACCTAACCCTAGGAGATGAAGCGCCAAAAGTCATGTGGGTCCCATTTGGGTAAGTTAGTACATTAACTTCCCAGGGTCGTAACTTTTGCATACGATCTCCGTTTTAGGCGTATGATAGCCCGTTGGAAAGGTATCGTCGAGGAGATTCATTTTAGGGCCTCAATCATGCATTTGAATGTCATTGAGTTGGGTCAATACCGAAAAACCTTCATTTAGGCCCTCAAAATGGCCCCAGAAGTTAAAACTACTAAAAATAGTAAATTGCCAAAATTGCCAAAAAACTGTTTTGAACTAGTTGGAAAAGGTGGGTGGCCACCGATATCCACCTAGATCATGTTATGACCACTTTTACATAGAAATATAAATCTTATAAGAAAAACAAAAAATAAAAAATGTTTAATTTTTTTAAATTATACTTTTTGTATTAACATGGTTCACCTTCCATTTTCATATCTTTATCTACTAAACATATCCTCCTTATAATTTGAATATGGTCACCATAATGATAATCTAATATCTTCATCATAGTGAAGATAATGGTTTCTAAATCTTATCCCTATAAAACATTCATTATATACCAAAAGAAAAGCATTTTAACTTCTCAGAATTCAAGAGAAATAACAAAGAACATACTCTCTTGTATGTCTCCTTAGGATTTCTAACTCTTAAAATCAATTAAATTTAGTCCACACATTTTATGTTGTGTTCTTAAAAAAATGATGAGGAAGGTGATCAAGCAAGTTATATCGAGACACTTTGTAATATTTTTCTCTATTTTTAATAGTTAAAACAAGATTTTCACTTTTGATAAAAAAGATAAGGTTTCACTTTTGATAAAAAAAGATAAGGTGGGGTGTAGTGTTTTGTAATTTTTACGTGTGAAATAAAAACTAGATATATTGAGATTATATATGCAAAAAACTAGATACAAGAGATGAAAAAAATGAAATATGTGAAATATACTATTGTATTATGATAATTAGAAGAAAAAAAATAATGTTCACTTGCCTTTTAAGGTGGGGTGAAGGCGGGGTGACCTTTCACTAAGAAAAGCTTCAAATACAACAATAGTCGATAAAACATTCCATAGCCTCCTATTTCTTGAAATACATTCTTAAAAGAAAAACCTTGATTACTTGTAGTTCCATCATTAATGAGTACCAACTACCTAGTGGATCTTATTTAATAAATAGGACAATTTTACATTAAATAACTATGCACTACTATCTAAAGGGCCTTATTAAAAATTGATGGCCACATACATCAATTAACTAAATATTGGGTAGCCTAAAGTAGGGAGGTTAGGATAGGGATATAACATGCCCTTCCCCTTAAGAAACATCCTTTTCCTCAAGGCTAGAGGTGAGTAAATTGCTACAAAATCATTGTTGGTTCCCTTATGTCATCTTCTGGATGCATATTTTTCAATTGGATTAGTACTTCTCAAACCATGCACTAGCATAATTTACGCTCAATGATATCCAATATTGATTCTAGATAGATCCAAATAGAGCCTTCTTTATTGAGTTCCAGTAAGCTAGTTTTCACCTTGAAATTCAATCTCACTACCTTCTTTAGATTAGAGACATGAAAGACTAGATGAATCTTTGAGCGAGCTTGAAGATATAGCTTGTAGTCCACTTTCCCAATGCAATGGATTATCTTATAGGGTCCATAGAACTTTGGTGATAATTTCTATTGGATTTTATCTTTTAGTGATGTTTGTTTATGGGGTTGAAGACATAGAAAAACTTGATCCGCTTCTACAAAAAAACATTCCAACGATGTTGGGAAAATTTTTATTTCATTCTATTTTGAGACATAACTAAATTATCCTCAACCGAGTGGAGAATGGTTTCTCCGGTTGGAAGTGTGTTATCAACTACATGAACCATGGAGGTGCATGGTAAATAGTATGTTGTAAAAAAGTGTTTTTGGACATATATAACATCATATGGTTATTTTGGTAGCTCCATGATAAGTGGTGTTGTACCACCATTTTGCAAGGGGAAGCCATTGTACCCATTAGTGTAGCGTTTTATAAGTGAAGCATTGCAAATATGTTTTTAATCACTTATTGACCACTTCAATTTGACCATTTGTTTTGGCATGATACATAGTTCTCATGTTCAAATACATACCTTGAAGTTTAAATATATCCTACCAAAATTTTCTAGTTAATGTAAGGTCCTAATCTGAGACAATGGAAGTGGGCACACCATGTAACTTAAAAATATGATCCATGAAGACTTGGGAAACTGAAGAAGGGGTAAATGGGTGTGATAAATCACAAAAGTGAGAATATTTTGGAAGATGGTTGACTCCCATCATGATCATTGATTTGATACCAACTCTTGGGACTCCCACTATAAAATCCTTAGTGATGTTAGTCCATATTTCTATTGGGATTGGAAGTGGTTGCAATCTCAATAATGAATTCACTGTCCCACCCTTGCTTTGTTGAAAAGTGTCATAGGTCACTACAAAATCTTGTATGTTTTTTTTCATGCCTTCCCAAAATAATGAGTTCTTAACTCTTTCATATGTTTTTTGAAAGATAGAGTGACCTATAAGTCACCACATTTTCTTTACACTTCTTATATATGATCTCATAGTCATATCCTAACATCTCAGTAACTGACCACTTATGTTTATATGGTGATGATAACCTTTGTTCTAGAAAATTCTTCAAACTATGATGGTTAGTTTTGATTTTGAAATTCCTCCCTATGAGATATAGGTGCCAGGTCTCAACTACATGAAGGATGACAACCATGTTTTTCTCATATGTAGATATACCCAAATTATTGTCACACACATTCTTATTGGTGAATGCTAAGGGGTGCCTTTCTTGCATCAAAACTGCTCCAAGACCTCTACTTAAGGCATCACCTTCTCAGAAAAATGTCTTAGTAAAATATGGAATTTCTAATACTAGAGTAGTGCACATGGCATCCTTTAAGGCCGACAAGGTTTCCTTAGCTACCTAAATCCATATAAAGGAATTGTTTTTTGGCATTGATGTTAAGGGAGAAACAAATTTTCCATAATTTTTGACAAACTTCCTATAGTGGTTTGTAATTTCTAAGACCCATGCAATCTCTTCAGTGTCTTGGGATGGTGCCAATTTTTCATAGCAACAACTTTGTTGAGATCTAATCGTACACCACCTTGAGTTATAATGTGACCCAATTATTAAACCTTTGAAGACCCAAAAACTCATTTGGAATGTTTTAGGAATAAATGGTGGTCCCATAGGATTTACAAGGCTCTATCTACATGCTCTATGTCGAAATCCTAGGTTTTGTTGTAGATCAAGATATTATGAAATAATATTAGCACAAAATTGCATAGGAAGGGTTGGATTTTTTTTTCATGAGGCTTTGAACGGTAGATGGAGCATTACAAAATCCAAAGGGCATCACTAAAAAATCATAATGACCTTCATGTTTATGGAAACATGTCGTACAAATGTTTTCCTCTTTCATCTATATTTGGTAGTGTTACAAGATTTTCTACCCTATGACCTTGGGTCTTTGTCACAATAGACCATAACTGTATCTAAAAGACTGAACCAACCCTCCAACATACAAATCAATAAAGAAACGATTGCTTAGAAGAGAGAAAGAAATATCTCGTACCTTTTATCCAAATGTTTGATCAAGATCCTTGTTCTTGACCTTTGAATTACTCCAAACCTTTGTCTCTACCAACCTGCAAAAGAAACCAAGTAGATACTGCAACAAGGTGGTTATCAAGCTAAATTATAAATGAAATATGTAAATATAGATATGTAAATCAAATTCAACATATAAGAACTAGTTAAACATAATTTCACATAGATTGGAGGGAAATATAACTCTTTTATTAATCAACATGAATAGGTGAGATACAATCTAATTCTCACTGACAACACTTCTTGGAAACCAACCTCCTGAGCTCCTCCACTGAACCCTTCAAGCATCATATCAACAATGGATTACTTCCTCACATGACCTAAAAGGGATAGGAACAAACCTAACAATCATATAGGAGAGAGTAAGAGATACTAGAAAGTAAATTTCCAGATCAAGGGATACTACTCAAAGATTCAAGGAATAGGGAAGCTTGCAAACAAACATGATATTATTGCACTAAGATATTATTCCCCCATATAAATTCCCATAGGTGATTATATAACATCATAAATAGGTTGATATGGTTGCATTCCATTGTGTACGAACAATTGGAGGTTTAGGAACTGAAAAAACTGTAAACCCCGCCAAAAAGTACAAAATATTTTTATTTTTTCACAAAATTGGGGATGTACACAATTTACACACTAGAAAATAACATATGTATGTGAGTTTCACATTGATGAATAACATATGTACATGAGTTTCAAATGGATGAATAGCATATGTACGTGATTTTCAAATGGATGAATAATGTATGTACGCAAGTTGCACATGGATGAGTAGAGTACATCAACATAGATACTATTTTTTAAGATGATTTTGATGAAGGAGAATGAGATTAATGTTTTCAAGCTAAGGAATGGACTATCCCATCTCACAAATGTAATATGGAGTGGAAATTTGTGCTATAACATATGCCCCCTAATGTATGAGGTCAGAAGAGAAACCAATGGCCAAAATGCATTATAACTCTGAGAGGTGATGATGCATTGAATTAAGTCCAAATGAAAGTACCCAAATAGATGATCCAAGAACATAACCTACAACAAAAATCAAGTAAGATTATTATCTTCCCAAGTTGGGCATACCCATGCTCATGAGTGATAGTAGCATGGCCGCCAGATCAAGTACATTGCAAATCCATGGAGTATAAAATAATAACTCATGTCCATGGTCATGGAAACTATACACAGTGGATCCATGTGGCATATAGAAGTAAAAATCATGGCCACGAGGAATACACAATGGATCCATGCAAATGTAGATCATAGCCATTGATGGATACAAAGTGGAGCTAGGTCTCAAAAACAAATCAGAGGATATCTGGAGCCAATGAAGTGAAAAAAAGATCCTTTTCAAGTATCGATGTTACTGAGGTTGGTACAATCAATACAGGTCAGGTAGGAACACAAAATATGTGATGCTTAGACTTCACTCGAGGTATTGAAAACAACTCGCTGTGGTACAAGTCTACACTATGTGAATAGATGTGTTGAATTCAAACATAGTGAGACATTGTTTGATTAATGGTCATTGATGTGTACCATTAACAAACGTGAGACAACCCACCAATAATGATAATGGGTGTCAAGTTACCTAGTAAAATATAACAAGTGTGAATTAAGGAGACAATGTTGAACACCTGATAAAATCTACCGATCATATGACATTGATGTATTCCCACTGTCAATAGTGGGGGAGCTTTCCACTGATGACTGCAAGCCCCAAGGTACTAAAAATGACTCTAGATCCCTGTCCTAGAGAAAGATGTGTTGAATTCGATAGGAAGAGGTCTATTGGAAGGGGGGAATTAAGGCATCCCCCATCATCCAACATGAGAAGTAGCAGAAGGCCAAATATTTGGAAGGATTCGGACGAAAATATTATAAGGACCACATCAAGGTACGAATCCAACATGCACTAGATGGAATAGCAGATGACATAGACTCTATGAATAATATCCAATGATGAAGACCACTGACAAAGACAAGGAATCCACCAAATGGGGTCATATGGAAACCAAGGTACCACACGAATCCCTATGTGTGATGATTTGTGTTGACGTTGAACACAAGGGAAACCTCTTAGTCAACGACCAATGATGGTTTTTAAATAGGCCTAGGGTGTGAATATAGGTCATACTCTTAGAGCAATGTGTCATAGTTGATAAGAGCATATTCACTAGAAATAATTCAACAATTACCTTCTATACTAGCATTATTGAGATACAAAGATACATGTGAAACTGAGAAGTACTTGAATGACATGGGAAAGTCGACTCGAAAAGTCAAGTATTTCTGCAGAATGGTTGATTTAGGATGAAACTTCCCTTGAAGAAAAGCATGACACATTATGTGACTAAGGAAACATGGACCATAAATTCGGATACGTTCTTGACACAGGAGGCATAAAAAAATGCTCTATGTGACTGTAAGAATAACCATTAAGAGGATATTATGCTAAAAAAATAAGAAAAAAGGCCTCTCAAAGCCATACTAACCCAATAATATTGAGACACTAACTCAAATATTATTCTTTGTTCAAGGGTAATAGGACTGCTGCCAAAAGAGATAGACGCTTTCCCCCCTCTTTTTTTTTTCTTTTTTTCTATTTTTTTTCTTTTTCACATTATAAATCCTGAAAAGAAATAAAATAATTCTATAGTACAGTGGATGAAATGAGTGTCATGGGAAAGAACACTAGTTCCATAGCACAAGGAACATATATATGCTCAATGCAAGGGAGCATGTGCAAGATAAGGACACTCAGAGGAATGTCTCCTCTAGGGTTAAAAGGTATTGAGTTGTAAATACATAAATTGTAAGGCTAACAACTAGTAGGAATACATAAGAAACTGGTTCAAAAAAATCAAGTTGAAGCCGACATCAAAAAAATCAAGTTGAAGCCGACATTAGGCCTAGAAGCATGAATGGTCAATATGAAATGCAAGTACAAATCAACACACAAAATTCTTGGAATCCTCACGGGTAACTGGCCAACAATAGATGAGAGAATTTATGAAGCTTCGACGCAAAGTCATGGTGGGACTAAACAAGGATTCTAAGCCTATGGAAAAATTGCAGCATGGGTTCCAAAATGGCTACGAAGGTACTAGATAGGATACTTGAAGAGGTAATCTCTACCATCTGTAAAAAACACCTTTAGAGAAACTTGAAGGTATAATGTCGCAACGAATGGGGTTGACCCTATGGAAAATATGTGATCGATATGGATAAATTTATAATACAGGCAGAATCGAACCTACCCTATATTAAAGTAAGGAGCATAATACCTTCCAAAGAAGTCAAAAAATGCCAACATATGTAACGACACATAAATGAGGGATCCCCATAGGTATTGGCCATAAAAATATTGAGAAGAAGATATGAGGCTTCAACACAAAGTCATGCTAGGATTAAACAGGGCTCTCGATCCTATTAAGGTATTTTAGCATGGGCGCCAAACTACAAACAAGGTTCTAACTAGGGAACCCATGAATGATAGGCTCTACCACATGAATTACAACACTTCTAAAAAACAAATAAGGTTCCATATCACAACTTTGTGGGGTCAATCCTAAGGAAAAATGAAACAAGAAATGGATAATGGAAAAATGCATGAAGGGGAAAATATAACCTATATGCCAGTTTCAAGATCATTACCTATCAGAATAGATCGACATGGAATAACATGTACCAAACAAAAACTGCAAAGTCCTGTATATAAGACCAAAAACACTCGCCGAGAAGTTAATAAGTCCAATATAGTAACCTTTGATAAAAAAAAGTGCTATGGGATACAAAACTTGGAAACAAGAAACCATAAAAGTACAATATGTACATAACAACGCACAACCTTACAAATTATACATAATATTTCTCTAGGTAGATCCCATTGCTAGGATTAGGACACGTTTTCCTTTGGTAACCAACCTGTAAATATTCTAGTTCAGGAAGAGGTCGAGGATCCATAATCATATCTTCAAGGATAACCTCACTTGAAGGAAATTCAATATCCAAGAAACCGAGATTCAATGACTCACAAAGACCAGGGCTAGAGGTCTCACAAATAGTAAGATCAGACTTGAGAGGAAGTGCCATATTACTTAGGAAAAAGGGGAAAACAAAGGCTCACATGACCCATTGGATACAACACCTGATTAATTCATGAGACCCTGTCTCGAGAATTCCAAAATGAATGTAAAGGATCCTTCTCAGGAGTAATTGAAAACCGAGGATAAGATGCCACATAATTCACTTGTAGCGGGGAGGAGTCTACTCGAACACTAGGAGCATACACAGAGGGAACCTAAGCTAAATATGAACTAGGATGGTGATTATCAGATGAAATCTGATCAATATTGAGTACAATGCCTCACTTGTGATGAAAATGAATCACACGAAATAATGTAGACATCACAACATTCATCACATACACATAATCATGAAAGAGAATAATATTGAAGTCTAAAGGGATTGGAACCAATAATAGATCGACTAGGATAGTATTTCCACCTAAAATGATAGGAAACTGAGGAAGAGTCCCCAAACATTCACTAGGTATTATGTCAGAATCCAACAACTCACTGATAGCTGGCACAAGCTTGGGAGAACCCAAATCTTGCCAAATCGAGGAGGATAAAATACTTGCAAAGGATCCTTTGTCTACAATACATTAGTAAATAACCATTGAATTGAATTTGACCTTTATTTGGAAACTTTCATAAGAAGGAATACGAGAACTAAAAATATCGTTCCAATCAAAGAAAACAATCCTAAGACTTAGAGGGAGAAGACTCAAAAAGAGTGGATTTCCCCCTTGTTTAGAAGGTACTGAGCTAGAAATGCTAAAGAAATAATCAAAAGACACATTAGTTCCAGAAAGAAGAGGGAGATCAACTGAATATTGCATCGATGAGACCACTTTGGTAGACTCATCACTCTCCAAGAAAAGAGTGGGATTAGATGAATATTGCATTGACATGACCGATTCCTCAACCACTAATTGAAAAGGATGCAAGAAAACATGGTCAAAAGATGCATCACCCCCAAAAACGAGAGTGGTATTGGCCAAAGCTTGCATCAACATGACCACTTCATCAACCAAATATTGAATAGATTTTTGGGAAACTGAATATGACTAGGACATATAAGGGCCTTTAGACAAGGACCATGCTCTTCATACCATGGAAATATAAGGGCACAAATGAGTAAAATGGTCCCCCTTGCAAATATTACAAGGGAAATTGGGCTTACATCCTATTGATCTAGGCTTCTCAACAATATCAATTCCCCTAGCATGACTTGCATCATCGGTCAGTGGGTTGCCTTCAACATGACTTGTAGTGGCTAGGTGTTGATCTCCAACATGAGTTGCAAAGTTAGTGATGTTTGTCGAGTATGACTAGAAATGATAAGACTCGTGCCCGCAGCATGAATTTCATCGAATGGTTTCTTTTCTTCAACATGAATCATAGAGGACATTGACATAAATCCAACATGAATGGAAGAGGTTGGTGATTTGTATGCAACATGAATCACAGAGGTTGGTGAACTAATGCTAGTATGACTTGCAGTGATTGGAAGTTTTCCCCTAGTATGACTGGAAGAGGGTAGTGGAAGAGCTCCAACATGACTTGCAGAGGATGGAGAATGAATGTCAGTATGACTTCCAGTGACTGGAATCCCCCCCTCCAACATGACTAGTAACGACTGGTTGCTTACCCAAGCGTTACTAATTGTGGTTGGTTTCACATCTCCAACATGACTAGCAGAAATTGGTGACTTATTCTTCTTACTCTTCCTCTTCCTATACCTTTTAGACCTGTGGTTACTAGTAGATATACTTTCATCAGAAGAAGGATAAGGAGAAGGAGTATAATTCACAGATGAAGAAGGTAAAGGATAAACATGCATATGATTCCCATGACATAAAGTGCTTATGTAATAAGCATCAAGAGAATACACGACATTTGGAGTGGTCCACAACCAAACCGGTAGCCCCCAACATTCAACCAAAGAATGTTCAAAGTGGCAATTAGTGGGGAACCAATGTTTCTAATAAAAATAAAAGAAGAATAATCCATCTGGGTAGGGGTCCCTTGGTTGGTATCCTCAATAAATTTGTTTGTGACTTTCTTATGCACAAGTTCATCCCTTACGGGATTGTTCATGTCTGAAAAAGTTTCACACACTGGCACTGGTGAAGCAGTGGTATAAAAACCCACGCCTTCTAGGAGGTGACTCTAGACTTTCAAGAGAAATACTAGAGGTATTTCTCAACCAACAGAGTGGTTGCTAGAACACCCTGAGTCAATGATCCAAAAGCGGTGATACAGAAAAAACCTAAGGAAAACTATACAAAACAACAATCCACTGAAAATTCTAAAGAGAAACACACCAAACAAATAAATTCTCCAAAACTTCAGCGTAGGTGGACGAGGTCCTAAGTCTAAACAAATGAAAAAGTGGAAAGGGACCTTCTGTATATTGGCATGGGTTGATCAAGTTTTGAGATCAATGAATAAAGGAGTGATAAGCAGTTACCCCAACCTCCAATAACCAGTCTTATCCGGTGCAAGTACCCTCTCTTTGCGGGGTACCCTCCAATAGTAACAAAAAGTGTGGTATGATGTCTAGCTCAGGTACCACAATAAATCCCCCACAATCATATTTGATATACCTAGGAAAAATAAGTATGGATACCAACTTGCAATCAACATTCATGTGGTACAATATATTGTAACCCTTGATATGTTTCTGGATAGGAAACTATAAATGTTTACATGATGTATGATGTATGATGACGATATATGATGTATGATGAAAGAAGAATATAGAGAAAAACAAATTGAAAATTAGAGCAATGTATCTTCTCATAAAAATTACTTTAACTTTCAGGAAGAAGAATTAATGTTTGTTTATGTATCTTAAAACCATAATATATTTTGAACTTTAAAGAATACTTCTTTGAATTTAAAAATGAATAATGAAATATAACCACAGGTCTCCTATTATACTCACAATATTTTTGAATAAATCTGAAACTTTTAATTATACCTTTGCAACGTTATGATGGTAGTTGGTGTACTAAATCATCAAATTCATGGAAGTACATACATCTAAGAATAAATTAAGAACATGGAGGTAACAAAGAGAAAGAGAAATCACATAATCTAAAACACAAAAGTTTGAATCTTCAAAACTTGCAGAGATTTTTATTAAGACTTAAGCTTGGGCCAAAAAACTCCTTTACATTGAGTTCTCGTGAGTATTTATACAAGATAGGTCAAAACCAAAAATGGTTACTTGATCATATCTTTTAGAAAATTGAGATACAACAAAATATTTGACTCCAGAGTTATAGGACAACGAGAGGAGTCAATTCCTAATTTTCTTCTTCTTTGATGAGTCACCCTGTCAACAGTTGGGGGAGAATATTCAAAGTCGCATCTGAAGGATAACTAAAATATTTCATCTGTCTGAATGCAATATCCGACTTAGTGTATTTTTCATATGTAGGGATATGTGAGAATAAGTTCTTTGTATTCCATAAAATATAGAAGTCATCTATGAGTATATCAACACTGGTTTGGCCTCTTAGAGTATTGGTCATGTTCTAAAACTTATCATCTTTTTCTCTGGAAATAAACAACATTTTTTTTGTAGTTTTCATATGACAATAACTTGCCAAATTTATCCCAAGCTGAAGATAACTATTGGTTGTGGATCCTGATCATATTCTTGATTTAGGGGTCTTTGTTTTTAATCATGTTTATATCCCATGAAGACTTTACACCCCATAAGAATGTACACTCCTTCACGGAGGGTAGTGCAGTGGGGGTTACCCACTTGCGGGGTCCTGGGGAAAGAGGGCCCCCGAAGGAAAAATTTCCTTGTAAATGTATATTGTAATTTCATAGTAAATATGGTCTGTTCATTATAAGGTCGCATATATGGTGCTAGAATTTATGTTATAGTTTTTTTCCTTATAAGGAAACCCTCTTTTATGAGGGAAATGTATTGCGACTATGTATCATTGTGAATATTATATTCTGAGTGAGGAGACTATGAGAGAAGGAAGATGAAGCTACAATGGGTGTGTTGTAGGCTGTATCCCTTCATTTTATGGATAATAATAAAGGAAGGACCTGGAAATTTCTCTGGTGGATGTTGCCCATACTGGGTGAACCACATATATTTGTGTCTCTATTGTATTCTGTATCTTCTGTGTTTTATTTCCGCGTTTGTTTTATTTTATTGATCCGCGATCCTATTTTTCTAACAACTGGTATCAGAGTGAAAGATAACTCACAGGAAAAGAGAGTTCCTAGTTTGAGTGGGATCAATGACAGAAGATGGAAAGTTTAGGGTCGAGAAATTTAATGGCCAAAACTACTAGTTATGGAAGATGCATATGGAAGATTATTTATATCAGAAGGATCTATTTCTACCATTGGGTGGAATAGAAAAGAATCTGACGACCATGAAGGATGAGGAATGAGGGGTTCTTGACAAAAAGGAGCTAGGAATGAGACGAATAAGCCTAGCAACGTCGATGGCTTTCAATATTTCAAAAGAAAAGACAACAAAGGAGTTGATGTGCGCATTGGATAAGCTGTATGAAACACCCTCAACATCCAATAAGGTATTTCTAATGAAGAGATTATTTAATATGAATATGTCAAAATGTGGGTTTGTTGCAGATCATTTAAATGAATTTAATAGGGTTACTAATCAACTAAGTTATGTAAAAATGGACTTTGATGATGAGGTCATGGCTCTTCTAATTGTGTTCTCATTGCCATAAATATGGAATGAATTGGTCATGGTTGTAAGTAACTCTGTCTCTAGTTCAAATACTTTAAAATTTGATGATGGTATTGGTGCTATCCTTAGTGAGGAAATGTGATGTAAAAGTACAGGTGAGACATCAGGTAATGCATTAAACGTGTAGAATAGGGGAAGACAAAAGGATAGAGGAAAGGGCTCAAGGAACTACATGAATTCTAGGAAGGGAAGATCCAAATCCAGACTAGGAAAGATAGAGTGTTGGAATTGTGGAAAGAAAGGACATTTGAAGAAAGATTGCAGAACTCCAAAGCAACAAAGAGATGGACAATAGGAGAAAAATAAGGAAGCAAATGTAACATGTGATGTTTTACAAGATGCTTTGATTCTTTCTATAGATAATATTTATGAGTCTTGGGTAGTATATTCAGGGGCTTCATTTCATGCTGCACCCCATAGGAAACATTTTCTAGATTACGTTCAAGGTGATTTTGGTCAGGTTCATTTGGGTGATGATGCACCATGCAAATTTCTTGGAATGAGAAAGGTAGAAATAAAACAAAGGAATGTAAACCAATGGTTGTTGAAAGAGGTAAGACTTGCTCCAGATCTAAGTAAAAATCTAATTTCAACAGAGAAGTTGGAATGTGAAGGTTCCATATCCATATTTACAGATAAGATGTGGAAGGTTACCAAAGGATCACTAGTGATAGAAAAAGGAGAGAAGGTAGGTACATTGTATTTATCTACTGGTAATACTGACTCTTCTATCTCTTTAGCTTCTAAATGAGTGGATACAACACCGTGGAATCATAGGATTGAACACATGAGTGAGAAGGGGATGCAAATACTTCACAAAAGAAATTTGTTGCCAAATCTTAAACAAATTGATTTGGATTTCTGTGAGCATTGTGTTTATGGAAAACATAAGAGAGTCAGATTCCTTAGAGTCGGAAAAGAAAAGAAGAGTGAAAGGTTAGATTTTGTGCATACATATGTATGGGGACAAGATCATGTATCATCTCTTAGTGGCTCTCATTATTATGTTACTTTTATTGATGATGAAACTAGAAAAACTTGGGTTCATTGCATTCGAAAAAAATCTGAAGGTTTTGATACTTTTAAGAAATGGAAAGCTTTGGTTGAGAATGATAAAAGAAAAAGGTTGAAGTGTCTTAGATCAGACAATTGAGGTGAATATTGCAGCAAGGAGTTTGATGATTACTGTTCATACCATGGGATTCATAGAGAGAAGACAGTTCCAGGAACACCACAAGAAAATAGTGTGGTAGAAAGGATGGACAAGACAATCACGGAGCATGCAAGGAGTATGAGATTGCATGTTGGTCTTCCCTTACAGTTCTGGGAAGATGTTGTAGATATTGTTGTTTATGTAATAAGCATAGGACGTTCAATCTCTTTGGATGGTGGAATTCCAAAGGAGGCATGGACAGGTAAAAAGGTAAACTATTATTTTTTGAAGACTTTCGGTTGTGAAGCATTTGTCCATATTGATAAAGAAAATAGAACAAAGCTTGAGGAAAAATCCAAGAAGTGTACCTTTATTGGATATAGTGTTAATGATTTTGGTTATCGTTTATGGTATTATGAAAATAAAAAATAATTAGGAGTAGAGATGTCATATTCAATTAGAAGGTCATGTACAAAGATCAGTTGCAGGGAAAGAAACAAGAAAAAGAAAAACTAGAATACACAGTGTTTGATGAGAGCACTAAAAAATAAATTCTAAATGTACTAGAAAATCAAAATGTACAACAACAAGAGCAACATGTACCTCAAACTCCTGCAAGTTTTGTTAGAATATCTACTAGGTTAAGGGTGAAATCATGAAGGTGGGTTACACTTTTGCTTGTTTTATGACAAAAAAAACTGTATTTTCACAAGTTATTCAACTTCTGACGTATAAAAGTATTTTTTTTATTTAGAATTTCACTTTACAGTAAAAACAAAACTTGTGACGAATTGTGTTATCTTTCTAATGACTATTTTTCAAATTTTTTTTATCACGATTTGATATGTCAAATTGACAATTGTTTAACAGTATGTTTCTTAAACACGAAATGAATGATAATGAGTTACTTATTTCTACAACAGTGTTTTTTTTATTAAACTTATGTTTTGAAGAAACAAAATA
>JASDQU010736292.1:0-31377 GCA_032191745.1 Picea mariana | reverse complement strand
GCCGAAAAGTATTTCGGCCGAAATATTCTTACCGCGGGAAAATAATTCATTCAAAAAACATTGTACACGAATTTTGACGGCACCGTTAAATTTGACGTGTAAATTTTCGGCCGAATAATATTTCGGCCGAAAGTAATATTTGTTCGGCCGAAAAATTGCCGCTAGAAATTTTGGACCCGATTGTCACGAAAGTGTTACCCAACTTCATGATTTTACCCTTAAGTAGACCCTCTAAAGGATACTCTCCTTCATTGTATTATTTATTATTGACTGATTATGGTGAACTAGAATTTTATGAAGAGGAAATGCAGGTAGACACCAAAAATAAGTGGGAGCAAGGAATGAAAGAGGAAATGGATTCCTTGGTAAATAACCAGACTTGGGACTTGGTTCAATTGCCTACAGGAAAAAGAGAATAATAGAATAAATGGGTTTACAAGTTGAAGGAAGAAGATGGAGGAAAAAAACGGTACAATGCTAGACTTGNGTAAAGGGGTTTGCACAAAAGAAAGGTATATATTTTGATGAAATATTTTCTCCTGTTGTTAAAATGAATTCAATTAGGACTATTTTAAGTCTTGTGACAATAAAATATTTTCATCTTGAACAGTTAGATGTAAAAACAACTTTTATCAAGGGGATTTGGAGGAAGAGATTTACATGCAATAATCACATGGGTATGAGGTCAAAGGGAAGGATAATTTGGTATGCAGGTTGAATAATATCTTGTATGGCCTAAAGAAAGATCCAAGGAAGTGGTATTTGAATTTTGACAGGTTTATGACAGAACAAGGTTATAGTATATGTCATTCTGATCACTGTGTTTATTTTAAAAGGATAGAAAATGGAAGCTATATTATCTTGCTATTGTATGTAGATGAAATACTTGTTGCAGGGTCTAATATGCATGATATAAATGTGATCAAGAATAAATTATCTAATTCATTTGCGGTGAAGGATTTGGGTGCTACAAAGAAAATCCTTGGTATGAGAATAACAAGAGACAAGAAAAATCGTAAATTGACATTGTCTCAAGGTGAGTACATAGAGAAGGTGTTGGACATGTTTAGAATGAAGAATGCAAAACCAGTTAGTACACCTTTGCCCAACCATTTCAAATTAACTAAGGAAATGTGTCCCAAGACACAAGAGGAGATATAATACATGTCCAAGGTCCCTTATTCATCAATAATTGGCAGATTGATGTATGTGATGTTTTTCACAAGACCAAATATTGCACATGCAATGGGAGTTGTGAGCAGGTATATGAACAATTCAGGGAAATAACATTGGGAGGAAATAAAATGGATTCTCGGGTATTTGAGAGGTACTGCTACTCATGCATTATGTTTTGAAGGTTCAAACACTGTTCTATATAGATATGTTGATTAAGATATGGAAGGTGATAAAGATAGCAGG
Source organism: Picea mariana (assembly GCA_032191745.1). NCBI lineage: Eukaryota > Viridiplantae > Streptophyta > Pinopsida > Pinales > Pinaceae > Picea > Picea mariana. The sequence goes on along the minus strand of JASDQU010736292.1, from coordinate 29,958 downwards.
AAGAGAACAACATGGCATGTTTTTACTGTAGGTGAAACAACAATAATTTGGATTTCGAAACCACAAAAGGTTGTTTCGCTTTCAACAATAGAGGTAGAGTATGTTTCTACTACAGAGGCTAGTAAAGAGATGATTTGGTTATAGAGGTTTATGGAGGAATTGGGAAAGAAGCAAGAGAATAAGATGTTGTACCATGATAGTGAGAGTGCCAGTCATCTTGAAAAGAACTCAGCTTCCATTAGAATACTAATCATATACAACTCAGGTACCATTTGATACGATCCATCTTGTAAGATAGACATTTGAAGTTGGAAAAGATACACACTAGCCAGAATCTTGCAGAGAAGTTAACTAAGGGAGTAACCAGGGAGAAACTAAGTTCCTTCTCAGTTTCAGTTTGTCTTCAAGCATGAAGGTGAAGATGATATATTTTCCAGGTCCAACAAGGTTCATAGTCTAGCATATACAACAACGGTGGAGTTGTTGAGATCAATCTCCAAGTGAGAGATTGTTGGTTGTGGAGCTTGATTATCTTCCTGATTCAGAGGTCTTTTTTTTTAGTTGTATTTATACCCCATGAAGACTTCACACCCATGAATAATGTACACTCCTCCAAGAGGGTAAGTGCATGGGGGGTTATCCCCCCTGTGGGGGTTCAAGGGAGAATCCCCTGAAGGAAAAATTGCCTTGTAAATGTATATTGTAATTTCATAATAAATCTAGACCGTTCATTATAAGGTCGTATATATGATGATAGAATTTATGTTAATGTTTTTTTCCCTAGAAGGAAACCCTCTTTTATCAGGGAAATGTATTTCGACTATGTATCATTCTGTATATTGTATTCTGAGTGAGGAGACTGTGAGAGAAAGAAGAGGAAGTTTCAATAGGTGTGTTGTAGGTTGTTTCCCTTTATTTGCTGGATAACAATAAAGGAAGAGCCTGAAAAATTCTCTGGTGGACGTATCCCACAATGGGTGAACCACGTATATCTATGTCTCTATTGTATTATGTATCTTTTGTGTTTTATTTCCGAATCTATTTTCTTTTATTTCTCCATGATCCTATTTTTCTAAAAGATAACCCCATTTTCACTAAATTCTCAAATTTGTTGGAAAAAAATTCCACATTCCTTTTCAATGCTATGCATTCATTATAAATTTGTTGTATCAAATTCCTCTTCATGTTTATTCTTTCAATTTCCATCCCCATTGTTGTTCGGTCATTAACACCTTTCCTCAACAATGTCTCTCTAGAATTTGAATTCATGAACTTTATGATATGAGTGGCTACCTGTGGTCTTGTTCCCAATCCATGAAATGATTTATGTATCACTTCATCTTCTTCATCCACCAACAACATTTCATCATCTATAATTTTGAAGTAATCCCAAAGCCTGGCTACTTCACTAATAATTTCCTCCAAGATGAGATGCTTGGATCCTACCAAATATGGTTTACTTGAAAGTTTAGTCTTCATTTGTTCCATATTAGCTAACATTTTATCATTCAACTTATGATATTTTGAAATAAATTTGTCTTTGTGTTTGATATCTTCTTTGTACTCTGATATTTTTTTCTTTAGGCTTTCAATTTCAAATTGTTTTAGGTTTAGATATGCTAATACCCTTGATATTCTAGTTGTTGGATCTGATGTTTGTGCTTCTTGAAAAGAAGAAGATCTTCCTTTTAAACTTTCAATCTATTTTTCATACATTTCCATGTTTTCTCCCATCTGTACCATTTTCTTCACAAGTTGATCTTTCGCTTCCTGGATTTCCACGAGTTTTGGAGTTTGTACATGGTCGATTCCTGGTATTTTGATCTTTTGTTTCTAAACTTGGATTTATTTGTCTTTTTTTTTCACCAGTGCTTGTATGGATGTATCATGTTTTGGATTTTTTCCAAGTTCTATTATCCATTGTTCTAGCTCCTCCACTCTTATTTGTCTAATTCTGGTAGCCAACTTTTCATTCTTTAACTGATTTTTGGGCTTATCATTGATGGGTTGAAGTTTATTGATTCTAAGATTGGCTATCACAACATCTCTGTTTATCATCTTTGCAGTTTGTCTGTGTAAGTCAAATTTATCCAAAGGATGCACATTATTTAAATCAATAGAGATATTTGTTACTTTTTTTCTGATCCTTTGGCTCCATGACTGCTATATTCATCCTCCCTTTCTCATAATCTCAAACTGAGATCAGTCTGGTATGATATGCATCATGGTTATAGAATTTTGGAATAATGCTCTTTTTTAAACATGCATTTGCCTTTCTATTTTCCATGGATTGCTAAACTTGGTCTAATTTATTTGAGTGTTCACTAGTGCCTGAATTTAATTCACTTTGACCTGCCACACCTTTAATTTTTTATGAATATATCACCTCTACAGTCACATAATGGCCCTTTTTTCTTTTGCATTGTTTCTTCAGGAAACTCTATTTCTTCTTCCTCTTCAACTTCTTCTAATTTCTACTTCTTGGCTGATCTTTCTTCCCCTGTTTCTAAACTCTTTAAGGTAGACTTTGAGTGTTTCATTTTGTATTTCATTTCAAACTATTGTGGAGTTTGTGTGATTAGGGATTTTTTTGACCAATCAACTGATTTACCATGGATCTGTAGAATGTTCATAACATCTTTCCAACTATCTTGATTTTACAACAAATCCAGTTGCTCCTTTTGTTGATGTTGATAAGTAGTTTGCCCATGTGAAATTATTTTTGATGAAATTATTCCATGAGGGTCATAATTCCATGGTTCTCCTTGTTGTAATCCCAGAGATAAAATCATATTTGTTGTCACCTGCAGTGTTGACCTGGTATTCACAATGAAAGGAACTACTTCCTTATTCAATTTAAAATTCACTTTATACTTATTTGGCACAAAGTGTATTTCATCAAAGTTCAATATTTTTATAACATATTGAAGAGAAAAAATTATGGGAGTCATAAAAACATGCAAGCAAAAGGGATCAAGTTGACAACCATAAAACATGATTACAGTGTAATGTTCAAAGACATATCAGTCTCGCACTCTTTTATCTAGGATTAACTGTAATCATTTTTTGCACTCTAGAAATATTATAGGAGGAACCTCATTGTATATGATTTGGTAGTCTTTAGACATAAAATGATCCATATACTATGAAAATTCAACATTTAAAGGTTTCTTTATAATCAAAAAAGTCCAATGAGTAATTGAGGTTGGATTACCAAGATCATCTTCAATGTTTAGTCCTAGGTGCATAAAATAAAAGAATTGTGGGAACAAAAAGAGGTGGACCAGGTATGAATAGTATCTGAAGCTTCTAAGAGACTCAAATTCAGAAAGCTAGTAGTGAATTTGATCTTCTATGAACTAGGCATAATTGAATTTAGTAATGGGTTTGGTTTTTATATGGATGTTAAGCCCTAAATAGTGGAACATTACCCCTTAATTGGGGTATATTACATTAGTAATGCTATTTTATTTATGTCATCTTGGCTCCATTAGTTGTAACTGTACCTACTAGTCTCCTATATATACCAAGGATACCTTTTCATTTGGAATCATATTGTATTTGGAAATTTATGTGGTGTATAAGGAGGTTTCCCCTCGATGAGGATTATTATTTGAAATTATCTCTTTTTCCAGGAATTTAGTACTTATTATGAGGTTTTTTATGCTATTTTGATATTTGGTTCTTAAAATTTGGTATCAGAGCTCAAGGTCTTAGGGTTTCGCTACTTCATCTGAGACGCCTTGGAATTTTTTATATACCTTGTTTTCTGCGATGTTTCAGAAGGAACCCCTTGGAGGATATTTATTAGACGGATCAAGGTACGTGGGGTTCAAATTTCAGCTCCCGAGGCCTTATACTTTTGGAGATATAGCCTATGTAAGATAGGGTTCTGGAATCATCCTGAATTTAGTCATCGCATAATTTTCACTATAATTTTTTTCTGTGACATTTCAGACCCTGAAACCTCGAGGATATTCATAGAAATTATCAAGGTAGCTGTGATAAAAATTTAAGCTTCTGGTTCATCCTACTTTTGTAGATACACCCTGTGTAAGATAGGGTGTCTGACTAGTCATATTAACTATTCTCAAACAAGTGTTCTAGGTAAAACAATGATATCTTCTTCAATGAGTATCAAAATTAAGTGATACTAGTTGCATTGGATAGTAGACAGTCTGTAGTATTTCTGGTGCATGTTTCAGAATGAAATATCAAATATTGTGGTCTTGGCACTCTTTACAAGTACACTCTCCTAGAAGGGACAAAAATTAGTAAGGTGTGGGGAAGTTACCATAAATTCCACTTGTAAAATCCAATTTTGACCAGACCTGTGGAATTACAGATAAGACATATCAAAGAACTACAAAACGAAATTTCCAGACCCAGAAGGGATGAAATTTTGGAGATACAAGAGAAGAAAGATTGTTTAGTAGAACCACCTTGAAATCAAGGTTTAAAAGTGATACTTGGCCAACATTCCCCTAAAAAAGGGAACTTCTACACCAAATAAGTCTCCAGATAGTCCTACTTGGACTCTTGATGAAGGTGAAGAAATGTGCAGGGACATAAATGATTTACAAAAGAAGAAAGTAACAAAAGATGAACTGCAAGGGATGATGGATTCAACTGAAGCTAAGTTGGAGGCAATAATGGATATGAAGAAGGATGGTTTAGAAAGGGAGATCATGGAAGGATTGAAAAAATTCCTAATAGAGAGGCCACCTGAAAGTGAAAATGTATCCCATGAAATTCATGATGAGGAAACAATGAAGATGAATCAATATTGGAGAAACTCCAACTTTGGGTTGAAGATCAACCACTTTACTAAGATTGATATGAGGAAGTTTGATGGCAAGGATCAAATCACATGGGTAATTTAGATGGAGCATTTCTTTGATCTACATGATGTGCTGCATACACAAAAGGTACAAATTGCTTATTTATATTTAGAACCCAATCAATTTGTGTGGTATTGATGGCTTTGTTCTCGCAAATCACTTGTCACTTGGACAATTTTCACAGAAGAAATGATAGCACACTATGAGGATACAAGGAACAATACCTTCTTTAGCCAATTGATAAATCTCAATCAAAAGGGTTAAGTTAAAGATCATATTGAAAACTTCCAAAGATTGAATATAAAGGTAACATATATTCCCAATGAGCACACGATTAATGTATTCATAGGAAATTTAAAGGATAACATTCAACATGAGGTTCTCCTTTGGGAACCCAAATCATTGGAGAATGCATTCAGGGTGGAGAGAAATGTTGAAAGGAACAATATGGATATTACTACTAGAAGGACCACTCCTAACATCTATCGAGAGAATAATGTTCCTTCTTCTAAAACACGTCAACCTACTAGGTTGACACCTCAACAATTGGAGGAAAGAAAAGAAAAAGGTTTATGCTTTATTTGTGACAACAAGTACAATAAGGGACATAAGTGTGGTGAGAAGAAATAATTCTACATAGATTGTGAAGAGGAAGAAGAAGAAGAAGAAGAAGAAGAAGAACCATCTGAAGATGAAAATGTAGAAGAGATTTCTTCTGAAGAGTTGACTCCCACAATATCATGTAATGCATTGGCTAGAATTAGCACTCCTCAAACCCTCAATATTGAATGATATATAAAAAATAAAAAGGTAATAGTCCTAATTGATTTTGGTAGTACTCATAATTTCATTCACTATAAATTAGCCAAAGTTCTCAATTTCTTTATATATCCAGTGCTAGAGTTTCAAGTAAGATTGCAAATGGAGGAACTATTAATTGCTCAGGACAATTCCATAAGATCAATCTTACTATGGGGGAATATGTAATGAATATTCCAATGATTTCTATACCCATGGTTGGCATTGATGTCATACTAGGCTTCCAATGGTGACAATCATTGGGAACAATGGATTTTAATTTTCAAAAACTTTTCCTGAAATTTTCATTGGAAGGAAATGAAATTGAGTTAAGGGGTATCAGAGGGAAAACCAATAAGGTGATAAGCTCTAATGGCATGAAAAATTTATTGAAAAAGAGGAATCAAGGTGTAATTGTACAACTATGATCACTATATGTTCAAACATCTAAGCCATATTTTTGCCTAGATCTCCAGGGGATCATTGATAATCATTACAAAGTATTTGAAGATATTCCCAAAGGTCTTCCAACCAATCAAAATCATGATCATGTTATTCACCTAATTCCTGGGAGTGTTCCTCCTAACATCACGCCTTAGAGAGACCTTTATGCCCAAGATAATGAAATTGAGAATATGGTTGAAGAAATGTTAGAAGCTGGCATTATTAGACCTAGCCAAAGTTCTTACTCTGCACAAGTGGTAATGGTACTCAATAAAGAGGGCTCATGGCGTATGTGTCCAAATTATAGAGAGCTCAACAAGATCACTATTAAAGATAAGTTTCCCATTCCCGTCATTGATGAATTGTTAGATGAACTACATGGAGAAATCTATTTCACAAAGTTGGATCTCCATTCAGGGTATCATCATATTAGAATGAAGGAAGCATATATCTCCAAAACAACATTCCAGATTCATGAAGGGAATTATTTATTTTTGGTCATGCCTTTTGGCCTTATGAATGCACCTTCCACATTCCAAGGGTTGATGAATTCCATTTTAAAGCCCTTCCTTCAAAAATTTGTGCTAGTATTTTTTGATGATATACTAATCTATAATAAGTCTTGGCAGGATCATGTTCGACAATCTGACAAGGTGCTACAACTACTAAAGAAGAAACAAATGTATGCCAAACCATCCAAATTTTTCTTTGGGGTGAAGGAGGTAGAGTATTTGGTTCATATTATATCTCATGAAGGTGCCAAGGTATACCCTAACAATATTAAGGCCATGATGGATTGGCCGATTCCCAGAACATTGAAGAATCTTAGAGAATTTTGGGGTTTGATAGTTTAGTACTGCAAGTTTGTTCGGAACTATGGAAGAATAACAACAGCTTTAATGACATTAACTAAGAAGGATGCATTTTCATGGACTCCAGAGGAAACTCAATATTTTGATTGACTTAAAGAGGCGATGTGCAAAGATCCTTTCTTGACCACAACAGACTTCACAAAAACCTTTATTATGGAATGTGATGCCTCAAGAAATGGCATTGGTGTTGTTCTAATGAAAGAAGGAAGGCACCTTCCTTTTGAAATTTGAGCACTCAAGGGAAAGGACTTAAAAAAACCCATTTATGAGAAGGAAATGATGGAAATACTACATGCATTGAAGAAATGGTGCCCTTACCTAATAGGTAGCCACTTCAAGGTCAAAAAATATCATGACAGTATAAAATTATTCTTGGAACAAAGACTATATTTAGAAGAACAACAAAAATGGGTGACCAAGATGTTGGGTTATGATTTTTAAATCATCTACAAAAGAGGGAAGAAAAATGTTGTGGCAGATGCACTCTCAAGAAAGGATGAATATTTTGAGGTCTTTCTCTGTGCTATCTTGATCATCCAACATGATTGGATAATACAAGTGAGGGATGAATGGAAGAATGAAGAAAACGTGTGGACTCTCATTCAAAGGTTGCAACAAGATTCCGGTGCATCAGATACATTTACATGGAAAAATGATTCACTATGGTAAAAATATCTCTTATATTTATGTAAGAACTCCCAACTCAAACAAAAGGTACTCTTGGAATTGCACACCTCTCTGGTAGGAGGGCACTCAGGATTTTTGAAAACCTACCATAGGGTCAAGAAGGAATTTTTTTGGGATGGCCTTAAAAATGATGTTCAAAGGTTTGTGGAAAAATGTTTGGTTTTCCAACAAAATAAGGTGGAAACAATTAATAGCCTAGGACTTTTACAACCGTTAGCCATCCCAAGTCATCTTTGGGAGGAGGTTTCCATCGATTTCATCACAAGGTTACCAAAGTTTTAAGGAAAGAGTGCCATCATGGTGATTGTTGATAGACTGACCAAGTACGAACACTTTTGTGCAATCTATCATCCTTTCAAAGCTAGTATAGTTGCCACTGCATTCATGGAGATAGTTCAAAAGCTACATGGAATCCCAAAGATTATTGTAAGTGACAGAGATCCCATCTTCACTAGACATTTTTGGACATAATTATTTTCTTGTTTGGGTACTCAATTGGCTCATAGCTCATCTTATCATCCTCAATTTGATGGACAAACTGAGATAGTGAACAAATTTATGGAAGGATACCTCCATTGCTTTGTCTTTGATAAACAAACACAATGGTTCAAATGGTTACCCTTGGAAGAATTGTGGTAAAACACATCCTTTCATACTGAAACAAAAATGACACCATTTAAGGCACTCTATGGATATCACCCACCTTCCATCACTTCTTCTCTAAAATAAAAATTTAAGGTTCAAGTAGTTGAAGATCACATTGAGCATCAACAACAAGTTCTCCAACTATTAAAGGACAACCTGACCATGGCACATAATCGCATGAAACAATAGGCATATCAACATCGTAGTGAAAGAAGTTTTGAAGTAGGGGATTGGGTATTTTTAAGACTACAACCATACAAATAGATGTCCCTCAAGCAAGATAAGAAGGATAATAAATTATCACCAAAGTATTATGGCCCTTATAAGGTGTTGCAAAATATTGGTACTATGGAATACAAATTGGAGTTACCTGCATCTTCGTGAGTACACCCAATTTTCCATTTTTCATGCTTAAAGAAGGTTACAGGTGACAAGATCCCAGTTTAGACTATATTTCCATAACTTGACGAGGAAGGAAAAATCATATTGGACCCTGAAGCTATCATTGACACAAGAATTCCCCAGTTGAGGAATAAATCCATTTCAGAGTATCTCATTAAGCGGAGGAAACTACCTGCTGAAAATTCCACTTGGGAAGATGATTCATTTATACAGAACAATCCATAATTACTCAAGCATTGCAGACAACACTTTTCTGAAGGGGAGGGGCATGTAAAGTCCTAAATAGTGGCACATTACCCCTTAATTGGGGCATATTACATTAGTAATGTTATTTAATTTATGTAATCTTGGTTCCATTAGTTGTAACTGTACCTTGTAGTCTCCTATATATACCAAGGAGACCTTTTCATTTGGAATCATCTTGCATTTGGAAATTTATGTGGCGTATAAGGAGGTTTTCCCCTCGAAGAGGCTTATTATATGAAATTCTCTCTTTTTCAAGGCATTGAGTACTTATTGTGAGGTTTTTTTATGCTATTTTGATATTTGGTTCTTAAAAAGGGAAGATTGAGACCATTATCCCTAATTCAAATTCATCAACTGTCAAATCATCCTTTTTCCCCAATATCATAGAAATAATGGAAATAATTTTCTGGGAAGTCTCAAGAAAGAGACTTGTTTGAATGACAACATTATCACCATGTACATCAAGATTTGTACATATGTATGCCTCTAACAGAGAAACCCTATCTTTTGATTCCATTTCTCTAAAATATTTGGCTGCTACTAGTTCATTTAGTATTTCACTATCAGGATTAAGTAGTCATCTCATCATTTCACTAATATTTTGATCATTTAATTCAATGAGAATAGACTTGGCTTTGGAAATTATAACTCTTTTGGATGGAATATAATTCTCTATTCACCACACTACAAATTATGAAAAATGGAAAACTTGAGGTACTACGAATTTGGTGAGGTCAGATTTCCATGCGTGATAATGGTCAACTAAATCTTGAAAACCTTGGTTTTCCTGTTGGTATAACACAGAGGAATCGAACGACAAGACATGATCGAAAACGACTTTATCTCTGTCAACAAGATATCCTTCTATGGGTTTTGGATTTTTCTTACATTTTGTAGATTGGGATGTTTTCATTTTGATATTGACAACAGAAGAATAAGAGGGTTTTAAAATTACCCGTGAAGGATGCTGACCGAGGTAGGTATCAGACTGGAGTAATAATGGCGAATTTTTGTAAGAACTGCTAACTGGGTGCTCGAACTCTTCATAAACTCATAATAAATTAAATGTTTGACCCTTTTCCCTTTTAACCTTTCGAAATACATATGTGTCGTTATATTATTAGTGAAAAACTAATAATAAATACAAATCTTACCTTTTCCGCCGATTTATGTGCTGCTAGACACGTGTTGGCTCCATGTCTATTATGGGGAGGTCAGGTGTGGTTAGGATAGCCACACACCCTGGGGCCCGCAATAGACAAATGGACGCCAGGTCAAAATGAGGTTGACCATAGTAGATTTTTGCGCCCCCCTACTTTGTGTTAAACATTGAGCACACAGGGGGAGGGGGGCTGCAATCAAATATGTGTCATTGATCTAATGATCTGGAGCACGTGGTCTAATATGCATGAAATAGACACATTTATTAATATAAAAAACTATAAAAAAATGAAAAATATAAAACCTACACTAAGTTTTAAACAAAATCTAAACTTTATTAAACTTAAATGCATTTTTTCTAAACTATATGATAAATATTTACAAAATAAACCTTTTTTTTATTAAAATAAAAACTATTCTATTTTTTTTTTATTTCATTTATTTGAATTTAATTAATTTATTTTTAGTTTTTATTGTTTTGTATGTTTTTATTTATTTTTCTAAGACCAAAATGTCTTATTATTCCTAACTTATAAGTCATAAAATTTCCAAATTTATAAAATTTGGATTATGTTACAACATTTGGCTCCATCTGGGGATTGTGTTTCCCTACGAGACACTAAAGAACATGTAGACCAAGTTCCTTTTATTGGGTCATGGAGTCATTATTCTACATAAAATTTAATAATATAGTCCTACTGAATGGTGTTTTCTTCATGAAATCACAAACACTCTTCTTCTCACTTATAGATTAATTTATGATTGAAGGAACTAAATGACCACCAATTTCAGAATTCAACATGTTTATATAGAATATAACCAGGAAATATAAAAACATTACACTTATCCAACTTTACTCTAAAGTTGTTTATGGTAATATAGTCTAAATTTTGTCCAAGGAGTCAAATTTATAATTAGTGTTTTCTGCTTCAAGGATTTTTAATATTTCAAATACTATATAGGTTAGAACATAGTTTTTTTATGATAAAACTAATTTTAATTGAGTATTATAGTAAAGACACTTATTTAAACTCCTCCTCATTTTCATGTTGTTTCTACAAAAATCATCCATAGCCTATGGTGTAGTCACCCCGAAATCACAGGCCTTGATTCACTTCCAGCAATTGTCCATTGCCCTGGTCAAGATACTTGCATTGCCCACTTGAATTTCCTTTCACCATCTCTTTAAGTTTGTTTTACATTTTATAGGGGATGGGGGAAATCAATATGCTTTTTTAACATTTAAGGGATGATGTTTGTTAGTCAAGAATTAGTCAGCTATGCCTGAGTTATAAAGTATACTCATAATTTTTCATTTTTTCAGATATAGTTCCATCCTTTCCAAAATATCTTATTTCGGACATATACCTTGCGTAAAACAACAAACTACATGTTTGACTCTAAAGCCTTTATTTAGAAGGAGATTACCTAAAACATACCTTTTCAACTTTAGTGAGTGTATTATTATATTCTCCTTCCTAGTTTTTAGTTAACATGTTAAAATCCTCCCGTAGGGGTGTAGATGGATTGGCAAGTGCTGTGTAAATGGAAGGAAATTTGTAAAAATGAGGTCTCATGTTCGATTCTCACCCCGATTTACTTGTGCACCATTCTTTCGGGATGGGTGGTTGGACCTGGGGTTAGAGTGGTATCCGACGGTGATCGAACCCATGTCACACGAGTACGAGAACCGTGCGTTGCCGATTCCCCCAATAATAAATAAATAAATAAATAATAAAAAAAGAATCCTAGTCAGTGGTTTAAGACAGTTTGTTCTATTAAGATATTTTAGAATTTTGAGAAGGGAAGAGATTATTTATTTGTTTTGATAAATCTACATTTATTTTTATCCTAAAGTTTCTAAAAATAAAGAAATGACTTAAAGAAAAACCAAAGGAAACTAACTATATACAATGGGTGGCTGAATAAAAATTTAAAATTGAATGAAATGTTTCAGAAATCGCCCATTAATAGGAAATTCCAACAGATTTCCTTCCAAATTTTGAAGAGAAAATGATTTTTTTCCCTCTACCGAAACAATCTTGTAGGGTCCCAACCATAAGTGATCAATCTTTCCATGCTTGCTAGGATATTCTCTCCTTGTATCCCATTTTAGTACTAGATCACCAGGGGACAAATCTCTCTATTTTTCTCTTCTGTCAAAGATAGATTTCATCTTGTCTTGATATTCTTGAAATTTCTGATCAACTTTCTCTCTAGCCTATTGTAATTCAATCAACTGGTTCATTCTTCTAGTAAGGTCATTAGGTTCTTCATCAATATCCTTCATCAATTTCATCATAGGAAAAGAAAGGTTAATAGGGAGAAAACATCAATGTCGCAAATAAATTGAAAAGGAGACATACATGTATACCTTTTAGTGTTGATTATGTTGGCCCAAAGTGCAAATTTGAAATGAGAGTCCCAAGCTTTCTTATTTTCAGTTAACATTTTCTTGATAAGGCTCATTAGACCTTATTTGATGATTCAACTAATCCATTACCCTAAGGATAATAAGAATTTGAATGACCAAGAATGATATTTTATTTTTGAAAGAAATCTATCATAGCCAGAGACTCAAATTTTTGAGCATTATCAATTATGATTTTCCTACGGAATCCAAACCTAGCTAAAATATTTTCTTAAAGAAATTTGATTACAACTTCATCAGTAGAAAATCCGGTGGGAGTTTCTTCTACCCATTTTGAAAAGTAATCAGTTTCTCTCAAAATCTGTTTTTGTTGAGCACTAGAAGTAGGATGAATTTCACCTATAAAGTCTAAACCTCATTGTTGGAAAGGAGATTCATGTTTTAAGGGAACCAATGGTAATGATGTAATTTTTTGTTTTCTTGAAAAAAATTGACATTCCCTACAAGATCTAACCTTTGCATTTACCTCAAAAAAAATCTTTGGCCACTAGTATCCAACTCGCAGTATTTTATATGCAGTCTCTCTCCAAGCATGGTGTTCTCCACAAATTCCTTTATGAAATTCATCTATTATACCTGCAGCTTCATCTTCAACAATATAATTAAGAAATATTCCCAAAGGGTCTTTGCAATAGAGATTTTCATTCATTATACAATACTTAATTTCTTGAAGCCTAAGAGATATAGCCTTTGCTTGAATGAAATATGATGGACATACAAGATTTTGCAGATAAAAGACAATGTTTTTGTATGAGGGAGAAGGAGAAAACTTGTCATGATTTCTTACCAAGGGATGCTTCAAATATGTCTTCTCATTTGTAGTAGAAGGATGCTCTATTATGTCTTTAATATGATTTACTCCAAGGACTCTACAATTAGATTCAACTAACATTTTTTCCAAACCTTGTCCTCTGATCGATTTTGTTGGTTTTATTCCCAGATCATATTCGTGGATCTTTTCTATCCATTTACATCTCTTTCCATATGTGTCAGGTTTATTTAGAATCTCTTTCATTGTGATGCTAGGAACATATGCAATAATTTTGGAGTGAAGAACATAGACTCTGAAATATTTCAGAGCTTTCAATAACACATAAACTTGTTTTTCCATTATGTTATATTTTAGCTCTGAATCTCTCAAAATTTTGCTGAAAAAATGCAATTTGTTGTTACTGCTTTTCTTCTTTCCTTTGTAAGAGGACAACAACAATAGTATTATCAGATGAAAATAAGAAAACAATAAATTCCTTAGAATAATTTGGGCTTTCCATTACCAGTTCTTTTACCGGAGCTTTATTGATTCGATCAAATGAGTATCTAGCTTCTGGTGTTAAGTACCTAAATAGATATGCCAATATACTTCATAAATAACCCTTAAAATAAAAAAGAATACACAAAACCATTCACCACACTATTAAACACAAGAATGTAGACATAACCCTAGAGGCAGGGTAACACCATATATTATTCCTTATGGAAGGAATGCACTCCTCAAGCAATACTTGCTTGTACAATAACAAAATACTTCACCATGCTCCAATACATTGCTTACACTTATTTATATAGAATTTTTTATCTTCTAGGAAAATTCTATAGAAATAATCTTCTAGAAATCCTATTTATTATATCTAACTACCATTGTGGGAATTATTTAATAATAAGGTGGACCTAGTCCACCTTACATTGAATGACCTCCATTGTAATTCATAACCCCATTCCCATTGGGTACCTCCCATATTACCTCCCTATGTATACTACATTCCAGCTCCCTTAAGCATGTTTCATCCTCAAAATATGAGAAGAGACCATACAATATGACCACCTAAGAATTGTAGCCAACTAGTGCCAAGTACAACCATGCATCCATCCTAATGGAAGACGACCAAGATGTCCAAATGATTCCTTTCCACCCTGAACTTTCTCGTCATCGTGCCGGTGTTTCCATGGGATTGGTTGTTTATCCTGATGTCTTCTTGTAGTTTTGGTAGGCCTCCATGCACCTATTGATTGGCTTTTTTTATGGTTCCCCACTGGTTCATAAGTGTGTTGATTATCACACCCTTTTCTTGATGACTATTGTTTCTCTATATGATGCGGATGGAGATACACAAAAAATGTAGGAATCGTTTCTTTTTTCTTCAAATCTGTAACACATTGTGCCCTTGATTCAATGACCTCCTTAGCTTATTTATTGTGTTTGTCCTATGCCTTTTCTTTATCTCCTTCTATATATTCTTCCTTTGGTTAAGCTTTCGACTCTACAATAACTTCTTTGATTCCCCCCATAGACCCATCTTACTTATTAAGAGGCAAATCCTGCAATGTAATTTTATTTTTCTTGTACCAATTCTTTAGAAACTTTTTTTGCACATTAATATTAACTACACAAACTGAGTTCATCCAATGATATCCCCAAAAAATATCCACATCGTCCATATCTATTGCACAAAAATCAGAATGCAACACATATTTATCCATAGTGAGCTTCAAATCTTTAAAAATTTGAATAGTTTGACCCTCAACAAGTGTGCTTTGGATATTCTTTGCAAGAACTTGCAATCTATTAACCAATTGAACATAGATAAAATATTGTTTGCAACTAGGGTTAATATAAACAATTACATTTTCTTTATGAATACAACCATGAACTTGTAACATATATTTGCCACATGAAAATAAACCCTTGTTTCTCCCTTTATCAAAATGAAACCATTTATCTAAAAGTAAATTTTCAAATGCTTCATCAGAAAGTGCCATAATCTTGGCAGGGTTCAATGATTGCCACCATATCTTAACATCATCTGTGAAATTAATGGGTAACATCAATTTCCAATTTTTCCAAACTAACTTATGTTAAGATATTTAGACACTTAGGAGTTAGTTAAGATATACTTGGTATAATGTGTCATTAGGTAAAAGTGTGTTTCTTAGTGTGTTTCTTTAGTATGCAGTAGTATGCATTTGTAGTTAGGAAATCCGATGGTCACGATATGTTACCGGCATAGAGTGATTCGACGATTCATACTCTCCTCGATCTTAATGACCATTGATCTGTGTCTTAACACTCGATTGGTCCATGATATCTATTTAAAGAGCATGAAGGGTCATTTTTCGATGATCATTTGTGAGAATCTCTCTTGTAAAATCTCTCTGTAATATTTTTCTTTTGCATTAATAAACTGCTCCAAGTGGTCGCATTGGCTGGGGCCATGGATGTTTCCCCGTAGGGGTTTTACCACATGAAAAAATCGGTGTGTTGATCTTTGATATGGTCATGTGAGTGGTTACTGAAGATGTTCTTCCTCTTTTGGAATACCTGTGTTGTCAAAAATGGTATCAGAGCTTATTTGAAGATCCACTCCTGTTGTAGATCGAGATCGTGAAGTCGAGTTGCCTCATCTCCATGTTTTGTCATTTTCGTACATTTATGGGCTGATAGGACTATTCCATTGTATCCATAGCACTCATTTCATTCAGCATCAATATTCATTTCACTCGAAAAGGTTTCTGTTTGCCCAAGATACGACTATTACAATTAGATCCAAAGGTATAAAGTTTGAATACACATGTTTTTATATTTTTGCACAATAGCGTTTTGGTTTTATTTCGGTTTTGTATTATTTATTTTTGGGTTTCTACTCTTTATATCTATGTATGCTCTTTTCCCCACTCCCTGTTTGATCTTGGAAAATCCGAAACAGATAGGAAAAGGTGCATCTTCCGGGTAAGCTAATCGAGATCTAACCCTTGTTGTCATCAAGAAGCGCAATTTTTTTCTTGTGTGATTTTTTTTTTTAGCATGCTCTCCAAGGCCGTCTTCAACAACAACAACAAAAATCCTCCTTTTGAACATTACAATATGTTTTTCTAGATCATTTGGTTAAAAGTTTTCTTATTAAGTAAGAGGTATTGAGTTCAAGTCTCTCTTTTGTTACTTTTTTTTTTTTAAATTCATGCTAAAATTGTAAAGTGTATTTCACTTCAAGTATAAAAGTGAATCACTATAAGTAGATTTAATATTTTATTTTAGAGTTATTTATTTTGCATGCAACTTTTCTGTTATAAAGTAACTTCATTGTAAACGTGATCGCCACTTCTCTTTATAAAAGTGGGTCACTTCATAAAGCACCTTACACTATCACGTGGTCATTTGGTTGTCGTTTATGCCTTTTTTTAAAAGGGCATAACTCTCACATCCGAAGTCTGTTTTCAGTGCCGTTTTTTTTAAAACCTCATAAATTTTCTAGATCTTTACATCCAGATCATAAGTTTCAATTTTTAAATCCATATTATCTTCATATTTAATATGGCTTCTACAAGTAATGTTTTTCTTACCAACACCAACTACTTCCAATGGAAATCTCATATGGAAGATTTATTAAGAAGTAAAGGCTTGTACCGGATTACCTTGGGAAAGGAAAAAGAACCCACTGATGATGATAAGAAAGCCAAATGGGCTAATAGGAGTGACGAATCATGTGGGCTAATCGGAATGTCCATCTCTCCTGATTTAAGATACCACCTTCAATAAATTGATGACCCCGAAGAAGCTTGGGAAAAGATTTAATCTGTGTTTGGTAAACTCAATATTATTCGAGCACAACAATTAGAAAATCACGTACTGACCTTTATTCCAAGTGATTTTTCTTGCCTTGGAGACTATCTATCTAGGTTTAAAACACTCAGAATTTTATGTGAAGAATGTAAGATAAAAATGGAGGAAGAGAATTGCATCTATCTTATTCTTTCTAAGCTAGGTAGTGCATATTCTGTGTTTGTATCTACCTTTTATTCCATGAGAGAGGTTCTAGGGAAATCTTATGAAAAACCCACTCTTGAGTCCTTTTGTGCTGCTTTGATTAGAGAGGAAGATAAGCTTGTACAACTTGGAGTGATCAACATTGCAGGTACCTCCAACAAATCCTTAGTTTCCCAGCAAAAATATAAACCCAAGAATCCCAAGAAGCAACATCATCGCCACAAAAACAAGCAATATAAGGGTCCCGAACCCACTCAGACAACTTTTTCTCTGAATGGAGACAAAGGAGAAAAATATAAAAATAAGAAGACTGACATACATTGCAACTTTTGTGATAAAGATGGTCATGATGAGTCCAAATGTTTCAAGAATATGGAATCTTTAGAAGCAACGATGAAGAAAAACAACATCAATATTGATTCTACTTCTTCTTCTTCTTCTCATGGACATGCACTTTCTGCTTCTAGTTTCTCTTTCAATACACCTTCTACTTCTACTTCTGAGAAGTGGCTTATTGATTCTGGAGAATTTTATCATATGGCTAAGAATAAAGACATATTTTCTACTCTAAATGAATGTAACAAAAAGAAAATATTTGTTGGTGATGATAGATCTCTTAGTGTTGAAGGATCTAGAACAGTTCAAGTAGAAAATAGTCATTTCAATGATGTACTATGTGTTACAAGTCTTTCTTGTAACCTTCTATTAGTATATCAAATCACTCATTCAGGTGAAGGTTAAACCGTAGAGTTTTCACCTCACCAATTTGTAATCAAGGATCTAAAATATCCTAAGCATGTTCTTGCAACTGGAATTGCTGATGATATTACCAAGTTGTAGAAGTTTGACAACTTTGGGTCATCATCTTTTTCATCAGTTTTTGTTGCTCATAGTGATGACTTGAGCAAACTTTGGCATGAGAGGTTTGGTCATCTAAACTATCGCTCATTGCAACAATTATGTAATCAACATATGGTGACTGGTCTTCTTCTTGTTTCATGCAAAGATGGTGTTTGTGCCGGTTGTGTTCTTGGAAAACATCATCAGGATAATTTTGAAAAACGTGCCTCTTGGCACGCCTCTGGTCCTTTGCAGCTTGTTCATAATGATTTGTGTGGTCCACTTTCTTCTCCTTCTTTTTCTAAGTGCAAGTATTTCTTAACTTTCATTGATGACTTTTCCAGACGTACTCGGATTTACTTCTTAAAACTTAAGATCGAATTTTTTGACAAGTTTTTGGCCTACGATGCCCTTGTATAAAAGCAATCTGGACATCAAATTCAAAGGTTAAGAATAGATAATGGAGGTGAATATGTGAACAATAATTTTACAAGTTACTGCACTACATAGAGAATCCAAATGAAACACACTCTTCCATATACACCACAACAAAATGGTGTTGCTGAGAGAAAGAACCACACATTAAAAGAAATGGCTAATTGTATGATCCAATCTAAGGGATTAAGTCTAAAGTATTAGGCGGAAGCCATCAACTATGCAAATTACATAGTAAATCACACTCCCACAAAGGCTCTTAAAAATATAACACTGGAAGAAGCTTGGACTAAAATTAAACTAGATGTAAGTCACTTTCGTGTATTTGGCAGTATAGCATGGGATCACATTCTTGATGAGAAAAGGAAAGCATTGCAGCGTAAAAGTGAGAAGTGTATATTTGTTGGTTATTATGAAGATGTCAAAGGTTATAGACTTCTTCAAACACATTGTAATAAAATTATTATTAGAAGAGATGTTAAATTTTATGAAAATCTCTTGGTCTGTGAGCCTAATTCGACGGTTTTGCCTTCTTCAGTCTGTGAGCCATCTTTGACGTTTGTGCCTTCTTCTGTTCTGGTTTCTTCTTCAGATGATGATAGTGAGGATGAAAATCCACCTCTGCCTACTCACCTTCCTCTAGATTAGTCCTTTGAACCAGAACCAGCACCAGATCCACTGCTACCTAGATGGGTCTGTTCAACATGAGAAGCAGCTAGTGATCTTGTCGATGATCCTTCATATCAACGTCAGACATGCTCATAGTTCTAGTGAGCCTCTCCTCTTTTGGCTCAAGCTTTAGAAACTCATGATCCATAGACATTTGCAGAAGTTTAGGTCATCCACATTGGGATACAACAATGAATGAAGAGTATCGCTCTTTAATGGAAAACGATACTTGGGATCTTGTAACTCTTCCAAAAGGAAGAAAAATTGTCAGATGTAAATGGGTCTATAGAACTAAGTATGCATCAGATG
Source organism: Picea mariana (assembly GCA_032191745.1). NCBI lineage: Eukaryota > Viridiplantae > Streptophyta > Pinopsida > Pinales > Pinaceae > Picea > Picea mariana. The sequence continues at coordinate 10,419 of JASDQU010736292.1, read as the reverse complement.
GAAGTGTTGAAAGACATAAGGCTCGATTAGTTGCCGAACGATTTTCCCAAGTTGAAGGAATTGACTATAATGAAACCTTTTCCCCTGTAGACAAAATGAATTCCATCCACCTTGTTCTTTCCCTTTTTGCCTCACATAAATGGGAGGTCCATCATATGGATGTTAAATACACCTTCTTGCATGAAGATTTGCAAGAAGAAATATACATGGAAAAACCTCCTGGCTATGTCCAGAATGANATTAAGAAATCTCTTTATGGTCTCAAGCAAGCTCCCCAAGCTTGGTATATCAAAATGGACAACTTTCTTATTGCCACTGGATTCTCTATAGTCCATTTTGATCCTAATGTCTATACCAAGAAAGTAAGAAGCCATCTCATAATCTTTGTTTTTTATGTTGATGAACTTATCCTTACTGGTAGTGACTCAAAACTTTTAAACCATGTGAAAACCAACCTTAAGAATAAATTTGAAATGACATACTTAGGTGTTTTGCATTACTTCCTTGGTCTCCAACTTTTTCAAACCAATGAAGGAATTTTTCTTTCCCAGTCCAAGTATGCTTGTGACCTTCTTCATCTCTTTCACATGGACGATTGTAAACCAACCACTTCTTCCTTCCAGTTTGGAGTCAAGCTTACTGCCACCTGTAATTCTCCCAAAGTTGATGCCAACCCATACCGTCAGTTAATTGGCAGCCTCTTATACTTGAATCATACTCGTCTTGATCTTTCCTTTGTTGTTGATCTTGTTGCCTGGTATATGCAAACACCCCATGAGATCCATTGGAAAGAAGCTAAAAGGATACTTCTCTATGTCCGTGGTACAATTCAATTTGGAATACATTACAGTTCAGGGGGGACTCCTTTATTGGTTGGTTTCACTTATTCAGATTGGGTCAGCGAACCTGATGATCAGAATTCTACTGCAGGTTATGTTTTCAGCCTTGGTTCAAGACTTGTCACTTGGCCCTGTAAGAAACAATAGGCTATTGCAATTTCTTTAGTAGAAGCAGAGTACCGAGCAACGGTAAATGCAAGTCAGGAAGCCTTGTGGCTTTGACAGATCCTTTTAGATTTTGGATTCTAGCAGTAGCATCTGACCAACCTTTGGTGCGACAATCAGAGTGCCATCAAGCTCTCCAATGACCCAGTTCAACATCAATGTAGAAAACACATCGAGCTACACATGCACTTCACCAGAAAGCTCATTCATGATGAAGTTGTTGAAGTGCTCTTTTGTCCTATAGAAGATCAAGTTGCAGACATTTTCACGAAGTCTCTTATAGAAGCGAAGTTTTCCAAACTTTGATCTATGTTAGGAGTTCATGAAGATGTCATTAAGGGGGGATAGGCTCTAATGCCTCCTTCCTTCTTCTATTGTGTCACCATTGTAAATCCTTCAATCCTATCCCAAGTTGTTCTTAAGAGGGGATGTTAGGATATTTAGACANCATTAGGTAAAAGTGTGTTTCTTAGTGTGTTTCTTTAGTATGCATTAGTATGCATTTGTAGTTAGGAAATCCGATGGTCACGATATGTTCCCAACATAGAGTGATCCAATGGTTCATACTCTCCTCAATCTTAATGAGCATTGATTCGTGGCTTAACACCCAATTGGCCCATGATCTCTATTTAAAGAGCATGGAGGGTCATTTGCCGATGATCGATTATGAGAAAATCTCTTGTAAAATCTCTTTGTAATCTTTTTCTTTTTCATTAATAAACTACTCCAAGTGGTCGTGTTGGCTGGGGCCGTGGATGTTTCCCCATAGGGGTTTTATCACGTGAAAACATCGATGTGTTGATCTTTGATCTGGTTATGTGAGTGGTTACTAAAGGTGTTCACCCTCTGTTGGAATACCTGTGTTGACAAACAACTTCTCATCTTTTATAAATTATTCAATACTAGGGCCATCATATTTCCTTGTAAAATACATCTTGCTAGGAAAACCCAAAAAATAGAACTAGGGTTTGTAAAATTTAATCACGCAGTTTTTTCTAGAAAAAACCCTGAAAAATAGTTGAATTTAAAATGCTCATAACTTTACTTCCCAAACATTGTTTTAGATGATTTTTGTTTTTGAAATTGGGTATTTTTTCGAGAGGAATACAAATATCCAATTACATTTTGAAAATTTTGAGAAGGATGTTTTAGATATGAATCTAAAGTACGTCGCCCCCTTTTCTCCTTCTAAAAAATATGGAAAATGAACCAAAAATTTCTTCCCTTATATGGCCAAGGAAAGAGATCTGATACCCAATGTCAAGTACCTAAATAGCTCTGTCAATATACTTCATAAATAACCCTTAAACTCAACAAGAATACAAAAAACCATTCACCACAATATTAAACACAAGAATGTAGACAAAACCCTCGAGGTAGGGTAACACCATATATTATTCCTTACAGAAGGAATGCACTCCTAAAAAAATACTTGCTTGTAAAAGAAAAATATAATTCACCATTCTCCAATACATTGCTTACACTTCTTTATATAACATTTTCTATCTTCTAGGAACATTATAGAGAAGGAATATTCTAGAAAGCCTATTTATTATATCTAAATATCATAGTCGGACTTATTTAATAATAAGGTGGACCTAGTCCACCTTACATTGAATGGCCTCCTCTAATAATACATAACCCCATTCCCATTGGGTACCTCCCATATTACCTCCCTAGGTATACTACATCTGGGGACCACTTAACCTCATTATCCATTTTAAGCATATCAGTTAAATCTTTGACTTCAACAAAATTAGGTATGAATGCATGTCTTTCTTGTTCCTTGGTAAACCAGTAACCTGATTTGTTTCAACACATTGAGGATCAATATTGACTTTTCCCTTTGATATAGTATGGTCGAGTAACTTTCTTTCCAGCATAGAAAAATGAGACTTTTTAGGACATAGTGATAAACCATATTTTTTTACATATAATGAAAGTTTTCTTAAGATGTTTTAAATGGTATTCATCTTATTTAGAAAAAAATTAAGATCATCGAAATATATCACAACAAATTTGTCCCTTTCTCCAACAAATGCTATGTCCATTGCTTGGTGAAATGTTTCTCCTACATTCATTAGCGAAAAGGGCATTTTTTCATACATGAATGTACCCCATGGCGTAGTAAAAGTAGTCAACTCTCTATCTTTTTCATGCACAAGAATATGGTTATAACCTAAAAACCCATCAATAATTGAAATTCGATTAGAACCAACTAGTTTTTGCAAAACATGGTCCATTTTAGGTAAAGGATAATTATCTTTTAATGAAGACTTATTAAGGTTTCTAAAATCAATGTAGAGTCTAATTTCACCATTCTTTTTCCTAACATGTACTAAATTTGCAACCCAAGAAGAATATCTCAAAGGAACTATATTTTTTTCATCTAATATATTTTTAAGCTCCTTTTCGATGATTGGGAATAGGATAGGATTCACCTGTCTTAATTCTTTAGATCCTACCTTCAATGGAATTTTGTGTTGAATAACGTTGGTGTCATAAGTCTTTGGATCTTCAAAAGACAAACAAAACACTTCAGTAAATTATTTGATTAAATCAATATACCTTACCTTCTGATCAATAGGGAAAAAATTGGAGAGTTTGATATGTCTTGGTTCTTTCTCAGTTTCAATATTGTGATCTTCTACTTCTTCCTTTTGAGGATGAATAGTTTGTTTTATAGCAATATCATGTTTGTCAAACAATTTCTCCAGAGGCACCAATCCCTTTGAAATTTGATTATTTCTTAGCACGATCATTTTATGATTAACAATCATATCTTGAAATTTAGGGTTTGGATGAATATTTTGATTAATTTGTTCATTGTTTTGGTCATCTTCCTGATCAACTTGAGTTGCTAAAAATTTGTCAATCATTTCCAATTTTTTTTATCTGTTAGTCATCTTCAAACACTTGCCAATGTTTGACATTTTCAAGCATGGAAGGTTTGTATTTCATTTCAATTTCATATTTAAGATTCGACACTTTAGGAGGTTTTAAAGTACTTGTTGCTACAACTAAAGAATCAACTTGTTTATTTTCTTGTTTGGGAATTGCATGAATAGGAAAAGTCAAAAAGAAATTCTCAATTAAGTCCCAAGCATAATTTCTATAGGATCTCATCCTAGGATGTTTAGCTTGATAAAATTTTATTATTTTCTTAATGATTAATTCTGCATTCCCATAGACAATAAGATTTAAAATTTTCATTTTCTTGGAAACTTCTAAACCTAGTACTAAAGCTTCATATTCGCAAACATTATTCATTGAATCAATTTTAAACTGTAAATTAAAATAAAATGGAATTTTTTTTCTAGAAGGTGAAATTACAAGAATACTTGCTCCATCACCTTCCTAAGAGGAGGCTCCATCTAAGTACATTTTCCACATTCCATATTCAAGCTTATTTTCATTTGAAGATATATTTACAGTTTCTGTACAACTTTCTAGTTCATCATTTATAGATAAAGTGAAATAAACAAAATCTTGATCTTTCAAGTAGAAAAGATAATTATTAGGGTGTTTAGGATCACTTCTAGTGTAAGGAAGTTTGGTTTACCTATAAATTCTCCTGGTACCTCCACCAAATACTGGGATTGTGGCATAAGTAATTTCCATTTGCAATGAGCCACCTAGTTTACTTGCATAAGATCTAAATAAAATCATCCCATAGTTGATAGACACATCTACCAAAACTATATCCATTAAAAAACTTTTTATAGGTGTTAGGGTTAAGTGAACTACCATACCTTTAATCATACCTAAAAATCTAAATTTTATTGCACTAAAGGAATACAAGTCATGATATGGTCTTGTGATTTGTAATCCCAATTTCTCTAGAACTATTTTTGGCATTAGATTGTGAGAAGCTCCTAAATCTAGCATGTTATTGTGTAAAGGAAGTTCTTAGACTGTTAAAGAGATATAAAATGGGGCTACTAATTCTCCTCTCTCCTCAATGTGAGAACCGAACATTACAATCGGCCTTTCATCTTTCAAGTTTAATGTATCTAGTTGGATTGCTGCAACAAAACAACCAATCATTTTCATCACTTGTTTTCTGTACACTGGATGTTTTGCAATTTCTAACAAAGTGTTATAACCCTAAATTGCACCATATATGCATACCTGGCATCAGGCCATCTTACTTTTTTTTCCAAGCCAACACTGAACATCTCTTCATAAAAACACTATTTTTTACTATCTACGTGCTCTACACCATCACTGCCCGCATATGTACACTAGCAGCCCCATTACTACCTGTGCACGTATGCTAGCTGCACCATTATAGCTCGTGTATACCCACAAAATTTGCAAAAAATAAAAAGTTGCAAGGGATTCGTTGAGATTATGGGCTATTGGGTAGTTTCCCAACTAATCCACTGCCTATAACCTGTCACCCAACCTAATAACCATACTTTTTTCATATAAGAGGAGGTGTTGGGGTCGCATTCTAAGGAGAAAACATAGCTACAATGAAAATATGCCCATTTCACTTTCCCCCCCTCGCCCCAAGAATTTGTAGCCACATTGTGAATTTTGAGCTAGAATTCCCTATTCTTACCTTTTCCCTTATTCTTAAGCCTATGCCCATTGTCTAGAGAGAATTGTGAGAGAAGAAGGATACATGGAAGCAGTTGGAGCTTGGGGAAGAGGAGCCCAGGACTGGGTTCGAGGAGTAGTCACCGATCTCATTTTGTAAGTGACTTTGTGAGATTAATATAAAGAAGTATTTTTTCTGTCCTGCCATATGATGTATTCAATCTTTGTGTTTGATTTACATTTTTTTATGACATATAACCCACTAATTCATATCTAAGATGCATGTTCGTAGTTTCTTGTTTGTCATTTGGTGAATGCAGGTCAGTCTTGGGAGGAGACTTGTAGTCGAGAAGTGACCAAACGCAAAAGGATCAACACCAGACGTGCAGTTTAAGGTAAGACTACCAGATCCTTATACTTTGTATTTTATGCATGAATGTGGGGTATTGTCAAGATAATTGTTAAAAGTAGGAGACTTTAGAAGGTTATCTCTGCCTACATGATTGAACCCTAGTGTAGTCCCTAGGGGGATTTTCCCACTATATCATAATTGCCACCATACTGGGGAACCTATAGGGTTTTTAGGGGATGTTTTTGGGTGTTTTAATTGGTTTAATTACCTCTTTGAGTTCTTTGTAAGTTGCTGAGTCTTCAAGGGATTTTGGTTTCCCATACTAGTACTCCCTGCCTGGTCATCTTGATTGTTAGTTTCATTTTTTTTTGAGAATTTATAGAGGTGTACGCGGCCTGCAGTGGGTCTACATGTGTACATATGCGCCCTACCTTTGGACAACCCGTGTACATACGTAGGTTTCTTAAGTGTCAGTAACATGCCTATGTCAGGAAGCCTTTTTCTTCAGAAGAGGCAGTCATCCTCTTCCCTGATTGAAGTCTGACTTCTCAGGGGTTTCTTGATTTACTATTGGTATCTGTAGTTATAGTCTTTAAGTCTAGGTTTGACGTCAGTTCCTTTATCTTTCAAGATTTCTTATGTTTTTTTTGAAAGCGTTTTGGACGAGTTTGTGAGTCTTTTCTATTTTAGCCTTCGTGGTTTCTTCAGTGACTCCCTGCGATCCATAGTAGACCAAAAGTCAGTTTCTTTGGTCTTGACTTGTATGCACTTTTCCCTTTTACTTTCTTTAGAAGAAAAGAAAAGAAGTCATTTTCAAGTTTCTTACTTTGAAGAATAAACGAAAAAAAAAAAAAAAAAATTCTTGCTTGGTTAAGTAGTTAGGTTAGTTGTCTTTATTTATCAGGAAGAAAAGTTCTTTCTTAAGTTCTTTACTGAATACTTAGGACTTTAAGTAGCTCGTAGTAGAGTGAAATTTAGTTTTAGGTTTTTTATTTTAAAATATCTTGGAAAGAAGTTAGTTAGAAAAGTTGGTTAAAGAGTTTTCAATTTGCAAATCTTTTGAAAAATAAGTATTTTTGTTTCCAACATTTGTTATTCTCTTTTGTCTCTTTACAAACACCACCAGTTTCATTTTCGTTCCTTGGAATTAAGATAAATGACTTAAAATTAACAATTAATTAAAATTTAATCAGACTTTATGTTTGTAGGGTCCATTAACTAGACTAGGCTAGAGCCTTGATTTAGGTCGGAGAGGAAACTCTTCAAGGCTACAAAACAAACATATGAGTCTGTGCTAGGGAGTGTATAAGTCTAGTAGTGTGAAAATTATCTGGGACCCCCCTCTAACACAAGGGTTAAACAAGAGGTCACGTGCAGAAAGGTAGCGGAGATAACCCCTCCAAAGCCGGACCAAGCGTAGTGGGGAACACATATAGAGGACTTATCTTGGGATTTTGTTGATCACATTTGCCATGGAGCTTTGTGGGTCTTGAATACGTTCGAGGTCCTCAGTCATATTTTGGAACACTTGATTTCAATAACCTCGATAGGTTTCGGTCTTCATACCCTTCTCACTGCAGTCCACTCGACTGTCTACTGTACCCGCCTGGTAATTGTTTATGAGTTGACCACCTAATTTTCTTTTTTTAGGGGCTTACACAGGCGACTGCGGGGTTATACCACGATACCTAGGACAGACATTGAGCCACTCTTTGTAGATTATACTCGGAGGGTGCTTCCGTCTTCAAGCTTCACTTGCACCGGTAAGTTGCTCTAGTGTTGGATGGTGTAACTGTTCATCCAAATAGTTATAGTGGTTTGCTTGCTATATCTCATAGGAACTTTTCTAGTGTGTGTTTTGGTCTTCAGCGTTAGAAAATCCTTAGTGTGTCTTTGATTTTCTCATAGTGGAAGATCAATATCTCCACCAGTTGTGAAGGATTTTGGGCCCACCGCTGGTTAACTTGGATCCACCACCACCACCATGAAGGTGAAGACTTGACCAGGAAGGGTCCTTTGAGGCAATCGGGCCACAGGAAACCATACCCAAGCCAACTTCGAGAGGAGAAAACTCATATCTAGAGGAACCAACTATTTCTTACCTTGGAGCAGAATCTCTCGGTCCATACAATCCTTTGATCACTGACTTGTTGACACCACTTTTGATACAGCTTGCCCCTCCAAGGGTAATGCATCACAAGTGTCATATAGTACTGCAAGCAATGATGGAAGAAAATGTTGCTTCTTCATCAGGGAGTCCACATACTCCCTCTATGACTGCCACTACTGGGGGCTTTCCGCCTCCTAACTCACCTTCGCAGGTCTGGGCCACTATGGTGTCGATCACCTCTACCTTGAGAAATGGTCCAATTTTGTCTATGGCGGTGATCACTGCACCTTTCACGCAGAGTGCAACAGGCCCTCCATTTTCATATTGGATGCTTGGTTTTGATACAAACTCGGTTGTCACCTACTCCACCCTACAAACCATGGTTCTGGGGGCAGGGATCTCAAATGATCTTCTGCAAGGGTCCATGGGGGGAACCTCAGCCCCCTATAATGCTTTCCCTTATGGAAGGGGTCATATATCTTCTTCGTCCCCCTCGCTTGGTGGTGTTTCTCAGCAACCCGCCTGGCCAAACATGAACTACAACTCATTTGGAGCAGGTAGTCAAGGACCTTCTTCTAGTACCACACTGGTGGGTTCTTTGCCATTCTCTTTGTTCAGTGCATTTGGTAACAATGCATTCTCATTAGTTGCGATCTCGACTGAGGGAAACCCTGGTTTTGGATCAAAAAATCTTGCGCAAGGTACTATTCCTGCACAGGGGGTGCACACTTCTCAAGGACCTTGGAATTCATGGTAGGGATCAGTTCCCTCGTCAGGGATGCCGACCGGGGGAAACCCTTTCCATGGTCAATGGAACCCCAGGCAAGGGTCAGTACCTATGCCCATCCGATAGGCAGGGGAAAAACTTTCTAGAACCTTTGGAACACAACGTCGGGAGCAATCCCGTCCCAACCCTCAAAGTCATATTACGAGAGTCAGTCGATGACATCTTGACAAGCAAAGTATTTGATTTCTAGCATAGGCCATAGTTTTTACCATAACTGAGGCCACCAACCTAACTTTTCCTAGCAACCCAGTGCTAGCCAAAACCCAAGCCCCTATCCTCCTATACATATTCAACAACCTAAGCTACTGTTTCTGGAAACTTTGCATTTGCCACACTTCTCAAGATTATTAAATGACCCAATCTGTCACGATCCATGTTGGTCTTCTATGCCAACCAAGTTACCCTTGGACATTCCAAAGTTTGAAGGAAAACCAAATGAAGATCCAGGTGATCATGTGACTACCTTTCACCTATGGTGCTCATCCAAATCATTAAAATACGACTCCGTACACTTGCATCTATTTCAACGCACTCTCATCGGGAGTGCCGCAAAATGGTACATCAAACTCGACCACTCAAGATACTCTACTTTTGGTGAATTGGCAATGGTTTTCTTAAACCATTTTCAATTACCTATGAGATACGATGTCAACACCAAATTGTTGGCCAACTTTGAGAAGAAAAAGGCATACCATATCTTTGATCACTTCCGAGAATGGAGATGCTGAAAGAGTTTGATAAAGGTACCAATCCCACCCTCTTTCCTACTGGAGTGGTTCATCAAGTGTTTGGTCCCTCAGTTGTCAAAAGACGTAGCAATGTCGGGGGTCTTTTCAGAAGTAGAAGTGATAACGAGAGCTCAACAACTAAATCTTATTTACTCTCAGTTTGGTTTACTTTACAAAATTTTTCTAGATGCACCGAGGTCTATACTTGACAAAATGAGATAGAAGTTTGGACCACATGTCGATGGAATTGTCAGTTCAGCACATGTGAAGTTCATTGATTAGTTGTCAAACCAATTGCAACAGTTGTCGATACAATAGACAACAACCAACCAAACCTCTAGTTCGACTGCTCCCGCTACTCAGATGTCGGATGTACATAGCGTGCAATTGACAAACCCGAAGGCCAACCAGCAGGTCGACGGGAAGAAGAACCAACGAAATAAGGGTAAGGGGGATAAGAAACCCACCAATAATGGTGGCGGGGGAAACACAGAGAGAAATAAGTCAAAGTATCCGTGTAACCTTTGCACGAAATACCACGTAACTCACCCATGCCTTCGACTCGCGGAGGCCCAAAAGTTACTAGCGCAACAATAGACTATTGTGTTAACGAACCCATTTCCACATGGGAAACATTTAACTCAATCCTTTATGAATGTGGATGGGGGCAGTTAGGGACCCCCTTCATCGTCTAGTAATCCCTCGACCTTGACTGTTTATATGTTGAAAGGTGAATCTCACATAGCTACTAGGGCACATGATTACAGAATGCCAAGTAATGATGAAAAGGGTAAATAAGCCAAAAACCTATCTGTTCCTCCCCATATTGAGAGAACGATGGGAGAAGAAATGACACACATCCCAAAAGAGGCGTTCAAGAAGGCTTCACATAA
>JASDQU010736291.1:372894-384066 GCA_032191745.1 Picea mariana | reverse complement strand
AGGAGGGTATAAAGATGAAATACTCTGTGATGTTATTCCCATGGATGTTTGTCATCTATTGCTGGGTAGACCATGGCAATATGATAGAAATGTGATTCATGATGGGAGGAAGAACAGATACACCCTAGAGAAAAATGGGAGAACTCACATGTTGCTTCCAATCAAAGATAAAGAGGTGAAACCTGAAGTAAGCAACACTATACTTCTCATGAGTGGTAAGGAACTTCTTACAAAGGTTAATAAGAGGGAGGAACCACAATTCATTATGGTCAAGAAGCCTAAAATTGTTTTAACCAGTACAAGGGTAAATGATTTACCGGAAGAGGTTCAGAAACTGTTGGAAGAGTTTGCTGACATAGTAGTGGACGAACTACCTCGTTCGTTGCCACCGATCAGAAGTGTGAGTCATCATATTGATCTCATACCTNTTACCGGAAGAGGTTCAGAAACTGTTGGAAGAGTTTGCTGACATAGTAGTGGACGATCTACCTCGTTCGTTGCCACCGATCAGAAGTGTGAGTCATCATATTGATCTTATACCTGGAGCTATTTTACCAAACAAAGCAGCGTACAGATTGACGCCACAGGAGAATGAAGAGGTCAAAAGACAGGTCCAGGACTTAATGGACAAGGGGTTGGTTAGAGAAAGCTTGAGTCTGTGTGTTGTTTCGACAGTGCTCAGTCCGAAGAAAGACGGAGGCTGGAGGATGTGTACTGACTCAAGAGAAATTAACAAGATTAACATTAGGTATAGATTTCCATTGCCAAGAATGGATGATTTGATGGATTGCTTGAGTGGAGCAAATTTTTTTTCAAAGATTGATTTGAAAAGTGGATATCATTAGATTCATATGAGAGAAGGTGATGAATGGAAGACAACTTGTTATGCCATTTGGTCTAACAAATGTGCCAAGTACTTTCATGAGGTTGATGAATGAAGTCCTGAAGGATTTCATCGGAAAATTTGTCATTGTGTATCTTGATGACATATTGATTTTCAGTAAAACAGAGGTAGAGCATTTGAAACATTTGGCTACAATGATGAAGAGATTACAGCAAGAGAAGTTGCTGATAAATATGAAGAAATCCTCATTCATGAAGACATATCTCATTTATTTGGGAGTTGTTATTTCTACGGATAAATTGAGGATGGATCCAGATAAGGTGGAGGTAATTAAGAATTGGCCATCACCAAAGAGTATATTTGAGGTGAGAATTTTTCATGGATTGGCTAGCTTCTACAGGAAGTTCATCAGGAATTTCAGTGGAATTAGTGCACCGATGATGGACACAGTGAAGAAGAGACACAAGTCTTTTCACTGGACAGAAGAGGCTGAGAAAAGTTTTAATTTGCTGAAAAAGGAAAATCACAGAACAACCAATTTTGGTGTTGTCAGATTTTAAAAAGACATTTCAGGTAAAATGTGATGCAAGTGGATTTGCAATAGGGGCAGTCTTGAGCCAAGAAGACAGGCCGATAGCATACTTTAGTGAGAAGCTGAATGAAGCGAAAGTGAAATACTCCACGTATGACAAGGAGTTCTATGCTATTGTCCAGGCATTGAAGAAATGGAGACATTACTTAATCCCGAAGGAGTTTGTCTTATACAGTGACAATCATGCTTTGCAATTTGTGACTCAACAGGAGAAGTTGAATCAAAGACATGTTAAATGGGTTGAATACATGCAGAACTTTACTTTTGTAACTAAGCCTATTTCTGGAACTGCTAACAAAGTTGTTGATGCTTTGAGCAGAAAATGTTTGTTGTTATAGGAGTTCAGAGTCAAAACACTGGGTTTTGATGATATCAGGGACATGTACAGAGCTGATCCAGATTTTAAAGAGGTGTATGAAGCAGCTGAGAATCCAATTCTCAGGGACAGGAGTCAATGGACAGAATACATGATCCAGGATGGATTGTTATTCAAGGGTAATCAACTTTGTATTCCAAAATGCTCCATGAGGGATAATTTGCTGAAGGAGAAACATAGTGGAGGATTGCCCAGGCATTTCGGTCATGACAAGATGTTCTCAAAGCTAAATGAGTAATATTATTGGCCAGGAATAAGAGCAGATGTCAAAATATTCGTGGACAGATGTAGAATTTGTCAGCATTCAAAAGGGAGGAGGAAGAATGTAGGATTTTATCAACCGTTACCCATACCTGACAGGCCATGGGATGCAGTTAGCATGGAATTCATATTGGGGCTGTTGAGAAAACAAAGAGGGTTTGACTCGATCTTTGTCATGGTGGATAGATTCTCTAACATGGCACATTTCATACCGTGTCAGAAAACTAGTGACACAACTCACATTGCGAATCTGTTTTTCAAAGAAGTCATTCGACTTCACGGCTTACCAAGGAGCATAGTTTTGGATCGAGACACCAAGTTCGTGGGACACTTTTGAAGAACCTTATGGAAAAATATAGGAATGAACTTGTCATTCAGTTCATCTTATCATCCTCAGACGAATGGACAGATAGAAGTTGTGAACAGAAGTTTGGGAGACTTGCTGAGGAGCTTGGTGACAGAACACCACAGTCAGTGGGACAATATTCTGCCATAGGCAGAATTTTCTTACAATGATTCAATCAACAGAAGCATAGGGAAGAGTCCATTCCAAATTTTTTATGGGATACAACCAAGAGGAGTATCTGAACTAAGGGATTTAGAACGGGATGAGATAAGAAGTGCTAGTGCAAAAGATTTTGTCGAAGCAATGAAGGAACTTCACAGCCAGGTGAAGGAGCAATTACAGAACTCGAGCCAAGAGTATAAGCGCAGAGAAGATCAACACAGAAGACAACTTCAATTTGAGGCTGGTGATTTGATTCTAGCACATATGAGAAAAGAAAGATTCCCGAAGGGGACATATAACAAACTGAAGATGAAGAAGATCGGACCATGTAAGGTCTTGAATAAATTTGGGGCAAATGCTTATGAGATTGAATTACTCGATGAGATCGGAATTTCTTCAATATTCAATGTCTCAGATTTGTACCCATACAAAGCTGGAGCATACAGTGAACAACCATAGGTTCAGTGGACTAAATAGATGCCAATTGCAGAGAAGCCACATATGGAAAGCATACTGGACAAAAGAGTTAGCAAAAGGACCAGAAGAAGGAAATATTTTGAATATTTGGTCAAGTGGAAGGAACATCCAGTTGAAGATGCCAGCTAGGAAAAAGAAGCAGAGATTCAAAAGCATGGACAGACCGTGCGAGAGCTCATGGACAAGATCGCATGAAAATTTTCAAGCGAGGGAGTATGATCCAGGAGTATCGCCAACATCAAGTGAGCGTGGGGCAAGCACCAACACATTTTGGCACATGATTAATTGTTTGAAATGTTTTGAAGTTCGATACGCCAAACGTAAATGAAACAATTAAGAAAAGGCATACTTGTAGATTGTAATCAGACCTTGAGTGTCCCACTCTCGTCTGAAGGACTAAGAGGCATTTATTCTAGTAAATGTAAGTAGGTAGCTTTGCATTCTTATATTAGACAATTTTAGGAGCTGGAGGGAAAACAGATATAGACACCCTCACTTGTATCATTGTAGCATTAGCATCATAATCAATCAAGAGAGCATAGAGAAGAAGAAGTAGAGAGCTGTGTATAAGAACCCATGTACAAAAGTTCTGGATTAATACAAAGATCTTTAGTTCAGACTCATGGTGTTCAATTGCTTTCTGTGTTTGTACATGCTGATTGATATATGCATGTTTAATCTCTGTTATGCATTTGATTTGATGTGTGAATGTATGATTTCATCTTAAATGTCTGAAATCTGAAGAGAGGGAGAGTAAATAATGAGTTTCAATTGTTTCTCTGTCCAAGAAAGAGTTTTCCTGCAAGGAGTGCAGCGAAATTGTCCGCAAGGTGTGCGTTGACAGAAGTCAGAGTTCATCTCTGCAATCTCAGAAGGGATAACATTGTTCTCATTCTCGCAGAAGTGCAAGATTAAGCACAGGAGCCGTGTAAGGAGTGTGTAGGCCGAGCGAAGTCTTAGAGTTACAACCTGAGTGAAACTGTTGAAACACTGTTGTCGCAGAGAGTGCGCAGAGTCGAAGAGGTTCAAATACTTGGAAGTATTTGAAGAACTGCCGCAAGGAGTACGTGCAGGAGTCTTGTTGAAGAATTGAGTTGTCGAAGGGAAACTCAAGAAGAATTAGGGCCTTAAAGGGTTGAAAGGAGGTGTAGCGAAGTTGCTTTGCAGAAGGACAAGTTCCATAAGGGGATACTTTGTTCATTTCGCAGGAATTGTCAAGGATAAATTTGACGGTTGGAATCCTTTGTGGAGGATTCGCGAAGTCCCAGAAGCCGTCAGATCTTGCAAAAGAGCAAGGAGAATTATGGTAGGGGTTTTTCTAAGTGCAAGCTCAAGGGAGAATAGAGCCGTAGGATCTGAGCCAACAGGGGTCGTTAGATCACTCACTTAATCACATCTCAGGGTTTCGTGGGTTGAAGATCCGAAAGTTCATCATCAGGATTCGCGAAGTCGCGAGATCCAAAACCCCAAAAAGGAGGGAAGTTCCATCGTGGGACCATGTTGATGACGTGTCATAATTTCACCATTTTGGCATATCGAAGGATAAGAGGTCAAGAATTTTGTCTGAAAAGTCCCGAAGTCGCAAAACTGCAAGAGAATCTGAGCCATCAGATTGGAAGGACACGTGTCACAAGATCCTCTCTATCGGGGATTCGGACATCAGAGGTCAGAGGGGGAAGTTCTTCAACTTCACGAGTGGTGAAGTCACGAGAAGATCGGGATCGTCCATTTGAAGAGGACAGGTGGCAGAGGTCGAAGGATCTCGCGAACTCGGAGGTTCGCCAGGTGAGATCCAAAAACTTTGGTGCTCCAAGTCACGAGTGGAAAAATCGCAAGGAGCGAGGATAACTGTTGCATCTGAAGAATGGGAGGACTGTTGGATTAGAAACCCCATCACATTTCATGCATTCGGGGGGTTCGGAGGTTGAAAGGGGTCACTTTCGACATAAAAAGTCACGAAGTGCCGAGAGTCGAGGCACGAGTGTGGACGCGTGGCAGAACCTCAAGGTGGGCCTGGGAAAATAGACCGGAGGACACACATCACATATTGGAAGGATTCAACACCCCGTTGACCTCTCGCGTCTCAGGGATTCACGGAGCAAGAGTAGGAGAGCTCAACTCTTCAACATGCAAAGTGTCGAGTAGTGAGAGGAGCTTGCGTAAAGCTTAGCCAGTGGTCATGTGTAAAGGGCGCTAACGAAAGAAGAGCCATAACCATTTCATGATCTCAGGTATCGTGAGATTGGAGAGGAAGATTCGGTAGTCACGACTCGCGAACTCGCGAGATTGCGAGCTGCGAAAAAGGACCCGTGGATCAATAAATTGCAGATTCCACGAGGAATCAAAAGGAGCCGCTTCGGCTCAAGGGGATAGAGAGAAATCCTGTGAGAGGATCTCGGTCCGAGGGCCGATAGAGGTCTGCGTCACTTGCGCTCCTCCTTAGATATGCTGTCGAAGTTCCAAAATAGGTCAACATGATCAAGAAATTCCCAAAACTTGGTTAAGGGCCAACAGGCCCCCAACACTCACCTGTGAATTGTCCCGAGTCACTCTGGTCTGACTAATTCTGCCTCAAACACCTCGATCTTGGCTCAAGC
Organism: Picea mariana; assembly: GCA_032191745.1. NCBI lineage: Eukaryota > Viridiplantae > Streptophyta > Pinopsida > Pinales > Pinaceae > Picea > Picea mariana. The sequence goes on along the minus strand of JASDQU010736291.1, from coordinate 378,411 downwards.
TACTTCAACTTGCTTCTTTGATGTGGCCTCTTGTTCAGTGAACTCCTAGATCATTGCGTCATTCACTGGCCCTTCTAGGTGTTGTTCTGTTGTGATGACGAGTTGTTCTAGCTATGCTCGTTGGCTCTTGACCTCTGTAAACAACAGGCATGCCTTATCTTGCATAGGTTTAAGCCGTTGAGTGACTTCCATCACTTTTCTTTGAAGCATATGGATCTGTTGCTGAGATGTATGTTGTTCGTGAGACCTCTTCATTCTATCTACAGATGACAGGGCCTTCAGTTGCTCTTGTAGTGTATCTGCATGCTGCTTCACTTCCTGGAGATGTGACTCCAGTGCCTATAACTCTAGTTTCTCAGTGAGTTTTTCATAGGTCTGAGCGCTGTGGTTACTCAACTGCTTTCATTCCAAGGCAAGAAATTTTAATGTGTCAATTGTGCTGTGGGCAGTTGCTTGCCTGAGGTCTCTTACATCTTGAGGGGTCTCGGGCATAGTGCGGAGCTCCAGGTCTGCTATGTGTTGTTGGAGTTGTTGGATTACTTCTTCAAGTTGTGCTACCTGCTGTGGAACTTGCTCTACAGTCTTTACTTCGATGACTGTCACATAGAAAAGTGCTCTGTGAACCAGTTCCTTTACTTCGAGTTGCTCTATGAGCAACTGTTCCTTTTCTTTATGCAGTTGGGCCTTCTCTTCATCAAACTTCTCGTGCAGATCAAGCTTCTCTCATTCTGCAACACTATGTTGGTCCTCAAGGTCTTTCTGTACTTGCGCTAAATCCTGGGTGGCTTGTGCTATTTCTTCCTGAGCTCATCGAAGGTGAGCTTCGACTGTATCAACGATGCGGTGGAGTTGAGCTAACTCATCACCTAGTCTTGATGTTTCTATTGATAGAGGCGCAGTAGGAACTACATGGATGGACTATAATGCTTGTTGCATTCCTTGAAGTTCAACTTTGATCCTATTGAAAATCTCCTCCTACTTAGCTTCTTGCTTCTCTGCTATCTCTAGCGAAGCATCATTCAGTGTTGCGACGATGAACTCAAAGTCGTATGAAGTGAGGGTGGTCTCAAATTTGGTCATAGTTGCTTTTGATTTCTTCCTTGAGGAGGGTTTCATAGGGGAAACCTTCCTTTTCTTCAAGGGGTCCTCCTCATCTCTAGGCGGTGTAACTTCGCCTTTCTTCTATTCCACTTCTATGCCATCTATCTCTCCACCATCACCTCCTTTCTCAGGTGATATAGAAGTAGTCTTTGCCAAGATACTGCTTACATCTTGAGATTCTTCATTTTTATTGGTCTTGCTCGGTCTAGGTGTATTGTGCACTGCTTCTGGACTGTCAATATCAGATAGCTCTGCGGGGTCTACTGGGATGAGGAGGCATGCCAACCACTCCTTATTAATCTCTTCTAAGTCTTCCTCCATCAGCTTGTAGTATGACTGCAATTCTTTTTTATGCTCATCAACGCGCACTGTGATATAGATGAAATGGTAGTCCACGCTGAATTTCATCAAGGCCCTGAACCTATGGAGAGTGTTCGGGGTTATACGAGGTTCAAACTAGATAGTGGTCTTTAGCTGGTTGTAATAGGTGTGGAAGATGGCATTTGATTTTCATTGTTTATTCATGCCACTGGAGTACCACAATGTACTAAACTTCACGGCCAGTGGTTCAAAGGGCTCAATGTCTAGGAAGGTCGCACCCTTTTACATCTCCCATGAAATAAAAGCGATCAAGATGAGCAGCCAGCTAAAGTGGAACTCATATCCTTGGTCATGCACTTCCATAGTCCAGTTCTAGCTGGTTTACGAGGTACTGTGCACAATTCATCTGAAATCCTTTTGCACACTTCCCTGCGAGGTCAACTACGAACCACGTGACTTGGGTGGGCCGATTCTTTCACACCAAATTCTCTGCGATTAATTGGAAGGCGAGGCGCACTGTGCCACTCTTCATAGAAGCTACCTTGCAGCCTTGCGTTCCCTTCTCGACGTCTCTGTAGGTTTATTTAATCTTTTGCGCCAGGGCATGATCTGGGGTGTTTCCAGGGTAGAAACCTTATGGGTCAGGGCCTTGCATGCTTAGCCTTGTGATCTGGTTGATCAATGTTAGATCCACTGTGATGTGGTGATTCAACCACAAATATCCACCATGGTAGCAGGACAACAGTAGCTTGATGCATGCATTCACTTCTTGGTGCCTACTGAAGTGAGGAATCTTCATGACATTGAGCATTGTGGACTGCGCGAGTTTCATGGTCCATGACTGGGGAACGATCTTTGAGTTCTTTCCCTTTGTTCTCGTTATATACTTGTGTGAGTCGAGCATGTTGTACATCTTTCTGTCGCCGAGGTTGAAGTCACTAAACTTCAACACTGTGATCTTATCCTAGTATGTGCACACTGCACGTATCCCTTTCACAAGGTACGTAGTGAACAAAGCATACTCAAACTCTCTGGGCACACTGTCTTGATTGATTTCACCACTCAGAGGTGGTAGGTAGGCAGGTAGAATGCTTGGAATCATCTTATCATTCGCGATATCATCCCTATGTTTAGTCTGCTTCTCATCGGATGGTTGGGATGGACCGGCTCGAGCAGTGGACAGAGAGGCTAACAGTCCTCTCGTCAATGATGCTTGTATACCTGTAGACACTCCTCTTTCCAACATGGCTCTCTCTGTCATCAATTCGAGGAGAACTTTCATTACTGATTCTTCAAATGCAGTGAGCTCATCAGACATACGCGTTTGGAATTAAAATTATTGGGGTCAGGATGGTCTTAGATGCTATACTAGAATAACAACAAGGGCACAATGATCACTGTAGACAAGTCACTTAGTCTATGGGATTTGAATTCTCAGTTAGCAAAAGTGTTCTCTGTGCATGGCGCGACGGGATAAGTAGGCAACTTGACAACGGTTCACTTGCAACGGTTATGATCCTCCATTAACTCTTATTTGATTCATTATGGCACAATCTAATGGTCTGGTGTCGAGCTATAAATTCTTTTTGATCCATTCAGAGAGACATTTGAACGGATATATCGGCCACAACGACTATATTGCTTTGTCATGGCGAAGTGCCTTATGTCGTTGTTCTGATATCTCGACGAAGCGCCAATTCTGCAAATTTTCTCTCTGCAAAGTTCCCTCTGGAGCCTTCTGCAACTTATCACTCTTCTTACTTTCTTTCCTAGCCTTATTTCCAGTGAGCTTCATCTCGGTAGTTCGTTTTCCATTCTGATTCTTATCTTCTTTTAACATAGTCACTGTGCGTTGTTGAGATTCTTTCCTAGGATTCAGGGGTAATACCTTTTCTTTGTATGGGATAGGTACTTCAGTCTTCTGGGATTCTTCTGATGTTCCTACAACTTCAACATCAAGGTCTCTAGTGTCAAATAGCTTTGATCTGTTCTCCTGTTCTTCAATCAATTATGTGATCCTTCTAGTCATGAAATCTTTTAAGTCTTGTTTCTTCTGCGCCAAGGCTTCTTCTTCTTCCTTTCGTCTAGCTTGAGCTCTGTCAATCCAAGGTTTTCCTATTAACATGGTAAATGGGGCGTTGTCTTAAACAAACTTAATAATCTCAAAATATTCCTTTGTCGAAGTTCCATTAACGTTCATAGGTATTTGAGCAAGCTTTCCACATAAGTTTACCAACTTTCCTATGAATAGTCCTATTTCTCCTAATGAAGGGATTGTAGCAAGCCTCCCTATAGCTTCCCAAGTTCTTTCTATCATGATATGCACTTGTGTTTCTTCATCTAGAACACAGTCAATGTTGAAGTCTCCTATTCTTGCTTCAATGCATTCTTTTTCTTTAAAGATCTTTGATAACCTGACATGTCGGTGATCATTTAGGGTTTCATTTATTTGCAACAATACTTTCTTTGATTCTTTCTGGGGTTCTGCTATAGCCTTAGTTTCTGGATCTCCCTTAGGGTTCTCCTGGTTTAGAGTCATTCTTTCAAGATTAGCGATCATTCTAGGGCAATCTAGCACTTCATGGTCCATAGCCTTACAACAAAGACAACTAGGTCTTCTTCCAGGGCATTCCTTAGCAATATGTCCTGGTCTTCTACAACTATAACAGAGGTTCAATCCTCTATTTCTTTTAAATGATCCCCAGCCTCTCCTTTATTGCGCACTAGGATCATGGTAGCAAAATTGCAACAAATTCTTTCTAGGATCCTGCATCCATTTGTTAGTCCAAACATTCTTTCTATGCATAGATATAATATATCTTTCACTATTCTTGTCAGACCTTCTTTCATCTATTAATTCCCTAGCTTTCAAACTAGGATAGACTATATTAAACATACCTAGTTCCATACTCTAGAAACACAAAATTCCCACTTATCTTACTTCTGCAGAGCACAAATCTTTCAGATCTAAAATTTTTAACTATTCTTACCTTTATTAGAGCACAGATCTTACCGATATTACCTCTTTTAATAAAAAATTCTCACTTTTACCTTTATTATAGCACAGAGCTTTCAGATCTTACTTCTTTCCTTCAGATCCGATCTCCTTTCTTCAGATCAAGCTTATTTCTTTAGCACAGGGCTTTATAAATCAAGTAGAATACTACGCGCTAGGGCACATATCTACACACAGAGCTTCCACAAATTTAAGATGAATCTTTTCACAGAGCTTCTTCTTTCTTAGTTCCTAGCAATCACAGTTTCAGGTCTCGACAACAGAACCATTTGTTGACACAGGGTTAGACCTAGGGTTCAACGCTACAACAACGCACCAACAAAACCCTAACTACCGACCCTTTCGGCAACACCTGCGAAGCAGATGAAGTCTCACCCGAGGTAGAGGCAGGGGTGATTGCAAGACTCAAGTGTCTGCAACCTTAGCTGGGACACAGATCTGTGATTGTACTACTTAATAAAGCACTTAGCACCATCAGTTCCTCAATATACAGTCAATAACCACTTCGCTTATAAGACAAAACTTTGCAGCATTAACACTGATCTAATGTATTTAAGCACTTATCATAAGTAAATAGATCAGATATGGTAGATCAAGCACTCATCATATTCATGTATATCAGATCTATCATTCTACCTATCATTATCACTAATCATAAGCATATCTATCTAATCATCTCAAGCACTTAGAAAAAGAAGTCATAAACACATTAAGACAAGCACAAAGCAAGACAACACAATTTTTACATGGTTCACCCCCACCCTGGGGCTACGTCTACCAACTCTTCTTCTTTATTGTCTTTGGTCAATCTATTACAAGCATAGAGCCTCAAAACCCTTACTCCGCATGGGACAGAAGATCTATGCAACTCACTAGATCCTTCTTCCTTGCATTACAACACTAAGCCTCCTATTGTATCACACAAGGACTTGCACTCAGCTCTGCAAGTCTTACACATAATGCACAAAGCCTTGATCAAGCAGATCCAACTCTTGGCACTTAGCCTACATCACATATATATCTCATTTGACTTCAAATACTACCCTATATGGCCTAAACACACACACACACACACACAC
>JASDQU010736291.1:339671-350965 GCA_032191745.1 Picea mariana | reverse complement strand
ATTTTACAAATATTTATACAGGAGGAGAATCGTTGACTCTTTCCCTCCAACTACTCTAGTGGTGTCTCATTACCATTTACCACGCCTATCTACTGAGGCAGATTACAATGAATGAACATTTAGTTTCTCAGATCCGAGGCGATGCTCAAGATCTGTACAAATCAATCCTATTAAATGCAATTACCTCTATATCCTGTACAAAGGCATCGACTTGGATCTTCCATCCTTACAACATTAAATTGCTTTAATTACATTTAAATTTTTAAATTTGAGGGAAAAACGAGAGGGCTAGTGCCTCTCTCCTGCTTGAATGCTCTTTGATGAGATGGAATTTTGGCACGCTGCTGAGGTGGAGCGATGCTCCTGCATCATTTTGTAAAAAAATAAATTATTATTGATTAATTATATTATTATTTAACTATTCTCTTAGCTTTAAAATTTAGCCTTTTATTATATACTTTTACCTTATTATTAATAAAAAAGTAACTCTTTTTTTTTTCACAATGGATGTCTATCCTTTTCCTTAACGGTCATATTATCTTCACCTTTATACACCTCTTATCCCAACACTCTTTTCATACTTATTGCTTCAACAGTTCCTGATGATAGGTGGAGTGTCCACTCGAAATGTTGGACATTTCAAAAGCTCCATACATAGTTTATTTCTAGAATTACAAAATCAACACAATGTTAGTTTTCCCATTTAGGTTTCCAGCGTATATTCCTTGTTTTGTGTGTGTTTGTTTTATTTGAATTTGTTTTCTATGGGTGGAAATGTCTGCACTGTAACTTAATGAATGGTTAATGGAGTGTATTGTAATTTTAATAGTTGTTTGCATATTGTCTAGCAAAGAGAACTCTGTTCCAGTTATGGGTTGAGATTGTCTTTTAGGAATATTGTTCCCATGGGTCACTAAACTAGTCCAAGATCTCTTTATGTATGCACTCACATCCATTTGGTAGTTGGAAATCAATGACCCTCTTTTCTGAGCCATTGCTATTTATTTAGAAGTTGCTAATTTCGTTTAAGAGTCGCTGGGGTTTTCTTTCACTCCCAAAGTCGATTTTGCTGCTAGCCCATGTTAGTCAATTATATTGATTGATAATCCTGTTACATTTAATCATCAATCCGAGCTTGTAATATTGTGAAGTGTAATGCAATGTATATGCAAGTACTATAGTTTTTTTTTTTTTTTAAATCTTTTTGTTGTAAATAAAGCTATCTACTAATTGATCAAGGAAACAAAACTTCTAGCTATGAAAGAAAATCAACACAAACTTGGTTCTAAACATCTGAAGACCATAATTAGTAAAATGAAATAAATACAAACACTTATTTTTTTAGATTTTAAATAATAAGTTTTGTAATTAAAACAAATTCTAATTGGTAAGATGGTTCATATGGACCACCAACACTTGTGTTAACTATGCTAGAAAGAAATCAGAAATAACAAAATTAGAGATAACAAAATCAAAGCACATTTAATAAACTGCAGAAAAGAACAAACAAAAGATCAACAACACAAACTTAAACAAGGGCCCTCCTACATCAATTATACGTCGCTGAAGCGATTCTATGAATGAACTATCAAGTAAACACTAGAATAAAGTCTGCTCATGAAATACACAGGAAAAAAATCTCCTTCAAATAGCAATAGAGTCTAAATTTGTATGAAAAATCACAAGTAATCGTTATAGAATCGAGATCTAAGTTCAATGATGAACCCATATGAATTTATATATTTTAAAACAAAGTTTGGTTGAAACCCAAATTACAAGTTTTCAAAAGTAAACGACTACAACTCATATTTTTAGAAACAATGAGGAAGGTGCTGTGATCTGCGTAAGAGAAATTCATGGTTGCATGCATGAATTTCTCAAACAATATATCAATATAAAATCTTTGTGATCTTTGTAGACTCGATCCACAACTCATGATAACAAACCCGTGCTGTGTCATACTCTGCCTCCTACGTTGACCTTGTCTCTGACTTCGCTCCATTGTGGAGCTAGAACTCGTTGGATTGGACTTGACATGTGGAGAAGCTGGAGGATACAATTTGCCATCTCCTTCAATTCATATTATTGCTATATCATGTCTGCAACTATTCAAACCTGCAACTCAACTGCAAAATCAGGGACTGGTTATAGAATAGTTCTGTTTCTATAGCTACTATAATTTAGAATGCTTTTTCAAAAATAATACACAATAACATAAAAATAATGGACCTTTAACTGATTTTCACCTTTTGTAGCTCAAAACATGATTGCATATCCAAAATCATGGAAATGGTGGATGAGATAGTGAATGTGGTAGGTAGTTAAGATTATGATAAGCAAGGTGAGTGACAAAAATGATGACAAAAAGAGTTATTCTATGGGCTCAATAGCCTGTGTCCACACCTTGGCCATAGGTCATGCTTCATGTTCTCGACTTTGCTGAGGCGTTTTCCTTTTCCCATAATTCATATACGGATCATACATCAAAATCTGGGATTTCCTGAGTGTTTATTAACTGCCCATGAATCATTTACATGATTTTACGATTCACATTTTCTCTACCATTGAATGTTAAAATTGAATTTTAGACCTTTTCCTCGGCTGTTGGTCATTAAATCTGACTTTCATAGGTTTACCCTTCACGACTAGACTTCAAATTCACCCTTTTAGTTATCCTCTTCGTTGCTTGTCGATCCAACTCACCCCTGAGCATTTCGACTTCACTGTTGGTCGATTCCTTCTATCCAAGTTGATTTCCACTTTCTTAGCAAATTCAACTATTGAGAAAGTCGACTGGTTCACCTTCTAGTCGATCGAACCGACAATAAATTTGACCAGTTCATATTTTGGTCGATCTAAATGATAGGGAAGTTGATTGATCTATCATCTAGTCGAGTTGATCGACTAATCTTTTACTTGGTCGAACCAACCATTATAGAATCTGACTGGTTTATGATTGTCTTGGCCTGACTTGTGGATGCTTGACGAGATTGTTATTTGATTGACTTGTTACGCCAAAAGGCGTACACCTATTGATAATGAGTACAATTAATGATATTTTAATCTTAAATTCTAATCTGATGGCTAAGCTTTGAAGATGCTGGCATATTCTTAGTCGTCCTCCAAAATCAATGCGTCAGATTTATTGTTCATAACTTCCTTGCATTTATGAAGGCATCCATTAACATGCTTACTTTTTTACATTTACCTAATCACATCATAAATTTACTGTAAAAATACATAATTGCCACGCTCAAATGATTAAGGAGGATTAAAATATATGCAGGCCACGTTTATATCATTAAAAAACACTTGCACATGTTTCATTTTTTATATCTGAAAGGTCGTTTGATGCCACGACCTGCACGGACGTTTTATGTGCGGTCTGTGTTGGAGTCGGCTTAGTCACAGCTCTTGTTTTGAATGGAACCCTTTCGGTGTTTTCAAGTTGCGAGTTGGCTGTGCTATTTGATTGACTTGACTACTGGCTTGGTTGGTCTAGTTTTCCGTCCACTAAAGATAGATAAGGTTATAGATGTTTTTGTAGAGGTTTTCCATGTTGGTGAGACAGATTGGCTATAATCCTCCCGTTTTTGGAATAACCACATAATTTCAATCGTAGACAGAATGTGGAAAACAAATAATAAATGTATATGTAAATATTTTTATAATGAACAAATTTGGGCAAAGCACAATTTTTCCTCTTTTAACATGATATTTTAACATGATACACGTATAGTAGAAAACCATGACTTTGAAAGATGAAAGTAACAAAAAACATATGACTAAGTTCATCAAGTAACTTTAAAAAATTGCTTCACTATGAGTCGATTGAGTTTTCAAAGAGCCACTTGCTTGAGTTTCCATTGGTATAAATCAAGACAAAAATTCTAAAAACAAAATGGCACTTGAATGGTTCTCTATGGAGCTCAATTCAAACAACAACGTTCCAAACCATATGGTAAAACTCATGGCCCAGACATATGCAAACAAATGTGAACCATATGATAAAACCCAATAGAAGAAATAAACAAGGGGACAGTCATGGGTGTTCCAACTTACAACAATGAGAGGAGGAAAACTGTTGGGTGATTACCCCTTCTTTCCCCAAGGAACTTGCCTAGATATAATTTGATGATGTCACAAGGGCCTCTCAAACCCTAACTATGATAATTGATTCATGAACCTTTAGATGTGTTTCTATAACTTCAATGACCCACACTTTGATATATTCTCTAAGGGGGCTCAAAATGATTTATTCTTTTATTCTAAGTGAAAGATTTCAATTTCAATCCCATTTAATTCATCCCATTGGTCTCTCATAATGGAATTATGCTTCAACATTTTCCATGACAAAGTTGGTGAGCCATCTATGTACTTCTGTCTTACGAAATCTTGTAAGTCTATCAAATTCAACATCCAAAGAGATCTTGGCAGTTACAATTTTTTCTTCAAATTCTTCCTGTTAGCCCCTAAAATTTAGGGGTAACTAGAGGAGATTTTTCTCTTATGATTTTTATCACAAACAACAATTCCACAAGATGATATCCATGGTTCTCCATATATATTTGACCATAGATGCTTCCCATGTTTTTCTTAGCTCACTCACATTTGATGATTATGGTGCTTGACATACATAAGGTACATTATTTCATTGCTTAATATTGGGTGTTAGTGTCTTATGTGCCTGTCATGAAAGTGGTGAACATTGATCGAGTCAAACAATGGATCATGATGCTCAAAATTTGTTCCTTTTACCTTGTTTCACCTTGGCAATCATCACCATCTTCTAGATAAGTGTTGTCACTCTTGGGTTTGAGTCATACGATTGGGGGGCTTTGAGAGGTGTAGCATGTCCATATCCCAATCCATACGTAACACTCTCCATAATTCTTGATTTTTATTGTCTCGTTCATGAATTGGTTGTCATATGTCATTGAAAATTTTCGTTCTTCATAGTCCCATGGGAAGAGACTCACCCTAAAAGAGCTATAAGCTCAAGGTGAAGAGAAAATTTAAAAAAAAGAGAAAATAAAAGTAACAAAACCAAAGGAAATAAAACATGAGCAATACCCCCTTGATATGGGACCCAAGTCCTATTTAATAAAATGCATATCTTAAAAAAAAAGTAAATGAAATAAAATGAAAGTCAAAAGCCAAGGAAGGTGAGATAAAGAAAAAAGGAAAATAAGGGTAGTAGGACACAATGTCAATGAAAGGAAAACACAATGCATAAATGTTACCTCATATTTCAAATGCACTCATGTGGATGAATATTTAAAAAAATCTCACATGGATGTGCAATGCAACTCATGAAATTACCCATCAAACGATGCCATTTATCACTACACATGCTCCTTGATTGTTTTTCTTGGGAAGTACTTCTCTGCTTGGGTGTTGACACATGTAATAAGGGTTAATGATGCCCTCATCATACCCAAAATTAGAAAATTTTATGAATTCTATGAGTTATGGTGAAGTTAGAAGATAATATTTAATGTGATCTACCTAATGACATTTACATTTGACATGACTCACTTTTTATGTTGCATTGGATTTTTGTACATGCCTCATGATCAATGAATTCTTTGGGTCTCTCGAGCTTTTCTTTGGATGTTATACCTTGCATGGATTGTTGAAATGAATTGCATAGAGCGTTGTGCTTCTTAAAGGAAGTTGAGGAGGCTGTTGCACACCTTGAGGAGATTTAAGCACATATTTTGAGGGTGGCTAGTTTTAGGGGAAGTTATCTTTTGAAAGAATGGCTAGAATTCCACCATATCAATGTTATTATATGCAAATATCCACTATATTTATGAAATATGTTCATTATAGAAATGGAGACAAAAATTGACACAGTTATCATGGTTCTTTTAAAATATGCTGTGAGAATATTATTGCTGAATTTTTGACCACTCATGGGACACCTTCGAAGGAGGTTGTTGAGGATTTTGAGGAGGTCATTCCACATGTTTAGGAGGATGAAATGGAACTTGAGGAGGGTTTACTTGATCTGGGGAGAATATTTGGGGTCTTTTGACTCACTCACTTATGTATCATGGATATTTTTGTGTAGGTGGCATAACCACCCATAGTTTATTTATTTTTGACCATATCTCTAGGGTTTGTACATAGATAATGATATTTTATGTTTTCTTAGGTTAAAAGATATGAGAGTATTATTTTTATATTGAGATGGTTGTTATATCTTTTCGTATAAAAGCAGAAGAACCTCTCATTTGCAACTCATTTCTAGAACTTGTGGAGAACATTACTTGTCTACTTCTTCTTTTCTATATGTTTGCTATGGATGGATAACTAGAGTGACTTCTTGATGATGATGTCTTTTGGATTGCTTTACAAATTTCATGGATGTTTTTGGCTAGGGTTTTGAATATGAATATGTTTTTTGAGTAAGTGGTCTCACTTGATTTTATGGATGTTTTTTATGAATGATTTTAAATGTAGTTTCACTTCTCTAGTGGTGGTGGTGCACTGTCTTTGTGTCTTTCTTGAACATGTCACTTCTTCATAACTTTTGGAAGATTACCAGATAAGTATGTTCCCTTGAAATATATTGGAACATGAAAGGCACTAGGTCAATTTGTTAGGATTTATAGTGGACGATCCTAACTATCACCCTAGTTCTAATTACACTTTCTGAAGTGATTTCTTAGTTGACCCCATATGCCCTGCAAAAAATACTAGGCACTATTCTTCTTCCATTTGGTCTATCCAAAATTTAAAATTTCAGTTTTTATTTATGTTTTAGGGTAAATCTAGGGTTTTATAATGAMTTGCATACATTTTCAGCCATAATAAACCATAGACRTTTTGATTTTTATGCATKTTCTTGACCTAAAAATAATTTTACAGCCATTARTATCYTTGCTAATTTTTATTGCTGAATAACTAGGGCTAGTTGTTATACCCCTGTTAATTTTCAGAATTAGTTAGATGTATAAACCTTAGTTTTAACCATTGTTTTATCCCTAATTTATACTTGTTTATAACCTATTCAAAKCRCTTAMATATATTGTTGTTATAACTTGTTTACTRTTATAATTTTTCATCTTTATTACCAATTTTACGATAGCCATTAGTAATTTTTAGATTTTCATTGTTTGGGTATAATTTTGCAACGGATAGTAACTTGATAAACCCTCTAAACAACCCTAAAAACAAATTAAACTCAAATATGAAATTTAACTTGAGTAATCACCTAATAAACACTTGTTTATTATATCTCATTTGTGGGAAATCAGGTAGCTATATAGGTGACCTTAGACTTGATCCCATCTTTCCTTAGGAACACTAGATACTACTAGGGAATCCTCCCTTGTGTTGGATCTATCCTTCACTAAAATGAAGGAAGATGTTGTCTAGGTGATAGTGGCAACACTTACATGTTCCATTCATCTTGGTACCTTGTGAAAGCTTTTCACTAAGGTGCTAGATTTAGTGGTAACATTCTGACACCATTTTCAGGGAGAATTGAGTCTTTCACTTTTGTTTTACAAATTTTATACTTTGACCATTTTGATGAGTACAATCTAAATCCTAACTTAAGTTTTCTCATCTGGATACTCCATTAGAGGATTGAGTATTTTTTGGTTACAAATTCTGAATGTCGATATACTTGGGAGGTGAAGCAAACATCATTGTGAAGACATTTGAGATTCATCTTGGTGACTCCACACATGTTTGGTATAAGGTGCCATCCTTTTTTCATATTTTGTATAAAGTTGCATATTTTCAAATGAAGTAATTATGGCACCATGGGAATTTCATGAACTTTATTCACCTTTGATTATTAAGATAATTCAAGGATATCCAAATAATCTCCCTCCAAAATGAGAGAAGAATATTCCAAAGTTTGATGGTGATGCTCTTTTTGATATACACCATATCACAAAATTCTTGAAGTATGTTTCAAAGCTCAATGAAAGACACGAGAATAATTTAATAAGACTATTTGTATTTTCTTTGGAAGAAGATCAATGGAGATGGGTCAAGTATTGTAGTGGGCCAAGGAAGATTACTTCTTTTGTAGGTTTGATCCAAGTTTTACTCAAATGTTGGGGTCCTCGCTCTCAAGACTATGAAGGGATTCTTCAATACCTTTTGGCAGCCCTACATGAGTATGGATAAGAATCCCATGATCCTACAAAGAATCAATCACATCAAGAGCATATTGATGAAGAACTTTCTCATGTTCCCATGCTAGAGAAATAGCCACCTCAAGACTCCATTAAACATATTGATAAATATCTTGTTGATCCGATCAAAGATAAAGCACATGAGAAGCATGTTTATCAATATCACAATAAAGATCACAAGCTTGTTGATGAATATCTTCATCATATCTCCATTCTAGAGAAAGATTCACTTCTTGATCCCATGCATGGATATTTTGATGAAGACTTTGAAGATCAAGCACCTCAAGAATCCATTAAAGAGCAAGAGCATGGAGAAGATATTGATGAAAAAAATTATCAAGTACATGAAGAAGAACCAGAGCAACCTCATGAGTCCATGATTGAAGAAGATGACTTTGATGAATACCTATATGTTGAGAGAATCCAAGTTTCCATATCTCCTCCACACAAGTACAAGGGCATGATAAGTTGTACCCCTTTCCACTTTTTTGAGTTCTATAATGCATTCTTTGATTATTTGGAAAGTGAAGAGTTTTTAGAGAAACCTTTCAATTTGGTGAATTTCTCATTTGATGGAGAACATGATCACTATGAGATTGAAAATATTGATGACCTTCTACATATTGGAGGGCACAAATGGAATTTAAGTTGTTTTGATTTCGATGGGGATCCCATTTATGATACCGATGATGATTTTAGAGTCAAGATTGCCAAATTTGTGCTTTTGGAACAATAATTTTTAGCAAATTAATTTTCAAAAAATTGCATGATTACTTTCTAGCGATGTTTTCTTATGGATAGTTCAAAATTTTTTCAGATTGGAAAACTTGTTGTTGATAATGAAAAATCATAATTTATTTGGGCATTTTACATCATTGTTTGATAAAGGATGATGGTATTCTATCTTATTCTATGGAGTATGTGTATGATATCCAATATTCAATTTTTTTTTATCCACATTGTATGATAGATAGGGTGTAATTTTTGCAGTCAAAAGGTGGTGATTTGTGTGGTGAAAATGAACAAAATTTTCAGTCATTATTTTCTCTAAATTTGGAAGAATTTGTGCATGATAAATCAAGATCAAGGAACCCTTTTGTGACTATAAATTGCATGAGGTTTGAAAGGTTTCATAGCAGAAATTTCCAACTATGTATTTCCTCATTTTCTCCTAGATTTGTCTTTGAGAGTCAAGCTGAAAAATATATTTTTGGTTTTGAAAGATCTATGGAGAAAAAGTGTTTTAAATTTGTGGCTTGTTGTAAGAATTTCCAACCACACATAGAGGGGCAACAAGCCCTAAGTTGGGAGATTTTTTTTCCAATATTTGAATTTACACCCCAATTTTCATTGACATCTTTGTCGGGCAACCTTGACGTATTTTTCAGATCTCCTATGATTCCATCTCAAGCCTCGGGGAGTGACAACATACATGAAAAACAAGGAGACCATTTCTTGAAGTATGTGGATTAGCTTTATGATATGCCAACGTTGCATCATAAAAATATTACTTGGATAAAATATGTAACGTACCTAGTCATCCACTAAGTACCGTTACCACCTTACACATGCTCAAAGTCAACCAAACTGTAACATCCCCAACATACTATTGAGAAATTTTACTCTAAATATTTACTGCGTAGATTCTACTCTACACAATTCCATGCTATATCACTTGAAGTAACGTGATCAACCCAAGCATGAGTCAGGACACACAACTTGTAATAGCGGAAGAAACATTCTCTTTTCAATACAAACTTAAGCAGTGGAAATAAATCAAAACTGAGCACACCAATTATGCGCACTAGCTTTCAGATCACACAAAGCAACCACACACACAACCATCTAGGCGTCATGCACCATCTCAGGTTTCACTATGCGTGAAATATAATTTTGTCTGCACACACAATTTCAAAGACTACTATCTTGTGCACTTGGTCACTCAATCCTCTTCTTGCCATACTCATAACCAATTTTACCAGATTATCTTAGTAGACAAGGATATCATCCACTAACATACTCATGCAAAACTAAAGATACAAGCCTTAAGCATCATACTTACAGGTGCAAGAAACATTAAACATAATCACAACAAATACTTATATGCAACAAAATACAAGAATTAACCCATGTCAAACATTTGAAAATATGCACACATTAACCAAGACAAACACATAAAGAACACTTATCTTTTATAAAAGTCACCAAAAGCAGCCTTGACTCAGATGTTTCTCCCATCCATAGACGTTTCTCATAATATTTCAACAATAGGTCACCCCCGAGCTGGGGCTCAACTCCACCAGGGATAAAGGGTTCCTAGCAATAAGCTATGGTCTGAAACTCAATAAAATTGCTTAGTTCTAGGTGACCACTGCTGCAACTATCCCACAGTTCCTCAGTCCTCACACACCTATCACACCCAAGGAGGTTTTCCCCTTCTCTTCTCAATAGTCCTTCGACTACCCCACTTCCCTTCCCGGGGTTACCAACAGGACATAAAGGAAGTCTCATAGCCCTACAAATAATTCCCAACACACCAGGGAACCATTCTCAGTAATATTCTCACCTACAGAGTATGCTCCCTAGTTTGACAACCTTTTCACAACATCCAGTCTCTCACCCAAAGAAACTTCTCACGGTTTGCAAACTGTCTCTTCGATAATGTCTCGGATCATAACACCACAACACCTGGCAATTTTCTCTGTGTAGATAAGGTAATAATCATATTTTCCATACTTTCCAACCCCCTTTTTCCCATGAGAAATTGCAACATGATTTCCCCTTGAATATTCATCCGTATAATGGATAATGCCATAATAATAATGCATAATGCCAAAAATACACTAAGTCTAGCAGTATATATTGCATTCCTTCCACTTGACACTTGTCACCTTTAGAAGTAGCTTTAAGCCACATGCTGTTCCGTTCCCTACCCTTAGGAACTTAGGATAAAAACATATCCACATTACCTTTTCGAAAGTATTATTAAAATATTCCCCAAGACTTACGACTCACCCCCCCTTTTCCCTTTTTCGGTGGAGTAGGTCCACCATCGTTTTTCATCCGATTCAGTCAACACATAGTGATGTAATATTATATTAATATTCATGATTATATTTACATGGATAGGTGGGC